>WEIU01002521.1:62009-74875 GCA_013389925.1 Aegithalos caudatus | reverse complement strand
TTCAGGATGATAAGTAAATTTTAACAAAAATTGTCGTTAATCAGTCCTGTAAATAGTCACTTCTACACAGTTTGGTTTTTTTAATATATTCTGGGGGAAAAGTTGGGTACACAGGCTTCTATGTACTCATTGTGTATATTTATTGTGGCTTCAAAATGTATGTACAGAGAATAGAGCCAAGGAAGGGGCTAAGAATAAGGTTTCTGTTTTCATGAAGCAAATTTTATTGTATCTGGAAAGAAGGAAGCAGTTTCTTCTTTCATGTTCTTTATCGTTTCTACCTTTCACATGCCTTTTAATTTATTTTATTATTATTATTATTATATGGTTAATTGGTTGATTGGTTTCTTGATTTGATAACCCTTACCTTTGAGAAGATGCCAGCACGGCCCACAGCTCCTATTTTATTAGTGTAGTTCAGGAAACTAAGACTTCCTTCTGTGGACCCATAGAACTCAAATATTTTAATTGGGCCAAACCTCATCAGAAATTCTTTCCATACAGAAGGTCTGATACCATTTCCAAGAGCAATGCGCACTTCATGAACTCTGTCCTCTTCTTTCTGTGAACAGACAAAAGGAAACATTGTGTGGCTGAGAAATTTTGGTCTAATTACCTAATATTAATCTTATAATTTCTAACAGAACAATTTTCATTTATTAACTGCCACCTTGGCTAAAATACTTCACAGAACAGCATTTCTTTATAAATCACGTAGAAAACCATAAGAAATCTTAGGCTGAGATTGAGGGGGTTTGGCAGGGTGAAAACTTTATTGCTGTAATTCTTCGAATTTTCACTTATGAACTCTATAACTAGGATGTATATTACAAAGTTTAAAAATATTTTAGCTGTAAATAAATAGGTTTTAAGGAAGTGACATTTCCCATAGAATGGAAGTTCCTTTCCCACCAAAGGAAAGTTTTCCTGTATCAACAAAATTGTGCCTTAGAAAACAATTATGATATACAATGGTTCATTCTTTTTGTAATGATACTTGGCAGAAAATTTTGCACATCTGCCATGTTCCTTATGGAACATGAAAAAGCAGCAGAATAACTCAAAGCTACTTAAAATATCTCATATGATGAGGTTCAATTTTAATCTTAAATCCAGATTCACCAAAAGATGATAATAAAATCTGCAGTCAAAATGTACTTGCTAATGTGTTATTGTTACATGTTAATGATATAATTATTGTGATAAAAATTTAGTTATGTAAGTGCTTTCTGCATGGGACCATGTTGGGGAATATTAAGCAGATTATACAAAGATTAAGTACGCTGAAGGCAAGATTCCTGGGGTTGAGCAATTCCCTAGTACACAAAGGGACACCAAAGGGGAGGGGTCCTGCCAAGGTGTCAGGAAAAAAGGGGCTTAGAAATTAGCTTAGGGCTTTAGAATGTAGCATGGTATGGTAATGTAGTAGTTCTTATAGGCTGTATGTAAATTCTGTAGGATCTGCATTTTGTACGGGTTGGTTACTGTAAATTAGGATATTCAACACAGAAGATAAAGTGTCTTGTGACAGGAAATTCGCTCTCTTTTGGGCACGCTTCAAGCTTTGGCTGGCAGCTTTAAGCAAAGCTCTGGCCCCCACGACCCCTGAAATAAACTGCATGTACCAGAGCTGCCCTGGATCAAGAGTTCTCTCTCCACCCCTGGTCTTCACGTTTTCTTCAGGAGCAAACTGCTCATCATCCTATCTGTAGGACTGTAGTCAAGACTCAGAAACCCTCATTTTTTGGACGTGTAGTTAGGATTGCATAATTAAGTTACTGTTATGGCTGATTGTCAGCAGAAAATAAACATATTTCAGGTCAACAGGAATGGTTTCTTCAAACCAAATAAATACATTTTGGTTTTGTTGCAGTGTTCTTCTAATCTTTAAAACTGTAAAATTATGTTTGATTTCTAAATAATATTAAGGTGATTTAAAGATGGAACTTTGCCTTGCAATTGCACTGAAATGTTTTAGCAGAGTTTCAAATTGTTGACTTTCAAAAATGTTCACATAAAATTGTTTTGTGAACTATGTGTTAACAGACAACTTCATTTGATCCAGAACTGCATTTTATGGCAGTGATCAACAGTGATCACAACAGGATCAACAGTAATGCATACTAAACCTCACTTGTTAAACACAGGAGTCAAACAGGAGTTTGATATTCCCTGCTTCTGTCTAATCATATGTGTTTTCTTTCACAATTTTGATGGTAAATTTGAAGCAGTAAATGTTTTGATCACATGCATGTAATCCAACCCAATTATATACCAGCTGGGAGGCTGACTGGGAGACTTCCTTTGTGTAATGTTGCCCCTCTTTCAGCATTTTGTCTTCAGGTAAAATGATGGGTTTTGGTTTTTTCCCCAATATATTTTGTGACACTGTAAGACGAAGTAAAACTCAAGAGTTTGAGAGATTACAAGCAATAGGAGAAATGGTTATTCTTACCTTAATTCATGCTTGGTACAACAATCTGCAGCATTTCCCTGAACTACCTTGAATTTTAAATGTCTTTATTTAAAAGTTACATGGTCTCCTTTAAAAATCCTCTTTGACATACTTTCTCATTATTTTGTTATCTTCTATGGGTTTAATATTTACTTCTGATAGGTATTATCACAAGGCTGGTTATCTTGCAGTAGATGTAATTAGTCACCCAGTTTCTGTCCACCCAAAGAAATCCCTGAGTACCTCCTAGTTTCTAAATCTATGTTCTTTCTCAATTTGTGAGACCTGGGCATGCTCAGGGAAAGCAGGGAAGGACAGACACCCTGTGTATGATGTAGAGCATACTCCAACAGGTCCCTCATGTTCAGCTCCAGTCCTGAACCACACCAGACCTATTAGCCTGCATAGGTTTCTTTGAGTGTGGAAGAACTTGTGTGGTACCAGCAGAAGTTGTGTGTGGAGGTTCCATTTTATATATGTATATAACATCTGGTTATATGTTATATATTGTGGGAATGGAGGGGGCCCCAGTGGCCCTGCCTTGGAGAGAGGCCTGCTGAGGAGATAAGAAAGGGATTGCACAACCTCCTGCCAGACCCCCAAGATAAGAAAGTAACTTCTCAGCTACAGCGACCAAGAAAGGTCCTGTAAGCCCCCAGAAGTTTGAATGTAATTTGCTGTAACCCATTGGCCCGTGCTTCTCCACTCCCACCTTGGTTTGCCCATAAAAACCCCCTAGATCGCCCCGCTTGTTAGGGACACCCGTCACTGGCTCCCCTTCGCTGGTGCTCTACAATAAAGCTGACTCCTGCGGAATCGCCACACGGGACCCTCCTCTCTTCTTCCCGGGCGAGCAATAGAGGCTGCCTCGCAGGACAGGGCACGCAGAGCTGAAATCACATAAGAGCTGAGAAATCACTAAGCTGCCCTGTCTCTGCTGAGAGAAGCCTCCGGCCCGCTGAGGGGGTGCTCTGGCCCCTAGAAGGCTGTCTCTAGCGAGATATCCTTTTGGAGTGGCTTCTGCCCCCTGGGTCCGAACGGCGGACCCCAGACCAGCGGCCGGAATATACTGGCACCCGAACTCCGCCTGGACAATATATGGTCACAGTCTAATAAGATATGTGATCTTGACAGAACTGCTGATGTACATGATCCTCTTCTGTTAGCAACATCACCTTCCTCAATTCATCTAGGCCATTTCTCTGTTTTTCCATCTTACCAGTTCCATCTATTTCTTCTCTGTTAATTTTTTGTTATTGAGTCAGGAAAAGAAAGTTCTCCATTGCTTTTTCCTGCAGGAGAAACCTTTACACGACTGGTTTGGCCTAGCTAATTATTCCTTTGTGACTTTTTGATCCATGGACTACTGATATAATCTTTGTACAGGCTTGGTTTCTGGCCAACAGCTATCCTGTCTTTTACCCTTTGATACTTTTTTGTATTTGATCCCTCTCCTACATCCAGACCACCCAATAATAAGATTCTGTTCAAACCAGCTGAAGAATAATTTCGGGTGTTTCCTTGTTCCTTGCATCAATCTCTGATCAATGCTGTTGGAGATCATTTGAATTTTGTGCTTGTACATGATGTTTTCTGAGAGGTAGGTAGAAACATCTGAGAGATGTTTTCTTGTCACCTCCTTTCAGCAATATCCTAGCTCCCAAATATAAAATTTTCTAAAAATTAACCAAGCTTTCCCACTGTCATTGAGAAATGAGAGTTACAACTTAAGAAATATTTTCAGACATACTTGTCACTGTTTGGTGACATTTGACTTTGTTCTAAACCTGATCATGATTTAGCTATCATGATCTTTATGACTGTTATCCCAGGGGGACCAAGATTTTGAACCACACTATTATTACTTTGGCTTTATGCAGATATATCCATCATCGTATATACAGGCATGGAACAGAATGTGCCTTTGGAAAACCTCTAAGAAAAAGATTTAAACGAATAAAAACTCATTTATCAGTTTCAAAGTTAAAAATTAATTATCCATTAAATGCTAAACATAGTAGACCTCTCTTGATAAGTAACTGCTTTCGAACAGAGCACTGAAATTGTTTAATCATTTAATCTGGTTCGGACTGTTGTTTGGTTATCAAGTATGATTAAGCTTTTACATCTTATACCTTTTCCTGACTAACCTGTGACTTGCTGGTCACTCAGATGAAAAACCAACAAGCTTGGCCTTGCAGAGGCATTTCTGTGAGTGTCAGGGTACAAATGTCTTATGCTGCCAGGCTTGTTCCTTTGTCACCACTTCATTTGCTGATATAAATGTGATTGCTATTGGTAACAGCAAGGAACACAAGACCTAAATTCTGTATGCACTGTAAAAAACTATCAAACATTGAAAATACTATACTGTTCAGAAATGGGTGAATCTATCCAACTTTCAGATTTGCTATATCTGCATTTGCAAACTGCATTTGCCAACAGAACTTACACAGGGCTGATTGCAGAGGTAGCGGCAGAGTTCTCCTATATATAAAAACATGGTAACATTGTATTTCCTACAGTCATTCCAAAACTGTCTTGCAGAAAATTTCTTCTTCAAAACACAGGTTGCTCCTATGTGATGAAAACAGATAATAAATTTCAAAATAACCTTCAAAATAAAAAAAAAAAAAACCCTTGTCTTCTACCACTATTGTAACAACAACAACAACAACAAATTGTCATTCTCTTAATTCAATTACTGATAAATTCAGCTTAATTAAATAAATTGTAAGCTATTTCCAGTGGGATCTGTCTGTTAAATGTGACTTGCACAATTAAGCCATTCTCCTTTTTCTGAGTAGGAACTAAAAATTTAGAGTAGCAGAAGCAATAGAAGCAAATCTTTCAGCCATCTCCCATTGTTAGGAATAGGTCATGGCCTAAATATTCTGTTTCTGTCAAGATCATTAACTGGTTTAACTCTGACAAAAGGTCTTGAGATAGGTGAACAGTTTCTCTATTTGTGTGACAAGTGGTGTAAAGGAAATGAGGCGAGTCTTCGATGTATCCATTTCACCTCTGTTTTTCTGTTCCTTGACAACTGAGAATCAACACTTTTTTTTTGTTTCTGTGACCCTGATGTTCTTTCAGAGCTTTCCATTCCAAAAACCACCTAATTCTACACCTGTCATATCTGACACTCCATCCCTTCCCAAATATTGTCAGTCAAGAACTTACAAATTTCCCTGTGTCTATTCTTTCAAAAATTCCTTTTTGCATAAGTCCTGTTTGTCCTGTGTGAAGCTTCCCATGGCCTTCCAAGTTTTGAAACCCTTCTAGTCCACTTCTTCCCAGCTTGCCTGTTCCTCCCTGATCTTGAAACCTCTCAGAGCTCTTCAGCCTCATCCTCCTCAAAACTTTGTAATTCAAATCCCAGACTCCCAAGTCTCTAACTGAACACATAAGAAAGTTGTTACCCTACATTTTCTGTTCCAAGACAATTCATAGCCTCAAACCTCTTCATACACTCATTTTCTCATCCCCTTTGTGTTTCTGTTAGGCAGAAGCAGTCTTGTCAGCAGCAACTATAAGCCAGCGTGCATGCCTGCCTTGTTCCTGAATAAAAAAACCCTGAAATTTCTTTTAAAATGCTACACTTACATACTTAGGATGCCAAAACCCAGTATCTGGGCAAGACTCTAAGGACAGAAAAAAAGGACATACCTGGGAAATATTTTGTTGTTAG
The DNA here is from genome assembly GCA_013389925.1 of Aegithalos caudatus. Classification (NCBI taxonomy): domain Eukaryota; kingdom Metazoa; phylum Chordata; class Aves; order Passeriformes; family Aegithalidae; genus Aegithalos; species Aegithalos caudatus. Next base: position 68,729 of record WEIU01002521.1, on the reverse strand, counting down.
CTCTTTACAACTAACTCCCATTATCAAATTTAGGAAGGGAGGTTTTGTCCTTCTTTTTTTCACTTTAATATGATTCTAACTCTGTAGGTCTTACTCAAATAAGAGACTGAAAAAGCTCCACAACACATTTAATCAATCTTACTTTGAAGGTTAGGCTTCCACAATGCATTTTTACCTTCTGACACTAAAAATCAAGCCTCAGATGCCTGTGCAAGTGCCTTTACAGGCTTTTGGCATAGGGCACAAATATGATTTCAGATTAAATATACAGAACATGTACAGTGGTGATAACAATACATAGACATGAAGTAATTTTTTCTCATATTTATACAAAAATTAGTGCCTGTTCTAGGCTTCAAAAACTATGCACATACTTTAGATATTGCCCACAAATGGGAGAGATGATAAAAACATTAAAATGACAAAAGTTTTTTGGTAAACATAATATTTGAGTTACCAAGTAGTTATTAATCTAATACTAACGTTATAGCCTTGTCAAGTTAATGAAACTTCATTAGAAAGTAAATATTACCTAACTGAATGCATCCACTGATACCAAGAAGGGAAGCACTGATGTGGTACAAGGGAAGAGTGACATACATGATATCCTGAGAAACTGCACCACATTGACTAAACACTAAGGAGGCAGCCAGAGTTCTTAGATGAGTAACGATAGCAGCTTTTGGGAAACCTGTCAAAGGGAAAGAGCAAATAACTATAAATGTATTGCATGCATTAATAATTTTGCTGTAAGTAGAATTGTGCTGGGAATGTACAGGGAGAATTGTCTCTTCTGAGCCTTTGTCCTTTCCTTCACTGTTTTATGATTATATCTCCTTAGACTCTCAGCTCCTTCACTCTTCCTGCCTGTAAAGCTGTTCAATCATAGAATTATAGAGTGATTAGGGTTGGAAGGGAACTTAAAGATAATGTAGTCCCAACCCCCTGCCATGTCTGCTTTGTCTGGGGGACAAAGCCTAGGCCCTTCACAGGCATGCGCAGGCCAACTCTGCATACAGGTTTCCCTTGCCAGAAAGCAAGAATAGGAAAACTTCTGAAGAGCCACAGTGTCTCTCAGCTTCTATCTGCAATAGAAATAACTTCTACAAAGTTTTTTTGATTGACTAGTGGATAGATGTCCCCATTTCTCTCACTCTAAAAATAACTCCCATTTCAGAATCATAAGCAAAGGTTTCACCATTCTTCCTTTCTGAGCAACTCTTAGACACTTACTTTATTTGCTTTATATTTGAGAAATTTATTTCAGCAATAGAGTATCTATTTAGAAGTTCAGTAACTGAAATTTCACCCCTGTTACATCATGGCAAAAATTATTTAAAGTGTACTGTGCTTCTAAATAATTTATTTCCTCCCTGTCCTGACTTAGAAACTCAGGAAAACTTCTGTCTTTTTGCGTCTTGTTGCTAAATTTATACTGCCTTAATTTTCAGAGTTTTAGCTATACTTCATTATTACACATCCTCACCTGTACTTCCTGATGTGAAGATATACAGAGCTGTGTTTCTTGTGTCAGTGACAGCTCTAAGATGAGATGGAACAGGATTATCAGGCACTTTGTCTAATTTGTCTGGTAGAGTGTGAACATCCTGGGAAGGAGAACTGGTGCTCATCAGCCAGACAGCAACGTTATTTTCCAAGAGATTCAAAATAAATTCTTTCTCTATTGATCCCAAACAATCTGCCAAGTTTAAAAACAAACAAACAAACCAAATCCATGACAATTATTAAAATAAGTACAACTACAGACCTGATTATCAGCACTGAAAAGAACTGAAATTATATATCATACTGCAGCCGTATGAGGGCTAACCTTCATACTGGACAGTGAAAAAATCATCATGATGTTTAATTTTCCTGTATTTCTCATGTGGCTTTAATTGTAATTGGTAAAACACCATGAACTTAGTTGGTGATGCTAAGACATAAGTTTTGAAGCTTGGTGCACATACCACATTTGTTTTGAAGCTTGGTGCACATACCAAATAACAAACCCTCACAGGTTCATATGGAATTGTGGTAGTATTGCCAACCTCTATAAAAGATGGGAAAAAAGGAGTAGAAAGTTCAGTAAATTGCCTAGTATTGCATAATATGCCATGAACAGGGACAAAACTGCAGCTCGTCATGCTATAATCTTTGCTCCGAGCAATGCTACCTTGGGATCACTACTTTAAAGTAGTTACAAAGTAACAAATTTTTGTAGGTATTTTGAGCTGAAAGAAATCATGACTACAAAGGGAGCCTGTGTCTTTTTGTAGTCAGTGAAGTTTTATATAAGCAACATAAGTCAATAAATAGAAATGGAAATGGAATTATGCTAAACTATCTCCCAAAGCTTTTTCTTGGTGATGCAGGATTATTGCTCCTGATAACTCTTCCAGTACGTGGAGAATTTCAGATTTAAGTTTTTATTCTACTAATTAATTGCACGGGACTTATTTTGTGCTTATACCCTTGAAATTTAAACAATGTCTCTTTTCTCTCCTTTTTAGAAAACACTATCTCTTTTCTCTACTTTTCTCCTCCCTTTATTCCCTCCTTTTAAGTGTGTGTATATATAAAGAGCTTGCAGCTTTGAAGGGCTCTGATTTTCTATTTTGGATAAAAGCAGGAAACAGTGGAAAGTAAGTGAAACACAACACAGAACTTACCTTCTCCAATGACCAGTGCTTTTGCTGCACATGTATTAATGCAGTGCAGCAGAGATCTTGAGTGGATATTGGTGTTCAGAAAGGCCACAATGAAGCCCAGCTTGGCCAGCCCGAACCAGAAATGGATGAAGTCGGGTCCATTACCCATCAGCAGAGCCACAGTGTCACCTTTTTTCAGATTCCCGTAGTGTAGGAAGGCCTGTGCTACCCTGTTACTACTCCTGTCCACATCCTGATAAGTGTATACCGTCCCTTCATAGATAAGGAATGGCTTGTGGGGTTTTTTTTCCACTGTCTGCGTGAAAAGATCAATTATGGAGTGAATTCCGTTATTTGTCCACTTTTTTACTGTTGCCTTTGACCTCTTCCGCCTCAAGAAATAGATCAGATCTTCCCAGAAATAGGGGAGAAAGATCTTCAGAAAGGCACACAGCACCACTATTCCTCCAGCAATTGTCGAAAGCCACATGCATAGCATGCTTGGAGCTGGGAAAAAATAGATTTAGTGACAGACATATAAAACACATACATTATAATATTTAACTCTGAGTTTTAAGACATAGACTGGAAGTTAATAAGCTAATTACAATTCCACCAATTAATTTGAGAACAGTTCAAAATACCTTATTAGCATTTACTAGAATAAAAATACCCACAAGGGTACAGAAAAGAAAAGAGAGTTAAGAGTAAAAAAGGACTGTGCAGGATTTTTAACTTAAATGATGGAAACAAACAGACTAGGCATTTCCTATCATATGCATAATATGGAAGTTATCTATCTATATCTATCTATATCTATCTATATCTATCTATCTATCTATCTATCTATCTATCTATCTATCTATCTATCTATCTATCTATATCTTGTATGTTATGTACGTTACACCTGTAAGATGCACCAAATGTTGTTCTGTGCTGCCTAAGTTATATTTTCTGGTCTGATAGAATTTGAGACCATTTGAGACCAAAAGTTTGCACAGTCTGATGAACATACACAAATTGCAGGCAGCATACTGTGAAACTTCTGCATCTTCTGAAGGATTCAGTTTTCACCGTAGGATTTTTTGGCATTTGCAATAAATGGTGATTAATAATTTTGCAATATTTATATTATTTACATTTTTTACAATAGCAGTTTGCAGTCTCAAACAAAATCATGCACAAACACATACTGAGGTTTGGAAAACAACCTTTATAGTATTCTCTATAGTATTTCAGACAAAAATTAATTGTCATATTTTCAGTCATAGCAGAGGACTTGTGAAGACCAGGAAAGATCCCTAGAACATAATATATGTAGCATTGACCAGTCTCCTTTTAAACTTTCAGCCATGATTACTACAAATATTTGAAATGTCTTATGTGACAACCTATGATTCAGGAACATTTCAGCAGCCTGAGAGGCTTTTCTAAATGGGGTGGCCTCCACTCTGTAGTTGAGAAATATCTTACAGACAATTGTACCTTTGGTATATTCCTCAAGCTTGTTTACATTTTAAACAATATTCAATTAATATACCTGTAGAATTCAGTGGAATTCTTGCAGAAAACAAGTTCTTGTATGTACCATTAAGCATATGAAATGTATTGGTAAAAGAGCAGCTTAAAAATTAAAGCATTGTGGCACTAATGGCACATAAACATACAAATGAAGTTAAAACATGCAAGGTACAATGTTTTAACGTTCTAAACAAGAATTCTAATCCCATCAATTTCTGAAGTCTTTAATTTGTAAAGAGACTTTCTTAGTTATCTTGAAATCTGTCAATTCTTCTCAATTACATTGTGTTACCTATGAGGCCACGTCTTATCTTTTTGTGTTAGAAACAAAGTATCTGCAAGTTTAGTCTTACAATAGATATACCATTAAAAGACCCTGTGTTTCAGCTCATTTGGCTTCCTTACTGACTTCCTGGCTTTCTCAGAATGTTAGGGCATAAACAGAAGACCTCTTGAGTGTCATGCTTGTCTATGATTTGGAAACCTTTACTCAGCTTTCTTTGCCACATGCAAGCATGCAAGATGCACTAAAACGAATCAACCAGTAAATTTGCTAGCTCTGGGCAAAGTCAAATTGGCAGACCTCATAAACTGAACCAATAAACACATAATCTTAAAAGAAAAGAAATAAAAGGGATGATGATGTTAGACTAGGTTTCAGCCCTAACTTTCTTTCAGCATTCTTATATTACTTCTATTGCCAACAATAGCCATGGTGTAAGTGAGAACTCAAAGCAGAATAAAACAGAGGAAAAAATAAGCAGGCAATAGGAAAGAAATTTAGTCCTCAAAGCTGTGTCACGATTAGTTTTGGTTCACCCTTTTCACACTTGAATGTGATTGGAAAAGCCCACAAATCCTTGTTTTAGAATTGTTCAAGCAAAATACTGTTTATGGAAAAGAAAACAAAGAAAATAAAGGGAAATGGAGAAGGAGAATGAGTGAATTTTAGGAAAGAGTGACTGTTGTGAAAGGGCATACATCTCTCTGAGAGAGACTACAGTCCTACAGCCAGCAGTGCAGAAATCATACTGTTGTCCTTCAGCAGTGCAGAAATCATACTGTTGCCACCTGCTGTATGCCTGGAATGAAAACCTGATACTCGCTTTTAACTGCAATATTCTGGCAGTACAACCTAGCTTGCTTTTGATAATTGCTTATAAGGTTTCTCCAAAGAATTCACAAAAAGTACATGCTCAGGAAATAAAATTACATTCCAAATGAAAGGGCTGCTCAGAATAATGAAATATTTTCTCAAATTTAGACAAATTCAAAACACTTTGGAAAAAAATTTCATACACTGTGATAAATAGGTCTTGTTTTTGCTGTAAATGCAAACCAGTTCTTTCCAAAGAGGTATCAAATGCATGCTTAATTTGCAGCCTAAGCAAATCCTTTGTATCCTCACAAGACCAGCTACTGAGCTACTGTTGAGTTCTGGCATGGTTTGGTTGTTTGATTGTTTTGTGGCATTTGAGTATTTTTTTTAGAGGCTGTCTGTCAAAGTATGAAATCTGATTGTGCTATCTGTTGTTTGCATTATTTTCACCACGTTTCTACAAAGTGGAATTTTTTTGCACCTGTTCTGAGATTTTTATCTCTGCATGGTCAGAAATAAACTTACTCCAACAAGTGCATAAAGAATTATAGAAACAGAATGGTCTGGATTGGAAGGGACCTTAAACATCACCTAATTCCAGCCCCCCCCTGCCATGGACAGGATCACCTCCCACTGGACTAGGTTGCTCAGAGCTCCATTCAGCCTTGGATGCTCTAGGATATTTTCTCATGTTGTCTCTGGTAAATTTACTCTGAAGTCTTGGAAATTGCATTGAACAATTATCTCAGAGTAACTGAGTAATTCCTTTAGCCTTATTTTAATGAACGTGCAGTCTGGTTATTTTCAGGCCTTAGTCTTAATCTGTTTATATGTTGAGAGTATTCTATGCCAAAGAAGTATTATTCCAATGGAAACTGACTGCTAGCTCTTCTCAGTTGGACTTCCGTTTCTTTTTGCCTGGCTCTGATCTGGCATTATTCCCTTAGAGGAAAGGAAAACAGGACAACAGAGCTACCACCTCTGACACAGAGCTACTATATGTCTGCAGCTTTGCTTGCACAGGAAGGGTAACTCTGGGGGGCAAGGAATGTACTGGAGAGAGCAATAGCACAAGTATTCAGTCATTTAAAGAGCCAGAAAGTCTATCCGGACATGTTCTCCAGTCCGAGGGGAATGTAAACAACCCTGTTTTAAGGCCTCTATGCTTTAATGTCCTAGCTCTCTAAGGCATCTGAGATGTCTCTGAAATACCTGAGAAACAAAGACTATCTGTAACTGTCCTCATAATTAATATTACAGTGGCCTTAGAAATGCTTACAAGACTTTCTCTCATATAAGCTTTGCAAAGTGGAAATAGTGTTTTAAAAGATTTAATGTTTTGAACAATTGCCATATAGCCTCTGCTTTGAAATTTGGAAGTACATAATTTAAATATAATTAATTACTTAATTGGTCACCAAATTCACTAGTGTTGGTTTGTTGTGGCTT
>WEIU01002521.1:47092-60347 GCA_013389925.1 Aegithalos caudatus | reverse complement strand
GTTATTTAAAAATCTTGTTGCATTTTTTTTTTTTTTTTTTTTTTTTTTTTGTTATGTATAGCACTTTGTTTTTTCTTAAATGCATAAAAGTTTACATTATTTAATTAGATTAGAATGCATTATTTAAAGTTGTGGACTTTGGTCCTTTCAGATGCTAAATATTTTATTTTGTTTACTCCATTTGGAGGACATAATTTTAAGCTGGTCATACAGTAACCTGGCACTTTATGGAAAGATCAGACTATCATTGAGACTGGAGAAAAAGATTAGACACTGTAAAGGGAAGAAGATTGCTATGGAGCAGATAGCCTGAAAACGTAAATGTAATTCATCTGTTAGAGAAAAAGAATATAATGAAGAAAATAGCTTGGAGTAAGGGTCAAGCAGAAGGATGATTTGGTTTCTTTCTAATAATAGAAGTAGAGTTTTGTGATTTTGTTACTGGTTTTGTTCCCTTGTGAATATATTATTTTAAAGGTGGTGGTTTTTATCATTGAAAACAAAGACAACACTGGGAAATAAAAAGTAAGGTCAAGAAGATGGGAGAATTTCAGCTGAAAAAAAGAATTACAAGATCAGCAGAAGAGAAAGAAAACATTTATTCTGTAACATATGGCTATGAGTCTTTCCTAGCAGTACTAGATTTCAGTCATTTGCCTAATAGCAGAAGGTGGAATTGTATCATACATTCCAGTATGTGTCCTGCAGATGATGAACAAGTATAAGCAAAGCAGAATTGTACTACCTTCCTAATTTTCTTATTTAATATCTCCAAAATGAAATTATTAGACTAGATTCTAATTATTAGACTAATTATTAGACTAGATTCTAATTATTAGACTAGATTCTATAACTTAAATTCTTTCACAGAATTACATAAAAGTTGAGTTTAGAAGAGATCTCTGGATGTCATCTCATCAAGGTTTTCTGGTTCAGTAGAGACAGTTAGAGCCACTTACCCAGAATCATGTCCGATCTGCTCTTCAATATTCTTTCTCCTGTCATAAGACACTGCTGGAAAGAGCCTGGCTCCATCTTCTTTGCAGCATCCCTTTTAGGTTCAGGCCTTTTTGCACATTGATCAGATCCAATCTGGGCCTTCTAGTCTCCAGGGTGAATCATCCTGGAGATAGCTTGCTCAGCCCATCCTCCAAGGAGAGATCCTTCAGTCCCCTGATGATTTTCATGACCCTTTGCTGGACTCTGTCCAGTACATGCAGCTCTCTTGTACTGGGGAGCTCAGAAAAAAACACAGTGCTCCAGGTAAAGGATCAGCTTCTTCATCCTGCTAGCAAAACTCCTAAAGCAGTCCAGGATGCCTGCCACAATCTCAAAGCTGGTTTCCTGCTGGATAGTTGCAGGTGCAGGTGCCTGGGGAGGCCTTTCCTTGGGGACAGGACTTTCAAGGCTTTCCCCTTGCTGAACTTCTTGGGCTCCTGCCCTAGCAGAATATGGCCCCAGATGCAGAGAGAAGCACCAAGTTGTGGCTCAGTGTAGGAGGGATCTAGTTGCTGCCATAGCAGGTTTGCACCAAGCAATTGCAGGGTGGTAGAAGATCAGAGCTTCAGGATGGTGTGGTGAGGAGAAGGACAGGCCTGGAGTGACAAGAACTGGAACACAGCTGGCCCTTAAGACCTCGGTCTGGGAGCATCTGCTTGTGATCAGCTGCAGAGATGCAGGTCTGAAGCTGGGGAACATTTGCCTTTGGGGGAACAACAAAATCCTACCTGGCAAATGTAGAAGGACCCAGCAGCATTAACTTGCCACTCCTCCTGGCCAGAAGCTACATCCACTCACTCCTTCTCCTATCCATAGGGGATGGCAACACATGAGGAAGCAGAGGCCATGCACCAGGAAAAGGGGAGGAAAGCACAGATGGGGATAGCAATGCCTATAGCACTGTTAAAAATACTAAGGTTCTGTATTTTTCATCCACTTAATTTCCTTGATAGACTACTAAGGGTTTTCTGATTGACTTGTGGGCTGGCAACTATTCCAGCTCCCTATCCATTTTCATCATTGGGGCATTCTTCCAGTAATGCTGGTGAGTTGGTCTCTTGCAGGACTGGAAAGAACCTTGAGAGCAGCTGGCCCACCAGGTGAATGGTCTCTATCCCAGCTGGAAATGGAGGGACCTGGCATGGCCTGCCATGGATCCTCATGAGGCAATAGCTTCTTCCTGTAGTTGGGAACAGGGGCACTGGGAAGATCAGTGGTTGAGGTGCTGGAGGGGGTTGGGCCAGGTGTGAGAGCCCCTTTGGTGAGGCATCAGGATGGGGGCATCCAAGGAACTGCCCTCCTGCTCTTCAGCAGCATGGCTGTCCTCCAGGACTGGCAGATGGTGGGCCTCCATACTGCATTGCTACACAGCAACATTGGTGGAGTTCCCTACAAATCTAAAACCATGTGTTTTTTTGAGGATAAACATTGGACGCTGGATCAGGAAATTTATGTTCAGCCCAAAGCAGTGCAGGGTGAGCATTACATAATCCTCCACTACATGCATGTGTTGATTCTCAAAGATCAGTCTCAGTTTCTGATGTATCCAGGAAAGAAAGGACTGGAGGAAAGCTGGGTGGTCATGGAAATGAGATACCCAGGTATGCACCTGGAGGCTACCTGCAGGAGACCTGGCACAGATGGTACTCCACAGGCTGTTGTGCTGCTGCTGCAAGTCTGTGGGCAGCTGGATGGCCATGAGGTCCTCCTGCCTGGTGGCCAACAAGCCATGATACTGCAGATGGTGTGACAACATGTTCCTCAAAGTTATGGTCCACCTGCACCAGGCACACAATGGAGAGATCCCCTGTCTTGCAGAGGGGGCACTTGGGCTTGCTCTCAGCCCACTGCAGGGTGCATGGATAGGCAGCATTGTCCCAGCTGTTCCGGGCATGTGGGACAGCAGTTTCCCAGTTCCATGGTCATGCTCTGTACTGCAGTGGGATGGTGTTGAGTGCTGCAGCAGTGGGTGTCACCCTAGGAATGGAAGAGATGTTGCAACCATCATCTGCCTTGGGGAAGGATGGAAATGCCCAGGTCCCTCAAGAAATAAACCCTCCCATCTCTGCAAGGTAACTTCCCCTTCCATCTCACCTCTGCTGCTGAGAGCACTCCTGGATGCTTCACCTGCCTGAACCTGTCAAGGTTGAGGAAGTTCCTCTGATGGATCTGGCATTGGACACTAAGACCAGTAAAAAAACACCTACCTTCAAACAATACTAGCACCAAAGGCCTCGCTCAACCCTTCAAACCTCAACAATTGACTCAGCTGGAATCTAGGCATCAGCTGACTGCATGAGACTTGGTGAGATAAAGCAGTTAGGTCACAGTCTATCACGTGGGGCAAGTTAGTAGCCAGCATCATTCTCTGTCATTCAGGGACAACTCAGTGTTGCAAAAAATTCAGTAAAAATAAAAAACTCCTTAACACCAATGTACATTAAGAAGCAGGCACTCTTTACTTAGCTGGATGCACAAGGGAATATCTCCTCCAAACACTGAGTATGCTGAGTACAGGAACTTTCTGTTTCTATACTGTATTTTGTATACATATTCATATTGATTTTTCCAGTATAAACATAAATATGATAATCATTTCCCAAAAACTATAAGCATATTTTCCCTCTCCTTCATGAATGCATTCTTCTGTCCTAGGGGTCTCTTTGGTGATCCTCATTGGTGGACGACCCCAATGTTGTAGCCAGATCACTTGACACCAGGTGAAACTGGCAGAACACTAAGGGCTGGTGAACTTCCAGTTCTCCTTCTTACACAATGGGCATTGTGCAGTTCCACGGGCCAGTGGATTTTGAAGAATAAGCATTGTGTTAGCTCACTGGGTGTAGACAATTTATCATCTGGTAACATCAGTACACCCCCTGGTGATATCAGTTAACTTGGACACACGGCTATCCAGGACTAGGTAACATCACAATGAGCCATCCTCATCCAGTGCTCCCTCCAGGAGTACTGTGGCTCAAGAATACATGTCTGGGGTTACTGGAGTGCCACTGCCAACACCACCCCTCTATCTCTTTTCTCATGCCTCTTACCAGTGTTTCATACCAGCCACCGAGGCCTCATCCCTCTGTTCTAAAGCCCCATCAGGCCCCTATGGCCAGGGCAGACATTTCCAGGCGTATCTGGCAAGAGGGCTCTCTGGATAAGAACCTGTGCCTCCCTGAAAAGTTATGAGACAAAACCAGCAAAATGGCTGTAGCCTGACAGCTGCTGCTGGCACTCACACTAGAATTTCATCAAGCTCACATCCACTTGCAGCTTCTCAGGACACCCAGGCAGTGACAATTCTGGAAATATGAAGAGGCCACTAAAGGCTGAGTCTCTTGCCCTCTGTCTTACCTCAGGTAATTCTGTCCAGACTAAGTGGAAATACACATTGAGCACCTTCCAAACAGGTGGATATGACAGTTTGTGTACAAATGGGTGAATCAATTTTATTTCACAATAAAAAAATCTCTGCTCCTTGCTTTGAACTTTACAACATTATTGTGATTTGTTTATTCAGTTTGTGACAGAGGTTTTGGGATGCTCAGAATGTCCCAGGAGGCCTTCTAAACTCTGCCTAGAGACCAACAATGTAATATGAGCTATATAGTTAAAGACAAGATTATCTACCATATCACATGGCCATCGTCCTTGCTCACACAGGATGGGGTGGGGAGCAGAGCCTGCTTTTCAGAGGTTAAAGGTTCTATTTATAAGCGAGTACAGTGTGCTTCAGGAAATTTACTATTACAGGCCTCCTACCATTTGTATGTCTCCAGAATCTTTACTTCCATGAGATTCTCTATTCGAATTGTCTCATGCCATCAAGAAAAAATACTTTTGGGTCCTTACATTATCAAAAGCCATCCTCTAATTTGATTGTATATTTATAACTTGCTATATGTGCAACATGACCACAAAGAAAAGCAAAAAGTGCAATCAAGTTAAGGAAAGGCCAAAGTATGGAATTTCATTGATCACTCTTCCCTTCCCCCAAGCACACAGTAAACTATGTAAAGAAAATTACGTCAAGTAATGCATTCTTACCAAAAATCAAAGGAATACTTTAGGCTGCATGAAAAAAGAACATCTCAGAAAAGTAGACACACAAATGGTAGAATTTGATGTCATGGTGGCTTTGGTGGCTCTGAGAGCTGAGAGGAACAGATATTATTTTCCTGTTTCCAGATTTCTTTGGTCTCTGTTGCAGCAATAAACTGGAACACAATTTAGATCAAATAACAACAGAAGAATTTTATCACTATAGCTATAGGAAAAAACACAGAATGGCAGAATGACCATTGCTGCTGATGGGAACTCTGTCCAAAGGAGACAGACACAGACCTGGTAACAGCTGACATGCAGGTTATACAACTCCTTCTTTTGTCAAAACTGTGTCAGATAAGCAGGATATGGTAGGTAACAACAGAGATTTAAATCCCTCAGATAAGTAGGGTCTATGCAGTACAGCCATTTACAAAGAATCTACATCCTTCTATGAATAATCCACTCCTTTGTCAACAAATCCTGCTGACTGGCAAGACCCTTAGCTGCAAATGTTTCTCAAGTAGAGAGACTGATAGAGGCCTATGTGACATTAACTATTTTGCTTCCACAACATTGTATTCTTTTTTCCTCCTTTCTAGAAACAGTAAAATCAGAGAATGTAGCATGAAGTCATTTTAACTAGATATATTATGCCAACAACCCTGAAGTCTGCAACATGAACAAAATGTAGACAGGAAGCTAAGAAACAGAATACATTATTTGTGCATCAACTGACATTGAAAAAATGTAAAGTTTTATTGCTAAATCACAATAGTTCCCATGTTACACAGAACCACATAGATTTAATAATTTCTATTATTATGAAAGGACATGTTTATCTAGTAAAAACATGGACACAAAAAGATGTACAACAGTTTATGGTGATTTTTTCCCTCTTTCCTATAACAATTAAAGACAAAGAGGAAAGGAATGAAATTGGAATTTAAATGAGAAAAAACATCAGCTGTGAATTAGAAATAGATAACAGAAATTCAAAGATATTTGTTTGTTTGCTTGTTTCTTTTTACTTTGGTAAAAAGTACCTACTAGGATAATTTTAACTGTTAGTAGATAAAACCTGGAAAATTTTGAAAGACTAAAGTTAAAACAATTTGATAGTTTCTCAGGAGAAAACTGAATTTGCTCATGGTTTAGGTCTCCTTCAGTAAAAATACAATGTTTTCTCACTTTGCCAGAATCATCTTTTATCACTGCAGCCAGAGGAGCCAGCAAAGGGAAAAAATAATTAATTTCCCAGGCAGTTGTATTATGTTAGATGTGATACTCACTTCTACAAGGCAAACAGTAAGCCATGCTTTTTAACTGCATCAGAGTAGCAAAATCTCATCTAGATGCAGACACAAGAGGGCCCTAATCTACCCAGTACATGTTTTGTAGTTAACTTCAGCAACTCAAGTTTGCAATCCATTTCTATTTCCTAAAGTTGTTTCAATTTTTTTCGTTTTGTGTTTGTCTCTAATAGCTAACCAGTCTCTTGGAAGAAACCTGTCCCAGGATGTTCTTGATCTGACATTATTTGTTCATATTAAACGCACCTGAAAAAATAGTCTATCAAAATTATCACAAATGGTGTAAACTCACAATTCATAAAATGAAAGAACATTTATTATGCTTATTACATATATTAGTTTATACAGAAAAAACAAATCTGACCTTGCCTTATGTCCTGGTCTCAGCCAGAGTAGAGTTAAATTCTTCTCAGCAGCTGCTACAATGCTGTGTTTTGCATTCAGAATGAGAATGGTGTTGATAACACACTGATGTTTTGGGTTTTGCTAAGCTGTGTTTATCCTCAGTCAAGGACTTATTTTTCCTTGTCTCATGCTCTGCCACTGAGGATATACACAAAAGAAACTGGGAGGGAGCACAGCTGGGACAGGTGGCCCAAAGGGATACTCCACACCATAGAATATCAGGCCCAGTATGTAAACTGGGGGAGTTACCCAGAAGGGGAACAGCTGATTTGGGTTGTCAGGAACAGAGTCTGGCACCAGTCAGTGGGTTGTAAGTGATTGATTTGTCCATCACTTGTTTTTCCCCTTTTAATTATCATTATTATCTACCATTGTTACTGGATTTTACTTTATTTTTTCTTATTAAATCATTCTTATCTCAATATATAAGTTTTACTTTGATTCTCCTCCCCATTGCACTGGGATGGTGGTAAGAGGGAATGTTGAACAAGTGGCTGCATGGTGCTTAATCTCCAGGTGGGCTTAAATCAGGATACTTTATAAACCCTCATTATGAACGGTGCGCATCCCTGGGAGTGATCATGCAAACATGGCAAGTCTGCTTGTTTACTTCAAAGTCTGTTTCCCAAACCTCAGTTAACTGATCAAATTCTTCCAAGTAGAAAGAGTTGGAATGAGAAAACTGCTCCTGATTAACCAAGGAGTCAGTCTCTCCTTTCTGAGTGGTTACTTGACAAGTAGATTCTGCATGCCCCTGCCCCTGGAGGTCACTGCTGCAGGCCAGGGTCCCCAGGAGCTTCTGGTCCTACATCCACGTTACTGCACTGTACCCTTTCTTAATCATTGTTTGCACCAGAGGCTGAAATATAAATCATGGCAAAAAATTTTAAAAAAAGCCTTAATAGAAGGTATGCTGTTGATTTCTTAAAATTTCATGTCGGAGCACAGAATGAACTGCAGTGCTAGAAGTAAAAGGGTGGGATTCCAGAGCAGAATAGCAATCCCTGTCAGTAGCCTGGCACTGGTTAAATTATTTAAATGGAGAGAAGTGAGTCAAAATGACCCAAATGCATTGTGATGTTCTGCTGTTCTGACACTGCTGGAGCAGTTCCCTCACTAGAAAAAATTACTTGCAAGGGAACCTGTGGCACACAGCATGATTCTCTTGGCAGCAGAAAACACTGGCTTCATCAATGCTCCAAGATATTTTCTGTTTCTGAAAAGCAGTTGAGGAGCATCTGCTGTGTGCATTCTTTGTGATGCTCCTTTAAGACCAGAAGTTAGGGTAGAGGGTCTTACTAGAAACAACAGTCCACAACACTGGGTTGAATGTTGCACTTAGGAAGAGGGAGGAAGAACATGGACTCCTTCATCTGCAGTGCTCTCACTCAGTGGCACAGAAAAATATCCATGTCTTAACCAGACTCTATACTCATATGCATTAAAAATATTTTCCAAGGTATTTTGCCTATGTGTGTGAGGACATGTGAGCCAGGGAGGGTGGAGGATTAGCAGCAAACTGGGGAAGTCAGCAAGATTTGGGATATTGCATGCCAAGCACTCTGTGCTTAGGGATTATGCTTCTCTCATCCTTTCATTTAGGATGAATGTTCTAATTTATAGCTGAGGGAGTTTGGAAGAAGGGAGCTGAACTCCTTTCCTTAGATATACGTGACTACAAGCACAGTGTGGGGGTTTTGTTGCACAAAAAGGGCACAGGTACTACCAGAAAAAGGCAGGGCAGTGTTGGCTGTACAACACGAGGCATACAGGTGATTAATATGACAAAAATAATTAGTAATGTTTAACTGTTTTGCTGCTGAGTACATCCAAGCCACTGAGAGCAGCCCACCTCAGAAGCAATATGAAGCCAGAAGAGAGGGTAAGGTATCATGCTTGGCACTTGTATTATTTCAGTTCAGCAGTAAATCTATCTATACCTAGATAAAATGGCATATTTTCCTGCTGCACTTTGCAGGGGGTTTCCATTCTGAAACACAGAGCAGAGTCCTTCTTCAGAGCAGCCATTTACAGGGATTCTGTATGGTCAGGTACCTAATCAAGGGTCAAAGGAAGACTGGAGAAAATACAGGCCTGCTGCTGAATGGTTCAGTGGACCTGGTAACAGATGACATAGAAAAGGCCAATGTACTCAGTGCCTTCCCTCCTCAATATTTACTTTACAATAATTTCCAGCAATGTTTATAGTGTTTTTGACTAGGTTGCTCCGATAGGTGTCAAACCCAGCAAGATCCCTTGAAGCAAATCCATCTGTTTCAGGTCTGAACTTTGATTGCTGAGGATGATTGTATCTCACACTGAAAGCATTATTGACACGATCCCATTTACTCTTAGTGACTTGAATGTCCTGCTTTCTGGGTTGTTGCTTCTGCTCTTGCTGGCACAGTACCTCAGCAAATTCTGCCAACCATGTCACATCTTGAAGCAATGCTTGCTGAACAGTTTGTTGAACCAACACTTCCAGCAGCAGCTTGACTTCCATATAAAGCCTCCCCGATTGTCCTGCAGGATTCCCAAGCAGCTGAAAATCCCAGCAGGGAGCTTGGCTGTGGGTGGAAACCTCCAGGCTTTTCCGAGGCAGCCTGTGCATCAGGGCTTGTTGCTCCTCCTGTCCAGACCCTGGCAGTAGAGTTGACATAGGGTGGGGGGCACTGGGACCGGCTGGGCTGAAGGCACTGTAGGTGGGAGAAAGAGGAGTGTGCAGAGATGGAAGAAGCACAGGAGGAGCAAAGTGGATGTTAGAATGATTTGCTCCTAATTGAAAAAGTCAGAGCAGGCTCCATCATAAAGCTTCTCCACAATAATTTTTCTCCTAAGCATAAAATAGAGTAGTAGCTGATAGTTTCAGTCAGCCTAGTTCCTGGGCATGTGCAGTTTCATGCATGAAGTGAAATATGCTGTAGAGGCCCCTGAATGAAAGCCAGTTTTTCAATTGAAATGTGTAGATATACACTAGCACTGTTAGTACTCTCATCAAGAATATGTTTAGTTTGAAACACAAGCACCTGAAATATTAGAATTAATTCTGAGTACTTAATTCCTGGAAGTCTCACTTCTGTTTTCTTCCATTTTTCTAATCATATTTCAAAAAACCATAGGGGTTTGAAGGGTTTTCAGATTAATCCATATTTTAAAACTGTGGAATTCAATTAGTTTGGTTTGTTGCTACAAAAAAAATCTATATTATAGCATGGACAAAATCTTCCCATTGTAATTGATAGATTGCATAACAGCTCCTCCTATAGCAAAGCCTCCATGTAGTGCCTAACCTCGAGCACTTGGGGGTGTCTTCTGACAAAATATGTCCCTGACTTTCTACAGCACAATTAAAATGTGCCAGCAGTAGCTCTACGGTAAGGATCACTGATGTCACATGGGGATTTCCTCTGATTCTACCAAGCAGTCCCTGAATCCAGCTACATCTGGCGTTTTGTTTCCACACTAGATTGCCAGTGATGTGCTGAGGATGTATGATCAGCAAGGCCTTCTCTGCATGCTGCTTTTTCATTCAGAAAGCACTGACAGCAGTACTTCTGGCTTTCATGTTTCTCCTGTAAAAGTGCTTAGCACATACAATGCCTATTTTTCTTCATGGTTCATCCAACCCTTGTGCAGTTTCCCTTTTTTGCATCTTCCTTTGCTGTAGGACAGGTCATCCACACCCAGGGGATGAGTGGGCACCAGAACAGCTCCCGAGGGCAGTGGTCACAGCACCAGCCTGTGAGAGTTCAAGTATTGGTACAATGCTCTCAGGCACATGGTGTGACTCTTGTGATGTCCTGTACAGGGCTAAGAGCTAGACTGAATGATCCTTCTTGTGATCTTTCCAATTTGGCATATTCTTTGATTCTGTGGTCTTTGTGGCCCAGTTGTCTGAGAGGTGTTCCTGTCCTGTGCTTCTGTCCTCAAAGGACTCTGGCTGCAAACCTGTGAATTTATTGTCATTAATTAGCTCTATGACACAAGCTGCTGCCCCTTCATTTTGTTTAGTGCTTCTTTTAAGACTGATATAATGAGGTACTTGTTCAAGAGCAGCACAACCCAAGGAAAAATATAATTAGGCCTAAGTGGAGCTTTCCTCCAGCCACAAACCAACTGAAAGCAAATAACTTAAAATCTAACTTCATCTATGCTATTAATTCAAACAACCTAAAAAAATTTCTTATGTTTCCCTGAAAAGATGAATTCCTTTTAATTTCTGCATTACTTAAATTTAATGTTCCTTCTATGTAGCATGTACCAGGTGAATTTACTTATTACTGGGTAATTTTCTCAGTTTATATTTTGCTTTGTCCTTTTATGAGATGTTACGACTCTCCCTTATTTTTGTCTCTGTCCTTAGATGTCATATCCACACTAAAGATTTCATATGATTTAAAAATAGACTCACATTCATAATTCAAGTAAAGTTTTAATTCCATAATTTCTTCCTTCACAGAAAATTGGTTTTAATCTGTGTTCTTCCCAATACATTAAAATCTTTGAAAGTCAGACTAATATCTTGATTTAGCTAGCAATCTATTGGAAAAGACTGTTTTCAAACTTGCAGAAGATCTAAGTTATCACTGTGAGTAGCAAAAGATCGGGGAGGGGGGGGAACAAAAAAGATTTTTAAAAAGAAAGGGAAAAAGGTTTTGTCAATATCAGGTAGCAAGATAAAACCGTAAGTACACAGAAACTCTTTGTTCTGTACATATCATCCCTCCAGGAGCTCTCAGCATAGCTCAGCTCGTCTGGTAAAAACTCCCACTGCATTTTCAGGGATCTCACTGCTGAGTTCAATGTAGCAGTAGTTGGTGAGGGGTTTTGTCATGGATATCATGAAATAGAGACTTGGCTTGAAGGATATAAAATACCTATGTCATGGATATAACTTCCAGCCTTTAGCAAAATCAGGTGAATGCAATAGAGCAATTGCAGATGAAAGAACTTGCAATACATTTAATGGTAAAATGAAAGACAGGAACATTACACAGATAGTTTAGAAAGGGCAGAACTAGTAGGCTCATCCTACTGTTCTTCTTCACTGTTTTCTTTTTCTTTAAATGAATATATCACAAATTCTCCTGTGGTGGAAAAAGGGTCAGGGGCATGATCTGATGGCCAAACCTTTCCAAGCAAAGGAGGACTATTTATAGTTTGAGGTGTAGGAGAAAGTACTGGTACACATATTTAAAGCCATCTTCCAAAGTAAGCATGTCCTTTGTATGAGTAGTACATTTCTTCACAAGACAAGATTGAAATATAGACTTCCTTGAGCAAAGGAACTTGTCTTTGAAGAAAAAAGAAAAAATATCAGGCCATTTTAGGAGATCAGAAAAGTAATGAAAAAGCAGCTGTGAAAGGCAGTCCAGGATGGTCACAACAAGATCTCAGAGCGACTTGTGTAAAATCAATCTGAAATTCTGATGCATTCAGCTAATTTGGTTTATGTTGCACAAGCTTTCCTGAGTCTCTCTTGGCTTGGAGGCTGGCCAGTTCACCGAGGCTACCGTGTACCCACACTGAGGGGATGTTGCCTGTGCAGGCCCAAAGGACAAGAAATGCAACACTGTGCTTCTTGTGCTGTGGTTTTCTGGAACCAAGATTTACGAGATGGGAAACAGAAGCACTTACTAACTTGCTCATATGGTGAAAAGAAAACAGTTGTAAAATGGGACAACTGATAAAAGCCAAGTCAGACATTGGGAAGCTGTGGAGATGCCAGAGTATCTGTCCTGAAGAAAAGTTAAATTATTGTCCAAAATTACTGGAGGTGCTTATCTACTCCCCTTTAAAAACACTCTACATTTTAAAGACAAGATTTGTGAGAAAATTTTACAGGCTAATTGATACATATATGCACATATGCATTATTCCTTGCTGAAGCAGAACGGGGGCTGAGACTTCCTTAGTTACACCTATATAAGAGGGAGGCTGAATTACTGTGGCACATGCCCAAAGCTCCAGTGAGCCAGAATTGTTATGACTATGGTGTCCCATGGGGTGCTTCCTGCAGTGAGGAGCTCTTGATGTAACCATGAAAAAGCACATGCAGCATCTAGTCCCACCTGAAAATCCAAGATATTAAGACCCATAAAAAAGACCTACAGCATATTAAAAAAAAAGCAAACCCTCAACCATTTAGTATTTTGAATCCTGACTGTATTGTCCCCATAGGAAAGTATCTACAAATTATCTGAGAGTTGTGGGTTGTTCACCAGTGGAAATGAAACAAGAAATATCGTGAATTCCATTGCAGAGGAACTTCTCAGGAGTACTCAGTGAATATTCCTGCCAAGCCCTTTTCCTCCAGGTAGACAAATGTGGTACAATGAAAAATGTTTATAAGCTTGCAGCATTCCCCAGAATGACAGAACTCAGATGTTAGGAAAAACAAAATAATCAAGAGCAATATCCACATTCAGTTGAATTCAATATGAACAGATCAACTTTTTCTGCCTTAGATGTCTGCCAATACTGGGGGT
>WEIU01002521.1:28698-46949 GCA_013389925.1 Aegithalos caudatus | reverse complement strand
AAGGAAGGAAGGAAAAAAGCTTAATTAATAAAGGAATTATCTTGTATGGCAAAACAAAGGTGATCAATGTGTGTAGGCAATTTGGCAGACTTGAAAATACATAGAAAATAATAAAACATTGGTGTTGTTTCCACACTCAGAATGAAGCTCTCCCCTGATGAAGAATTAAGACATCCTCTAGTTCATGTGGTGCTTAACAAAAATTGGCACCAACTGAACTACAAAGACACTCCATGGTGGAAAACTCTAACCTGGAGCCTCATTCTGGGCCAGGGAGTTGATGTTTCTCTAATGTGTGGGCAGGAAGGTGTTTCTAGTGGCATTAGCTACAGCTTCGCTCTGACATAGAAAAATTGACTACATATATAATATACTCAGATGACAAACAGTTTGTTCCCCTTCTTGTTGCAGGTACTTAGGAGAGAAAGAAAGCATTGTGTACACACAGCACGACCAGTTAGTCTGGAGAAATGTTATTGTTCTCAAAAGCCTGAGAGTGTTTAGAGAATGATGTTTGTGTTCTTGCACCCTTTTTACCCACACAACATTTCCTGCTTTTGCAATGTAACAGAAGTATGGGGAAGTATTGGGAACCTTGCACACATTACCTCCAAAGTCATGAGAATTTCTATGCTAAAAAGGCGAGAGGACAAAGAGTGGAAAAACTTGAAAAGTCTGTTCTCTAAAGATGCTTTTTTTTTTTTTTTCCCCCCAGCAAATGTTACCAATAACTAGGAAATGGAATGTATTGAAATAAAGATAGTTGGTAACCTCGTCCTTCCCAGTTCTTGCTCCCTCTCCATCCAGAAAACAGAAAGGGCACTTTTCCATGACTCAGCCAGGAACACAAAGAAGGATAATGCATAGCACCACACTGCACAGAAGAATTTCTTTCCTTTGATTTTCTCCAGACCCTTTAATTTCCCTACTCATCAGCAATGAGGAAAGTGGGAGCAGAGAAGTCAGTCTTGCAGCAGTAAAAATACATCATATATCAAATAACCACTGATCATGGTAAAAAGCTGCTAACAAGAGAGGTGCCCATAGAAAAAGATTAGTAAATTCCTATACCACAGACCACGCTAGGTTTCTGAGAAGAAAGCTAAAAAGAATGAAGATTTCTTTGATGGCATGTGCGAAAGGGAGCCCTTCGCTGTCCCACCGCGGCAGTGCCTTCAGGACTGCACAGCCTCCCGGGGCGTCGGAGCGCAGCAGAACAGCCAGAGCACCACCCGAAGGACAGCCCGAGTTAGTACAGCACAACCAGCAAAAGTGAGACTTCTGTGCTTTTTATTCCCCCTCAGAGTATTTTCTTGTCCAAACACACAACTCTAAGTTGAAAATTAAAATAGATGATCTCACTGATGTTAGCCCGGTAAGTTTTAAGAGTGTGAGTTTTTTTTTGTGCTTGCTTGTAAAATTTGAACCCTTGCCTTTCTAGGGTTCTTTCCATCTTTCAGTCTGATGCCTTTTCTTCAAGTTAAATGGATTCACTAGGCCCTTTGAAATTTTTTTTTTCCCTTAGGAGAATTGACCCCTCTACCCCTTTTATAGATTTCCAGTGTAATTGAGGGTAGTTCTCTGAAAGACAATTCTGAATGCCATCTTGTTTTTTCTTTTGCTGCCTCTAGGTATCTTGGCAGACCTTATGTGTTCAAAACTGAAGTGTGTGCTCCAAGAACATGGGGGCTTGTCTCTGCCAGCTGACCCATGGGGAGGACAAGGAGCAAAGCTACCTACATATCAGATCAAAACAGAGGAAATAGAAGGGACACAGATTTTCTCTTTCTGCAATAGTTCCTTTACTCTTTAAAAGTAGTGAGATAGCTAAGTTACCTGATATTATAACATTCTCTCTCAAAATGTAGATGTTAATGTAATTGACCTGTGGTGTACTGGGCATTACTTGGCTGCATATAGAACATCGTAGAAACATCAACACAGCTGCAACTTCTAGTTAATATTGGTAATGAGCTCTTATGCAAAACTACTGTTACAGTTTTCAAACATCTCTAACAGGAGTAGCAGAAATAGGAGGCATCCTAAGATGTTCCTTACAAATCATTGTAAGGTTTGGATAGTCCTTAATTTCAGGACAGGTATGAAACACAAGAGTTATTAGGGTTGGAACTGGATGATCTTGGACATTGCTCACATTCCAAACTAGTCTATGATTCTATGAAAAGCAAAATTAGACATATAACTGGAAGAAAATAAGTTAATCAGGTACTTCCACCAGATAATGTATTTAATTTGTCTTGTACACTTGATTTGAATGGAGAGACTGTCCAGAAAATACCATAGATTTGGTGGATTTTATGCATATATTGACACCAAAATGGGCCAGATAGAAATTTCTAACAGTTTGGAGTATTAGAAACCAGGCCTTCTTTATTCTTAATCTTTTTTAATTGAGTGCCCTAACACTGGGTAAACAAAGTTTTTATTGTACACACTGATTATGTGTTCAATAAATAGCCCTGCTTTCTTGATGTATATATTTTACTTTACTTTACAGAGTCACACCCCTTGTTGGAAGTCCTTATATGGTTTTTGGGATCTTCTTTAGTGGTCTCAAGCATATGGTGCCCTTTCAATGTGGCTGTTCCTTGGCCCCTGCTTTTAAGTGCAATAGCATTATTTTGCATAACCTCTACTTTGTCAGCCTTGCAGAGCTGAGCTGGAATCCTGTTGTGTTTTGCATGACTTCTGTTTTGTCTGCTTCTCCAAGACTACATTGTTCCCTTTATTTGATAAGAGTAAAATGCTGTTTTGTTCCACCATCCTTATCAAATGAGTAAAATGCTGTTTTTTTCTACTGTCCTTATCAATATGAATAGTATGATCATCCACCATTGCAGATTGGTTACTATTTAAAAATATAAGAACCTTTGTGGTTTGGGAACATGAGTCAGATTGGTGAACAGCATGATTTACAACAGACTGTTCCAAAGATAACTATGTCAATATGTCCCTTTGAAGTACCTAAAGCACTTCTTAGTCAGAGCTGAAACACTGATCTGATCCAACGCAGTAATTTCTGTGGCCCTGGATTTTTTATTTATGCTGTGAAGCAATTGCATTTTTGCTATTTTTAAAATAAATCAGTCAAAACGTAAGGTTACCCTATAAAACCCCTTCTTTTAGGAGAAAAGGGTTAAAAATGGAAGAATGGTGAGAAGGGTGGTAGATTAGCTCAAGTGACTTTGCAGTTGGGATTGCCAAGGCCTGGAGAATAACAGTGTGGTGAGCCCCATATTTTATACCTAGTGCTGTTTATCCTCTGTCTGTTTTGAGAAATAGAATTTCCATACAGGGATAGCATAGGTGTTCGGAGAGACTTGGGGGCAGTCTTACAGACCTGCTCAAGGATCTTGTTTTGGGGGGAGAGAGGATCGAAGTTCAGAGACCACAAAAAACTGAGATCACAGCTTGGTGGGGAACTACATGTGCACAGGCCCTTGAGAAACTGATGGGAACAGCAGACCCACTGCCTGCCAGCTTGGACTGAGCCTGACAGTGGCTGTGTTCCTTCTTGAACATCTCTGCCCAGGCATTGCCTTGGGATCACCCTGGTTAACAAAGTCACGAAATAAATTATTCTTTGCATTTCAGTCATGGTTTTGTGGTTGTTCTGGCTGCCAGCCTGTGTCAACACATGCACATCATTTCACGTATCATTTTGAAAATATATTTCATCTCAGTTAATACAGGATTTGGCAACTAGTGTAATATTGTTGGAAGGAAAAGGTTAAAAATGCAAGATTTAATGAGGAGGATGATAGGTTTGCTCAAACTGACCTTGAGGCTGGGCAGACTAAGAATATCTGTGTGAGAAACTCCACATATTTTCTGCTGATTATCCTCTGTTTTAAGAAGCAGAATTCCTGTAGAGATAATCTAGAAGCTATGAGAAACTTTGGAGGCACCTCTCACGGACAGACTTGAGTGTCCTGCTGGGAAAGGGATCAAAAAGGTCAGAGGTCACAATAGCACAGCATTGTGATGAACTGCCTGAGTGAGGCCTGTTGGCATCCCGGGACAGGCAGTGGGTCCCCTGCCCCACTGGGATCAGACCAAGCCTAGCTGTGCCTGCAACCCCATTCCTGTGTTTCTACAGCACAGTGGTGTCTAGGCACTCTTCAGTTAGTGACCTAATGAAATAAATCTACTTGTGGCATTTCAGCTGTGGTTTGATGATCACCTTGGTTACCTGCACATATCAATTTACACAGAAATACAAGGGGTTATTTAAATCTCACATTTATCTAAGCAAGAATATGTAAGTTGTCCTTTAAATAACCTGATGTGAAGTTTTCTTGATCTGAGCCATACTTTGAGTTTATAAGGTTTCTTTTAATCCAGTTTGATTTAAAAACATATTAATATTTCTTAGTTTCTGTATTCACATAATTGTCTGTTCAATATTTTATTTAGAGAAAAAAATGCATAGAATTGCTGCAATAACAAAATACGTTTTCCTCCTGAGTCCAAGCAATGCAAGTGTATGGGTAGTTTGTTATAGGTCAGTTTTGGCAGGTGTGAAACTAAGAATGAAAGTAACATTGGGACCAGGGAAGAGAAGACATTTTATAGAAATATCTTCATGAAATTATATCACTTGTCTTAGCAGGAAATTTATTTCAAAACAAATAACCACTAGAAAAGTAAGTAATACAAACTTCTGATGCTAATTACATAAACATCACACTTCTTTAAAAACTTTTTCCTCTGTAAAAATAGTCTCTTGGAGGCCTGATGAGAAGAAGTCTTCTAATGTATATTTTTATAGACTGGATTTGGGCATCCATTTTGCTTCCAGAGAAGTAAAGAGTTGCTCACTGTTGTACTTGCGTGGCACCTGCACAGCTAGAGCAGTTTATGCCTGGCAAGCTTAGCAGTATTGTAAAATGCAATAACATTGTCCCAGGTCAACAGAGGTTTATTTAATGAAGGATTGCTGATCACCGGTGAATTCTCTTGAGGAAGCAGACTTACCCACTGAAAAAGGCTCAGACTTACTAAGCTAATCTTTTTGGTATCAAATTTTAAAAGCACATATTGCTTTGATTCTCACACGTATTTCTTTCATTCTGTAGTCATAGTGTACTCCTATGTTAGAGAAACTACACTTTCTCCCTATTTTTCCTAGCTTTGTCTACCATTTATCTTTAGCTGAAGAATCATTTTAAACACAGATCTTTGGAAAGATTCCTGTAAGCCCTGTAGGTGCTAGGAAGTAAGCTTCTGCAGATGCAAGATATAGGCAATCAGCTGGAGATTGGGTGCCTTTGCCTGCAACAAGGGGTACCACTGGTGAGTTCTCATATCAGGCACCACTTTCCCCAGCACTCCACATTGACTTGGTCTGCCCCAACAAGTAAAATCATTTACTAACATGACATCTTGAAATTAAACTTACTTTAGATTATCAATCTGGCAGAACACACCTAGTACAGGTAGCTTGGAGTACAAGATGCAGGTTGTGCCCTGGCTGGTGGGAAAAGGCTTCAGCCCCAAACAATGAGCTGTGAAGGGGCACTGCCCTTCTGCCAAACAGAGGGCACAGTCCTGGAATGCCAGCCAGACAGCTCACCCAGAGGCTCCCTAGGACTCAATGAACAGTGAGAAGTCCCCAAACTAAATAAAACCATTGGACTAAGAGGCACATGAAAAGGACACAATGAGTGTGTGAAGAGAGTGTGCAATACTGCAAGGGTCAGGGATTAATTTATTCAGGGTCCCTCCTGTGGCATCCAGATTGGGCTCTTATTGTATTGCTTCTCCACAATTTATTACTTAGAGGAACCAGAGGTCTCACTCTGCTATGGGAACGCAGGGTTGAGCTGGGAACAGAAACTTGTCTGACCGTGTGGATGTGAGGTGTGGAGACAGTGAAACAGGGGACCAGTGGTTCACTGGAGCCACTCTGCAAAGGGGCTTTGGTCCCAGTGGTTAAAACCTTAGATGGTGTGACTGTCTCCCAAAGTGACATCTGAATGATCATACAAAAAAATGGCTTTAGCAATCAGAATATGTCTGCAATGTCAATATTTGAAAACTCATTTGAATAAAATTCAACCAAAACCAGCTCAGCTAATAAGGAAAGATGTTCTGCTGGATTCTATATTCACCAATAACTAGGGGCTTTTTGGAAATGTGAGTCTGAAAGTGTCATGAATGAGTATCTTAAGATCACTGTGTGATACAGTTTCAAGAACAGCCTTGCCTGTAGTGACCATGAGATTGTGGAGCTTAGGCTCCTGAGGCCAGTGAGGAGGGAAAAAAGCAAGATCATAACTTCAGGAGACCAGAATCTGGCCTCTCCAAAGATCTGCTTGGGTGATCTTCTGAAGGGCAGACAGGCCCAAGATTGCTGGTTAATGTTCAAGGGTTGCCTCCTCCAAACTCAAGAGCAGCATCTCCAGGCAAAAATGTCAGGAGGCCTGCACGGATGACCATGGAGCCTCTGGCCAAACTCAAACACAAAAAGGAAGCATAGAGATGGTAGAAGGAAATAAACTTGGAGGAATACAGAAATACTGTCCAAACATCCAAGGAGGGAATTAGGACAGCAAAAGCCCAAACAGACTTGAATGCAACAAGGATGTCAAAGACAAGAAGACATTTAATAATTAATGTGGTTAATTAATTACATATAATAAGTATATGAGTGCATAGGTGATGAAAAGGTGATTTCACAAAGGGACCTGGTTATACAGGACATGGAAAAGGCTGAATTTTTGAATGGTGTTTCAATTTTTAGTGGAGAGGATGGCCTTTGGAGTTCTCAGATTGCAGAGACCATGGGAGAAGTCTGGAGTAGAATTCTGTTCCTTTTTGGAAGAGAATCACATCAGGTAATACTTAACTAAACAGGATTTACAGAAGTTCCACATGCTATGACATCATTGTGAGGCCACTCCCAAAAATCCTTGGTTGTGGCAACAAGAAGTGTCTGATGACTGAAAACTGGAAGAGCTGGGACTGTTTGGCTGGACAAAGAAAGCTGAAGGGGAATCTTATCAATGGCTATAAGCACCCTAAGGGAGGGTACAAAGACAATGGAGCCAGGCTCAGTGATACTCAGTGACATGCCAAAAGGCAATGAAGAAATGAAACACTGAAGGGTCCCTCTGAACATCAGGAAACACTTTTATATTTTAAGGTTGGCTAAGCACTGGCATAGATTGCTCAGAGAGGTTATTGAGTCTCCATCTTTGGAGATATTCAAAAACCATCTGGACATGATCCAGAGCAACACTCTAGGTGGCCCTTCTTGAGCAGGAGTGCTGGACTAGATGACCTCAAGAGATCCCTTCCAATGTCAACCAGTCTGTGATTCTCTGATTCCGTGAAACACAATGCACAGGTTTGGATCTCCTCCTGACCTATTTAAGTGATTTTGGATACCAAAACAGGATTCATTGTTCTCTTGAGACTGTGCTTCCTGCCCAGCCTGGAAAGGCAGAAAAAACTTTTTGCAGGCTCCACTGGTACTTCTGTTTCTCAGCTAAAACAACAAAGTGCAGTGAGTGATATGACTGATAATAAAAAGTCAAAATTAAAAACAAAGAGAAATATTAGCACAAAAATGCAGATCCAAATAATGCTTAGCTGCAAACTTACATGGATGTGTCCTAACCAAAACAGTCCTGATTCCAAATACAGAATTACCTGGGCCATTGCCTGCCTGAGCAGTGCTTCCCTGACCAAAGTGATGAAGCAAATGGCACCATGTTTAGATTTTTGAAGGTGGTATGAGGACTTCTGTGGTTTGCACTCTACAGTGTAAAATACATTTGTATACTACCTGAGGATTTTTAACTGTAAACTGCACACAGGATTAATTATCAAATAAGAAATCTTGTTGAGCTAATGAGGGTTAATGACAGTATGAAATCTCATATTAATTTTATAGCAACTGTAACTTAAAGTATAGTTTGAACATTTTAAAGCAGAAAGGCTGGCTACTTTAACTACATGATCCCTGTGGGTCCCTTCCAGTTCAGAATATTCTTTACGTTCTCTTTCCTGAACTATTGTGTTCATACAATATTAGCACTTAATGCTCCTATTGCCACAAATGCATTCTTCAGCACAATGCCATATCCAACATGTTAGTGCCAAAGGAGAGTTTAACTGACAAGTAGCAAAATAGGATTACCATCTATTTAAAGATTTTCTTAGGGAAAGACAACAAATTTTTGTGACTCTTTACATACAGCTTTCATGAGACAGAATTTATTTGGAACATATAAGCATATTTCCTTATTTTTTCCTCATTTTTCTTATTCAGTTTAGGTGTAAGAGATAAGAGATCACAGAAATCAAGATCAACAAGCTCCTTAGGCATATATTTTCTGGCTACATTAAGACCCTAGCATGAAGTGACGTCAATTAAATTCCATTTTTACTTGATCTGTGTGATTAGCTGTGAGATAAGTATCCAGTAGGAAATGTGGAAAAATCTTGTATTCACCTCCATGTACAGAGGTTACTTTTTGGTTAGCTGGTCAGGATTGATTGCTCTTTCTGTGCAGCTGAGTACCTGCATGGATTGTATTAAAACATGTGTTTTGAGCAAATGGCTGAGGTCTCCAGTCACAGCATTTTTTAAAATAGTTCATATTTCTGATGAACAACTGGCCTTTTGGAAAAAAAGAGCAATGCAAAATCCTCCACATACTAACCAAAAAAATTGTTTCCTTTCTCCCGTATTTTCTCTGTGTCCTTCCCTCCCCAGATATAAACTACAACTTAAATACAGAAGTAACATCACATTGAGAAGAGAATTTTTCCCAGGGAACTCCTTGTTTTCATAGGTAGTAAGCATAGCTATTAAAGTAATATATTAGGAAAATTATGTATTTTAAACTGAAAAGTTCAGAGTTATTCTTTGTGATAGACTAGTGATATGTTTTTGCTTCACACTAGTGGTATTTTTAGTGCAATACCTAAGAAAAGAAGGGTAATAGAAATATTTATCACACTTCCTAAACATGTATCCCGTTCAAAGATATCAAACTGTGAAGGATACGCAGTTAGCAGATGGACTATTTCCTGAAATTGCCAGAGTGCCCAAAGAAAGAAGGGCATGGGCCATTCCTCCTAAACTACTTATGCCACATTACAGCCCCCATAGGGGGCAGCCAGGCAGCTGCTCCAACTCATTTTCCAGGTTCCTTGGATACTTCTGGCCATCTAACCCAGCTAAAAACTCTATTGGCTGTGAACGTCCCACATTTTCCCTTTTCTCTGAGAAATGATTTTCTCATATTAACTGATTGAATGTGTTGTTCTCATTACCCTGAAGATTCATTGTGTGTCTTACTCGGAGAGTAAAGGTGGGATGTAACAATCCTCTCTGACTGTTGGTGGTTAGAAGCATCCCTGATACTCAATCAGTGATCATTACCTAAGCAGATCTCCAGGAACACCAGATTTTTAGTTCTATTTGTTCTAAAGTCAGTGAAATACTTTCGTTTTCTGATTAATTCCAGAATTTAGTACAAACTAGGAAAATGCTAAGTAAACTAGCAATCATGAGATCGAGAGCTACTGCTGAAGTTTAATAATCTTCACTTGAAAATTCATCAGAAACCAATAACTTACCACCATACATCTGCATTTTTATATTATTCACCTTTTTCCATATTCACAGCTTTGTCAGAGGTTAGTGAAAATTCCTCATTTACCTGTTTACATAAAAATACTGCATATGCCAATTAAAAAGAAACTGAAAAAAAAAGCAGCTTATTCTAATTTCTTTTCCTTTTTTGAGATGCTCTTGAAAACCCATCTGTTCTGGGAAGTACTCAACCCATGAGCAGTTGCCTCCCTGGCTCCTGCTTTATTTGCTTGTGTGCCTTTAATTGGAAGTTCATGGCTAGCAGGTCTGCTAACCACTTATTATGCTACCTTTATTGGAGATTGCTGTATTTACACTAACGGCACTACTAGTTCTGTATTGTTCAATGTCACAAAGAAAGAAATGTGCTATGAAACTTCCCAGAAGCCCACTACAATGGGAGTCTTGTAACACGACTTCCCAGCAGTCAAATCACAGCAATCATGCTCATGCACTGGTAGTTGTGAACAGAAGTCATGATACCAGCAATGGTAATGACAGTATGTCAGGTTATTTTTTTCTTTTTCTATAACAGAAAACAGTAGAAATTAATTTGGCACTTTCTTATTGAGCATTTTCTGTTTCAGTTACATACAGTTTACTTAGGCAGAGTAATGGTATAACCACGCTGCTTTGCTCTGCATGTGGGGTAGGTTAGTGATTAGAAAACAGGGAGAAAAGTCACAAGGGACTAAGTCCTGTGATTGCTGAAGTCAAAGAAAAAACCTATTGGTTTTCATGGAAAAGCGTAAAGCCTGTGGAATGTAACCCACAACTCTGAAACAAATTAATACTAGATTTGTATTTTGTCTTTCATACTTCAGTATTATTATCAACAATGTGATGAAGGAAAATGTCAAGCCTCTCACTTTGATTATAAAATTGAACTCTTTTTTTGCTATGATTAGGACTTCCTACTATGACCAGTGGTTTGGTTATAGCTTTGATCATACATCATCTAATGAAACATTATACCTTATTTGACTATGTTTCCTGTGGAACACAGGAAAAGGAACAGCAAACTTGAGATGGCAAGAGAGTCTTAACAGAGCTATTATGCAATATTTAAATAAAACAAATAATGAAATACAACATTTTAAATAATGGAACCATTCTGTTTCAAAGCATGAAGCAGATTCCTGTGGGGCATACCCAAAGCATACATGCCGTGTGGGTAAAGAACATAGCTGTTTACAAAACAGATCAAAATTATTGCAGCAGTCATCTAATCAGACCACCAAGTAGACAGCAATTTTACTCTGATAGCTACATTAAATCTTTACTACAGAGTCACAGTAGACAAGTCAATGTAATTGCAGAACACCTTCCAGCAGCAAGACACCTCTCTCAACATCAAGTAAGAAAGCGACACATTAGTAGTCACTTACTGTTGTATAAACCCAATAAGACTAGTACTTGATGAATCCCAAAAGTTATTTAACCTTTGGATGATGACTGCCTGCCTCAGACAACAGGATGTATCCTCTGCAAGGAAAAACGATAGCTGTGCATCATGTTCTTGGAATAGGTTATAAACTGAAAGGGTTTAAAAACCTTTTACAGATGGTTGATCAACTGGATATTCATTATCATAAATCTGGACATGTTCCATCTGTTTCCATCTTGTCACTGAGGCCCTTGGTGACCACATAGTTGTTGATAATATAAGCAGTACTAGTTGAGAAACACACTTTGCTACAACTGTACACATCCCCTTTTGTTAATCAAGGCTTGTTTGCAGAAGGTACAAGCTTATGTCCCTTGTGCTACTTGTACACATAAACTCTTTCTGCTTGTCTTTTTAGCCATGATAGCCTCATGTCTTCAGAAGCAGTAACAGCTTGGACTCAACATCACACTACCTCTTTTAAGTTTTTCCTGAGTGCTGTCCACTGGAATTGGGGTTTGGGCTATTGAGCAGCCCCTATTGCAACCTTTAGTCCAGGCTACTACCTGTGGTCCCCAGCAGGCAGGTGCTGTTTAAGCAATACTGAGTACATGTAGTCACAGGTTCATGTGCTTCCCTGACAGGCTTCTTGATCCCAGCAAGGACAATCCTCTGAGTCCTCTGAGCACACACACGAGTGGCATCTTAACTCCTCAACTTGGAAAACAAGCCATATGAAGAAAGACTGAGGGAGCTGGGGGTGTTTAGCCTGGAGAAAAGGAAACTTACAGGTGACCTCATCACTCTCTACAACTTCCTGAAAGGTGGCTGTAGTCAGGTGGGGGTTGGTCTCTTTGTCCATGCAGCAACTGACAGAACGAGAGGAGACAGTCTCAGGCTGCATCAAGGAAAATATGGGTTAGATATTAGGAAGAAGTTTTTCACAGAAAGAGTGATAAAGTACTGGAATAGTCTGCCCAGGGAGGTGGTGGACTCACCACCCCTGGACGTGTTTAAAAAACGACTGGATGTGGCACTCGATGCCATGATCTGGTTGAGGTGTTAGGGCTGGGTTGGACTCGATGATCTTGAAGGTCTCTTCCAACCTACACATTCTGTGATTCTGTGATTCTCTCTTGCATCATTTCACCTGCTCACTTCCCCTAACTCTTTGTGCAGCACCACATAAGACAGAAGTGTTGTGATGATTTTGCATAGCCTATGCATCCCAGGGGAACATCTGGTGTTTTGTTTGTGGGTCTTCTTTGCACACCTGTGCACATGCAGAATTTACTGAGCAGCTTATTCCCTACAATTAACTAAACAAATTTCATTCCTAAGCACTGAAGAACCCATAGACAAAAAAAAAAAAAAAAAAAAAAAAAAAAACACAAAAAAAAAAAAAAAAAAAAAAAAAAAAAACCAACAAAACAAACAAACAAAAAAACAACTGCAAAGCAACACAAAACAAAAACCCAAACCCACAAAATAAACCACTCCCTCCAAACGCCTCTCCCCCCCCTCCCCCCGCACCCCATGTCAGCTCAGGCACAAAAACACTGCAAAATGAAATGTATCACTGCTTTGAAAATTTCTGCCCTTCTCTCTTGTAAACATCTGTGACACCAACAGGATTAAAAGATTGACTCCCAACAACACAAAGTAGCTTCAAGGTGCTAAAGGGAGAGCTGCTCACAAGAGCAGTGCCATGGCAACTGGAAATCTGCCACCTCCTATAAAACTTGGAGGTGAGACAGGCAGGGAGGAGCCGTGACTCTGCAGAAGACCAGGAGGAGCAGCACTTGGGAACATCTGTGCAGGGCCATGACACTTGCAGCTGTGCATCTAATGGTCTCATTGTCCATGGAACTTTGCATTAGATAAAAATACAGGATCATTGTCTTCATATCCCAGCTGATGAGATTATTATGGGCATCATGATAATAATCCTGTTTTGATTTTAAATTGGAATTTTAAGAAACACATTTAAATATTTAGATATTCACACCTTACCACACAGAATTTAGCTTGATGCCCTCATAAGAAGTCCCTTTGTGTTCAGGAAGGCAGACTACACGAGTATTATTTCAGAAATGTTGCCTCCAAACAGATGAATATTTCAAAATTATTCAAAACTATGTCACTCTACCACCACTTTGCTGATTAGTTGTGCCTGATGACTGGAATAATAGTCTGTTGCTTTTCCAGAAGACACAGGGTTATGCTTATATTGAGATTAAAAGTGGATTTTTCCTCTGCTTGTTTCCCTGATATGTTTACTTTCTGTGTTAGGAAAATGATGCTGTGCTCTCTGCCAAAGCTTTGCTCTCCCAGTAAAGCTGCTATGTCTCCTTTGTGGTATTCAGTTCCCTAGTTATTAACATTTGAAAATTGTGGGATTTATTGGAAAATGAAAGTTCTCAGTTCCTACTTTACCTGAAAGAAGATGTTTCAGGAACACTTTCTACTCTATGCCAATTACACTTGCTGAACCTTTGGGAAATGTAACAAAACATTCACTAACTTGAACTGAGCGTGGGGAGGAAATAAATATAAACTTTTACTATCTCAAGGCAGCCTTTATTTTCATAAATATTTTCTGTTTTCCCAGAACGGTTAGGTTTCTCTAGGTGCTCCCATGCACCTACACAAAGAAGGGTTTAAAGGCCACCTAAACAAAACCACAGAATCACAGAATCAACTAGGCTGAAAAAGACCTTGGAGGTCACCAGGTCTAATTTTTAAAACATGTTAATCTTTGTAGTCTTCTTACATGCAGCTCAATGACACTACAAGGAGAAACAGAGAAGAAAAAACCACAAGTTACAGCCCAGAGTTATTACCCTGGGTACCAAAATACTGTGTCTTTTAAGATGTATCCATAAAATCATTACCATTTTAGTCTTTTCAACCCTTTCACATGCTTCTCTAAATTATGAACCTGAGATTATATGTGTATCTCAATGCACAACAGTGAAATCACATTCTGATTAAACCCCTCAGTTTGAGATGAGTTCATTTTGTTTATACTGCTAATCAGAAGGAAAAAGAAGTTTTTGATGTTCTGTCTTCCGATGTGAGATAGAGCCTCCCTTTACCTTACTGGGAGTGCCATGAGTGTATCAGACCGTAAAATCTGAGCTTTGCCTTTCTGAAGAATCAATCTCAAAATCCATTGTTTTGCCTTGTGTACACGTTCTCCCCTGGAGAGTCTGTATGATACTGTAATAGGACATTGTTTTATACATCTGAAAACAGGACTTAGAGTCACATATGCCTGCTGCTATGAACACCTGCCACTTAATAATAACCCATTTTTCATTTGGGAAAAAAAAAAGAAAGAAAAAAAAGAAACAAAGAAAGGCATGAAACCATGGAAAAATATCTCCCACAACCTCCAAACAGTTTAGCAAAAGAATCGGGTTTTAGGCTAGATTTGGACTTTGTACAGGTTTTAAAGGGAGAGCAGTTCTTTGAGCTGCAGATTCTGGGAGAACTCCCTTGCTGTTAAAATGCAGTTGGAATGAAACTCTCCCTGTATGAGGGAGGACGTAACATCAGTACCATTGTAATCCTGGCTAATTATATAATCATACAGTTCTTCCATGCAGACAAGTGTTATACTGAGTCAAAGTACAAGTTTACATGTACAAGATGAGAGGGTTCAAGCCTTTAATCAGATTATTGGCAGCAATTTTTCAAGCCTTTCTTGTTCCTTTTCAATTTTCTTAATTTATTTGCATCTCTAGATACTGTGTTGTTGGAGTTCCTGGCTCTATCTTGTTCCAAGATCAGGGTGAATAAAACTCAGGAAATGTTGTTATTGAAGTCTCACTTAGAAGTTTATTATCCTTATCTATCACAAATTCAGGAGATGTGAGTTCTCCCTAACAAGTCCAGAAAGTGAAGTAAAATGGTGTCCTTTCCAGGCTATGTAAGTCCTAACTATCCAATAAACATTTGACATCTATATTATTTATGTTTCTAACCCAGTTATGATCACCCTAAACCTNCAAATCTAAGTTTTTCACCATGTGAGATCAGACAGTACCATCCAAACTACATCCCCATGGTCCCAGTATTATCACTCATTTTTGGAAGCCTGTTTTAAGGCCTCAGGCCAAATGCAGTGCTTCTCTGAAGTTCTGTGCCTGTCAGCACAGAACTTTCCAGCATCTAGAGTTCCCACACTTTGTTCGTCACACATGAGGTCTAGGCATTCTGAAATAAAGTTTCTTTTCAATTGTTGTGTTAATTTGAGTTTAATAGTATCTGTCAAGTAGTAGAGGTATGAAAAAGTGGGCTGAAATAATCCCAGCTTCTCTGCAGTGGGGGAGTTACGGAATAATTAATTACATTTTGCTATTGACAGCAAGAACAACAATACACTGCTTCTACATATTCTTTTTCTCTATCCTACCCTACTTTCTCTTTCTGTCACCCAATCTTTTCTTCTATTTCTATTTTCACTTTTCCTACTGCTATTTTTTCTCTTATTTACCTAATCCTCACAGTAAAATTCCCTGTCAGTAATACAGTTCTGTCTAATATTTACAGCCAGTACTATAAAATGTGGGTTAATAACGCAACAGGATAAAACTGAAACAAGACAGACGTCTACTTTCACTTTATTTTAAATAATTACTTATCAAAAACTCTTCATCTTTCAAATTCTTTCTTTTAGATGAAGAGAAAGTAAATAAATATATGTATGCATTTTAAAATATGCCTAAGAGATTTGCTTGTCAAAAGATTTGCCAAATGTTGAGCGCACTTTAGAGGTGGTCTGTGGGCCAAATTTCACATATGACTTGCAGATATGTGATGGGAGCATATGACAGAGAACTGGGCTTAAGGAATAAATGGATGGCCTGAGCTCACTTCTTTAAACCCTTTAAAGACATGAATGGCTGTGCAAAGTTAGACACTCAATGAAGATAGGATATAGCCCATATTTTTTCCCAAAAGATTGTTTAGACAATTTGTGCAGATGAGGACCTGAGCAAAAGTAAATTTCTTAGGAAGGAAATTGTTGACGGGATTTGACAAGGAGCTTGTTTTAAGGGTTGTGACACTCACCGCATGTGACTTAGCCTCAAAAGTGATTTTTCTTTACAATTCCCTTTAAAAAGGGACTGTGCATTCAGAGAAAGTGAAGTTCTGCAAGAGCAGTTGCTGTAGTTGGTAAATTCTTAATGTGTTCCCTGCTTATTGTGTGTGCTTTATCACTCCTGCACTGACAGAGCTAATATGGGGATGATGCTCTTTCTAACCTTTCTAACTGTACTACATGGCATTTCTACACTCTGAGTGCTCACATAAAGGCTGTTCCCTGAGGATGACTACTGATACTGAATTATTTAGAAAGAACAATTTCAAGCATTATTCGACTCCTTCAGTTGCACAGCCTAAGCCTTATTAGCTGTTCAATTAAATATTATTTTGCATGAACTAAATGCAAAGCGCTGTTTGCATACATTTTCAGGGTTTTCTCAATGTGCAAATCCATATGTGCAAACTGAGTCATGTTTGTATATATGGTCTTTCCTTAACCTGATTTTACAAAAGACTCTCCACAACATACATGCATCCCTTTTCATGTGGAATTTACTTGACCTCTTCCCTCTTAAAACCAATGATCAGAAATCTTGGGAATGAGGTAATGGATTTATCAATGGGAATTAATTTATTTCTGGCTTAGTAGCTCAAAAGCATCCCTAAATAAATTACAGCTTTAGATCACTGTGTAAATGGATACTAGTTGTGCTTATTCTGATTCTTCCTATTACGATGCTGAGCAACAAACTCCCAATCCTTTGTTCAGTTTAAATGACCAATTCACTACTCAGAAGAATTAAATCCTTCAGGGTAATACGTTTGTGGCAGGGGTATACAGGTACACAGTACTCTGACAATTTAAAATGTCATTTTTTCTGAATAAATAAATAATTCTAGTTCTGGCTGTGTAAAGCCAGTAAGTACATTTAGTTCTAGAAATCAAAGAATAAAAATTCAGATTCACCATTTTTTTTTCTGAAATTGTATCAAATGGAAACTTGCTGAGGGATTAAACAGCAATATTGTAATTTTAGCTGTCAGACTTAGGGTTGTGACTAATATCACTCACAGAAGAGCATTGGGGATGGAAGAAAATGAATGTAATCAGTGCCCTTATTTCTGTATTCAAGAGTTTCAGCTGTGACAAACTGTAATAAGGATACATTTTGGGTATATATATATTTTATATTTAAGTCTGTGCTTTGCCTTTAAGAGACAAAAAAAACCTCTTGGGCAAGATACTCAGGTACTATAAAAAATCTAGATCAAAATTATCATAACTTATGGTTGCTGTATTTGTATTATGGGTTTGGTATTTTCACAAAACTCCATTTTCTTTTGGGCTTGATTCCACAAAATAATTGAGGATTTTGCTATCAGTTTTAATAATAGAATGACCAAATCTTTAGTGGCCTGAAAAATCCACGAGGAGAAAATAAATGTTTCAATCCCTCCAAATCTTTATTTATTTGAGTTATTTCTCTCTTGCAGTAAGTACTGTTGCACATAAGATTGCTCCAGTCATAATCCTTTAGACATTTGCTGAAAAACTTGAAACACACTGATTTTGTTGAGCCAGACTCTTGATGCATTTCTCAGTTATGCCAAATGGGAACTGTCACCAAAAGCATTCTACCTACCAAATTGATGACTCAGTTTGTCAGATTGCACTATGGGTATGATAAAGTAATGCTTTTATTTAACATCATGATGCAATTCAAACACACTTTGAGGATGAGGGTTCTACAATTTGTTATAGTAATTTCACAATCATTATGAAAGTAAAATCACATAATGATACAAGTTGGAAGGTACCAAAGGGGGTCACCTGGTCCAACCTCCCTGTTCAAATTGGGTTATCCCAGAGCACATGGCACAGGATTGTTTCCAGAGGCTTCTTGAGGGAGACTCCACAATCTCTCTGTTCAGTCTGTGCCAGTGCTCAGTCACTGCACAGTAAAGAATTTCTTCCTCATGTTGAGGTGGAACTTCCTGTGTGTCAGTTTGCGCCCATTGTCTCTTGTCCTGTTGTTTAGCACAACTGAGCAGAGCCTGGATCCATCCACTGACACCTTCCCTTCAGATATTCACAGACATTGATGTGGTCCCCTCTCAGTCATCTCTGCTCAAGAGTGAACAGGCCCAGCTCCCTCAGCCTTTCCTTCCAAGAGAGAC
>WEIU01002519.1:214574-234256 GCA_013389925.1 Aegithalos caudatus | reverse complement strand
CTGTGGGGAAAAAAAAAAAAAAAAAAAAAAAAAAAAAAAGCCTGGATTTCTCAATCAGCTCAAATGTCCCTGGCCATATGTATTGGCATTGGGACTCCTCTTTCCACACAAAACTAACCCCAGGATTAGGAACACCAGTAATTATTTATTCAAAGTGAAGTCTAGAAATAAACCTCATCAGGATCCAAACCTTGTTAAATATTTTGTGGTGCTGCTGGACAGAAGGAAGACATTTCAGATTTGTAGTTATAATTAACTATTAGGAGGGAGAAAAAACTCCCAAAGTTTCCTTCTCTTTTTCTCTCATTTTTCAGGGACTTTTATATGGGCAAACTCTACAGCTGGAGAATTGGAGAAAATATTGGAAGTGTGATGGGAATTAAGAAATGGAATTGTTCTAATAGATAATAATAATAGATAAAATAATTAGATGTAAATTGATATATAGGAAAACAGGAAACACTGGCTGCTCACATAGGTGAAAACAAGGAAATCCAAGCTGGGCCTTTTGAGATTTAAACAGGATTTTAAGACAATCTCTTTATTTGCAACAGATTTAGAAAAGTTAAAATCTGTCACTGAAGTTGTTTAATGAAAGTGAGTCCATGGCATGGGGAGGAAATCACCACAGCAGGATCCATAGGGAGTTTTCAAGGGCTATAAAGGGGAAAACAGGGGTTGGAGGGAGCCAAGGTGGCAGAGCCTGCAGTGCCTGCTTGTAGAATTTGGATTTGGGCAGAAAGTTACAATGTGTGATGGGGCTTTTCTGCTGATTCTGAAGAGAGCAATGTATATCTATATCATCTATATCTATATATCTATCTATATCTATATCTGCATATGTATCTCTGTATCTATCTGTATCTATATCTATATCTATATCTATATCTATATCTATATCTATATCTATATCTCTATATCTATATCTATATCTATATCTAATCTATCTATCTATATAATGATAACTATATGTTTATAACTATATATCTATCTCTATAGCTATATCTGTATCTATATCTAATCTATGTCTCTATATCTTTATATCTCTATTTATATCTATATTTATGTCTATATCTATATATCTCGATCATCTATATATCTCTATGTCTGTCTATATATCAATATCTATACATCAATATATGTATCAATACCTATAATTATCTATATATTTCTATATATCCAATTATATCTATACTGATATATCTCTATCTATATCTCTTTTATCTCTACATCTCTATGTCTATATCTATATATCTATATGTCTATATATCTATATGTCTATATGTCTATATGTCTCTATATCTATATCTATATCTCTCCACATGTATCTATATCTCTCCATATCTCTATATCTCTATATCTACATATCTCTGTCTCTGTAATCTCTATCTATTCTATCTCCATACCTATCTCCACATCAGAGCAGCCTCTGTGCAGGGACTGTTCTCCAAGCTGTGCCCAGCTGGGATTCGTGGCTTTCCACCCTTTCCCAAGCCAGCAGCTCCCCCCTTACCCCCCTGCCAAGGCCTTTGCACCTCCTCTGTTCCCTGCTTTCCTGGAAGATGATGGGAGAGACCTTTGGAGTTTCAGAATGGATGAGCCACTTTGAACCACAGGGAATTCAGCTCTGCACTTTGAGCCTTTGCTCATGGCACGGCTGCTTCCCTCCTTCCCTTCCCTCCCTCTCTCACATTTTGTAACCTGCCTTTCACAAAATCCACGAGGAGCAGAGGATGATCCCTTTTAGTTCCTCCTCCAAGGGCAGGAAATCACAGCTGGCTCAAATCTTTCTGGTCCCTGTCCTCTCTGACAGCAGCTCTGACTGTGTGACAATTGTTTTAAATTATTCTGATCCTTACTTGCCCTGGACACTTTCTGACATCGAGGCTTTCTTTTGCAGCTCTCAAACACTTCTTAGAGGAAGAGGTTGGAAAACCTGTGGGAATGAGCCCAGATGAGCTCTGGAGCCAGGCTGGGAGAGCTGGGGGTGCTCCAGGGAGAGGAGAAGCTCCAGGGAGAGCTGAGAGCCCCTGGCAGGGCCTGCAGGGGCTCCAGGAGAGCTGGAGAGGGGCTGGGGCCAAGGGACACAGGGACAGGAGGCAGGGAATGGCTCCCAGTGCCAGAGGGCAGGGCTGGCTGGGATGTGGGGCAGGAATTGTTCCCTGGCAGGGTGGGCAGGCCCTGGCCCAGGGTGCCCAGAGCAGCTGTGGCTGCCCCTGGATCCCTGGAAAAAAAGATAAAAATGCTCATTTCTACAGCTACAGAAAGTGAAAGAGGAAACAATTGCTTGGTTTGATTCGAATTTATCTTCCTGTTACCCCTGCTGGCTGTTCCAAGACAGTGACAGGAATTTATCCTGCCTTCACTGGCAGCAGAAAGAGGCCACTTTCCCTCTCTGCTTTTTTGGTATCACTTTATCACCTCACCAATACATCGATCAATTTGTTGGTGATTTCACAGCACAGCTCACAGGCATTCCCAGAGTTGTTTTCTGGAAATGACTAAAACAAACCTCAGGAAGAAAGTTGACACAATATGCTTTAGTTGTTTTTTATTTTTATTTTTTTTTCCTTTTAATCACAAAATCTTGCCAAGCACTGATCAATTTTTAAACAAGAATTGCTCCAGATTAAACAAGAAAAGAGACCAAACCAGCCAGGGTTTGCTTGTTTTGGACACTGCTCTTGCAGAGGTGTAGCTGGTGAGCATCCTGCCACTTTGATCAGTTGAACAGAGAAAACATATAGGGAGTTCACAATTTATTCTGCCAGCTGCCCAGGCAATTATTTGAAGCTCCTTAGTTCACCTGACCTTTAAAACTTACTTTAACACACAATCACATCTGATCAAGTGGAGTGTTAAGGTCAGTTCTTGCTCTCAGAGCAAAGCAGAGCCAGCCTGTTGTGCAAGCAGAGCTGGACATTTAAAGGATATCATTGATCTTCAATTGCAAGAGAAGATGACTCAAAAAAAATCAAAAACTAAAGGTGATGTGGATTTAAATCGTGTTTTAGAGCCAAACAAACTGAACCAAAATAGGGCCAAAGATAAAGTGCTGCCATTTGGCCCCTCTATGGTCACTTAAACTCAGCTCTGCTTGTTTTGTGCTCGAGTCCTGAGAAAATTAAACCTGCAGAAAACATGTGCAGAATGTGGTGGAATATTCCATGTTCCCAGACTGGAATGCTGTTGGAAAGAGCACATTCCAGCCCTATGGGGCACCTGAAGTGCTTTTCAGACACAACAGAAGTCAGGTCTAATGGCCAGGGGCAAAATGTTCCCCTTGTTCCACTCCCTGCTTCCCTCTCAGATTAAACTCCCACGGACTTCATGGACAGTTTGTCTTGATGGAATAACAATTGGATAAACCTCAAGGTCTGACTTAGACAATGGCCCTGTGATCCACCCAGATACAGTGGCTCCTTAGGCTATTCAGGGGAAAAAAAAAAAAAAAAGCTTGTTTGGGTTGATTTTATCTTTGAGGAGAAAGACTGGGCCCTTTGGCAGCTGTTGCTGTGACAGTGTTCCACTCCTGTCCATGCTGGGATTCCAGCTCAGGATGTCAGGATGTTCTTCCTTTGGAGATGTGGAAGCTCAAAGTGTGGCACAGGGACATGGAAGTGCCTTGAGCTTGGCTTTCAGTGGTCCAGTGACAGCAGAGATGTTGGTTTTGAGCGGAAGGGAAGCACAAAATTCTGTTTGCTGTCTGTGGTGGATTCCAAAGGCTGGACCAATTTTAAATCTCACCAATCCCCCTCATTCAATTCACTGAGGAAAGAACAACATGTAGGGAGTTAAACATTATCCATTTGTTTCCACTCCATGCCCCATGATACCAATTACACCTGGGATTAATTCTCCTTAGGGATGAGAGCTGGACCTGCCTCATCCCAGCCCAT
Source organism: Aegithalos caudatus (assembly GCA_013389925.1). Taxonomy (NCBI): domain Eukaryota; kingdom Metazoa; phylum Chordata; class Aves; order Passeriformes; family Aegithalidae; genus Aegithalos; species Aegithalos caudatus. Next base: position 230,357 of record WEIU01002519.1, on the reverse strand, counting down.
TCTGTGCTCTGGGCTGATCCCACAGCCTGGGGATGAGGAAAGGGATTGGGATGGGGAAAGGGACTGGGATTGTGTCCCTGTGCCCCTCAGGTGATTGCCCACCTGCAGAGCTGCCCCAGGGCTGGATCCCAGCCCAGGGAGGACGTGGAGCTGCTGGAGAGAGCCCAGAGGAGGCAGCAGGATGAGCAGAGGGATGGAGCAGCTGTGCTGGGAGGAAAGGCTGGCAGAGCTGGGATTGTTCAGCCTGGACAGGAGAAGCTTTGGGCTGAGCTCAGGGTGGCCTTGCAGGGCCTGAAGGAGCTGCAGGAAACCTGGAGAGAGACAATTGCCAAGGGATGGAGGGACAGGAGGCAGGGAATGGCTCCCAGTGCCAGAGGGCAGGGCTGGCTGGGATGTGGGGCAGGAATTGTTCCCTGGCAGGGTGGGCAGGCCCTGGCCCAGGGTGCCCAGAGCAGCTGTGGCTGCCCCTGGATCCCTGGCAGTGCCCAAGGCCAGCTTGGACATTGGGGACAGCCTGGGACACTGGGAGGTGTCCCTGCCATGGCAGGGGTGGCACTGGGGGGGATTTGAGGTAATTTCCAACCCAAATCAGTCTGGGATTCCCAGCACAGAGGCTCTACTTTTTCACCCTTTTGTGGAGCTCCTTCCAGCACCTCCCAGACCTGGTACCTCCCTCCTGAGAGCAAAATCCCATGTCCTGGTGCCAGCCTGGTGTTTGCAGGGCCCTGGGTAGGTGCAGCACATCCTTGAGGTACCAGACCATGGTCAGACTCTGAAAGGGTCCAATTTTCACTTTGATAGCACAGGAAATTCACTGACCTCCTAACCCTCCTCTTCCTCCTTGAAACAAAGCACAAAATGCTCTATATTTCCCCCCACTTCAGTTTTCTGAAGGAATATTTTACTCCTAGGTGCCTGTGATTCTTCTGCTGCAGCTTTGGGCTTCTTCTCAGCCTTGTCCAGCTCACCTTGGTCAGCTTTTTTCCAACTTTGGACAGCCTGGACACCACCCAGCTGCCAGAGTTTTGTCCACCTGTTTGTACCTTTTTCAGGAGACCTGGGAATGTTCCTCACTTTAAGAGCTTTAATTAGCCAAGAGTGATAATTTGTAGTGCTCGAATTTAAGTGCAGAACACCATAAAACCAGCTGGAAACTGATAATTTTGGGTGCTTCATCAGGATTTTGCTTCCTTTCCACGTCCCAGAGCATTTCCCATTCCAAAGCAGGAAAAACCTGCCTTCCACAGGGCTTGTCTGAGGGGATAAAGGTGGATTGAAAATTGGGGGTGACCTCAGGAGTGGGGATCAGTGGCAGAAAGTCAATTTGGAGGCCAGTGTGATGCCTTGGGAAGGCTGAGCTGGAACAGACTGGGCAGAGCTGGAGAATAAAGTAGGGATTTATTGAAAGGCCTTTAGGATACACCTTGGGCAGGACAAGAGCCTGGCCAGGGATAAACCCAAGGTGGACCCAAAATGGACCCAAAATGGACACAAAATGGGCCCCTGGGCACGAGGTCGCACACTTGGATCAGTTTGGGTCCATTTGCCCGTTGGGGTTTCATTGTCCAATTCCAGCTCCGGGTTCTGCAGTCCCACCCTTCTTGTTTTCTCTCCTCAGCCACCCTTGTTTGTGCTTTGGGGCTGAAAACTTGTCCCAGTTGTCCTTGGAGTGCAGCAGGACAAGGATTTGTTTTGTGTCCCTGCTGTGTGCAGAGCTGAGTGCCCCTGACTGTGAGCTCAGAGCTGCACCCTGGGCCCCACAGAGCCTGGGATGCACCAAAGAGAAAACCTCAGGAATCACTGGAGTACCAGGGGTCAGCACCAGGTCCTGTCCTGCTCAAGGCCTTCATCCATGACCTGGCTGAGGGGACAGAGGACTCTGGATGCAGCAGGAGGGAGGAATGGGCTGGCCAGGACCTCGTGCAGCTCAAAAGAGGGGGAAAAACAGGGAAGTTTGGCACCAGGAAAAGAAAACCTCATGTTCCAGAACCTTCTGGGGAACATCTGCCTGGGCAGCAGAAGAGGACCTGGAGGTGCTGGTGGGTGCCAAGATGACCATGATGCCAGCAGCCAAGGGGACACTGGGCTGTGCCAGGATGATGCCAGCAGGTGAGGGAGGGGATCCTGCCCCTCTGCACACCTGGAGCACCGTGCCCAGCTCGGGGTTCCTCCGTGCAGAGGGACCTGGAGACCCTGGAGCAAGCCAGGAATTGCACAAAAGGTGATGAAAAGGATGGTTGTGTCTCCTGTGGGGAAGGACTGGGAGAGCTGGGACTGTGGAAAGGCTCCAGGATCTCCTCCATGCCCATGGACACTGCAGGGAAGGGCAAAGGGCCAGGGCCAGGCTCTGTGCCCAGTGCCAGAGCTGGGGGCACAAATGGGAACAGAGGAGCGCCCCAGGAACATCTGGGAACACTTTTTCCCTGTGAGTGAAAAGCCCAGGATGCCCAGAGGAGCTGTTGGAACCTTTCCATCCCTGTAAATACTCAAAAACCACCTGGAGCCAATCCTGGGCAACCAGGGAGCCTGGGCCAGGTGCTCTTCCCACCTCAGCCCCTCTGATCCTGTGACAACGTGCCAGGATCGATTTCCCAGCCCCTGTGTTGCAAGAAATGTCCCAGCCCTTGCCTGAAAACAGGCAGATATTCCCCAAAGTGCCCTGGATAAATGCCAGGGGCCATCTCACGTGTACAAATATTGCACACGTGCAGGCACGGCGAAACGTGAGTGAATTTATTTCTCCCCTGAACGAGGAAGGATTACTCAATGAATTAATCTGCAGTGAGTCACAAGGTAAATTTAAGTAATTGCTCACTGTTTTGTGTCATAAAAGTGGCAACCAGAGATTTATGGATAACTGAAGATGTGTTTGAGAACGGGCAGCAAGCAAGCACTGCCAGGTGCCACCGTTGGTGTCCCCTGGGGGAGGAGAGCCCTTCCCAAGGTGTGGATTCCTGGCAGTGCCACGTGCCAAGGGACACACACTGGGCTGGGGAAAGCTGAGGGGGAGATCCCCTGTCCCACTGTGACAGCCAGAGGTGACACCTGTCCCCAGTTGGTCCCTGGGGCCATCACAGCCAGAATCCTCTGCCCTTCCCACCACTTTGGGTCCTCTGGTTTCAGCGACAGGGGAGAGCAGGAAAGGGTTTTTGAGGATATTAAGTTCCTAGCAGGGTCATGAAAATTAGAAACTGGAGAGAGTGAAGGTCAACTCTGCTTCTTGCCTAGAGAGGAGAAGCTTTGGGCTGAGCTCAGGGTGGCCTTGCAGGGACTCCAGGAGAGCTGGAGAGGGACTGGGGCCAAGGGACACAGGGACAGGAGGCAGGGAATGGCTCCCAGTGCCAGAGGGCAGGGCTGGCTGGGATGTGGGGCAGGAATTGTTCCCTGGCAGGGTGGGCAGGCCCTGGCCCAGGGTGCCCAGAGCAGCTGTGGCTGCCCCTGGATCCCTGGCAGTGCCCAAGGCCAGCTTGGACATTGGGGACAGCCTGGGACACTGGGAGCTGTCCCTGCCCCACTGGAGGGGCTTTGAGGTCTCTTCCAATAAAACCATTCTGGGATTCCATGAGCATCACCCCCAAGGGCAGGCAGGCAGAGTTCAGGGATTTGTTTGTATGATAATCAGCATTTTAAGGCTGATGAGCCCAAACATAGCTCTGGATGAGCTGCATTCCAGGCTGCTTGACAGGAATCTTAGGGAAAGGTGCTGGGAATTAGTTTGGATAGAGGATAAAGGGCAAAAGTGGCAAAACCATTGAATTATAGGATGATGGAATGGTTGGGGTTGGAAGAGACCTTAAAAGCCTGTCCCATTCCACCCCCTGCCATGGGCAGGGACACCTTCCACTGTCCCAGGTTGCTCCATCCTGGCCTTGAACACTTCCAGAAAACCTGGCTTTATCCACACCATTGGACTCCAACCTGTGGAGTTTCCCCCCATGATGTTTTCCCCCTCCATGCTCAGTTTTTCTAAAACAGGGATTTACCTCAGCGCTTCAAGGAGCTGAACTTTGGGCCATTCCCTGCATCTGTGTTCAGTCTTTCTGATATTCACAGGACAACAGTAGAGGGACTTGTAACAAAAATCTGAAACCTTTGGAGAAGTGCTCTGGAGACAGCTCCTCTTTTCCTCACAACCTGAGCATCCCCAGCTCCGCAATCCTGCTTCTGACCTCACTGGCACCATCATTTTTTTCCTCTAGGGAATGTTTGCCTTCCAGGCTGGGTGTTGTGGCATGATGGACACGCTGCTTCATCCATTGTGGCACAGCCTGTGCCTCTGCCAGCATCTTCTCCCAGAAATATTCCACACATCCAACGCGCTCGACACGCAGCCGAGCTGCGTCACAGAGGTGACGTCGGGAGAAACACAACACACAGCCCGTGGCTAAGGATGCCTTAATCACATCTTCAAAATGCACAGCTATGCACCCAGGAAATGTTTGGAGGTCTGTTATCTAAGCCTGCTATGAATAAAGATTTATTTTCTCGTGTTGAGCATCGTCCTTCCCTTTGGAGGGCACAGCACTGGGGCAGTGGAAATTTTTTTTGGGTGGCGCAGTGGAAATTTTCTTTCTCTTTTTCTTAGGCTGTTTCAAACAAATCTGCACTTTGGCCTTTCAACACAGATTAGTTCAGTAGTTGCCCTCAGGAAGCTTCTTTAAGCAGAAACTTATGTTGTGCTCATGGTTTTTGCAAATTCCAAGGACTTCTGCTGGTTTCCAGCAGGTCAAGGGAGATGATTCCATCCCTGTGCCCCTCAGGTGATTTCCCACCTGCAGAGCTGCCCCAGGCCTGGATCCCAGCCCAGGGAGGACGTGGAGCTGCTGGAGAGAGCCCAGAGGAGGCAGCAGGATGAGCAGAGGGATGGAGCAGCTGTGCTGGGAGGAAAGGCTGGCAGAGCTGGGATTGTTCAGCCTGGACAGGAGAAGCTTTGGGCTGAGCTCAGGGTGGCCTTGCAGGGCCTGAAGGAGCTGCAGGAAACCTGGAGAGAGACAATTGCCAAGGGATGGAGGGACAGGAGGCAGGGAATGGCTTCAGAGTGAAAAATGACAAGTTGAGGTGGGATGTTGGGAAAAAATCCTTCCCTGTGAGCATGGGCAGGCCCTGGAATAGAATTCCCAGAGCAGCTGTGGCTGCCCCTGGATCCCTGGCAGTGCCCAAGGCCAGCTTGGACATTGGGGACAGCCTGGGACACTGGGAGCTGTCCCTGCCATGGCAAGGCTGGTACTGGGGGGGATTTGAGGTAATTTCTAACCCAAACCATTCTGGGATTCCATGATTCCCCACTAAAACTGAGGAAGGAGGGAATGACTTTGTGGTTGTGCCTTTTCCCAGAGAACACGAGGCGTTGTTTGGTCCCAGCCTGTGGAATTCCCTCACTTTAGCAGCTTTAATAGCCCAAGGGTGATAATTTGTAGTGCTTGAATTTAAGGACAGAACACCATAAAAACCAGCTGGAGATTGAGAATTCTGGATGCTTCATCCAGGAGTGAGGATCAAAAATCCAAAGGGAGAGGCTGGGGAGGAGAGAGGAGCTGTGCAGAGGTGTTGTCCCATGTCCCCAGGGGAGGATTTATGGCTCTCACTGAGGATGAGTTGGCTTTGCCAGTTAATTTCTAACAGGAATGAATGAGTGGGTGAAAGAACAACAAACACAAATGTATAGAAAGCAATATGAAAGAAATGAAATGTTCCACTTTGTGACTCCCCAAGAGAACCTGGGGGAACTGCAGAAAAGCAGGATTGAAAGGGAATGGGAGTTTCTAGCGGAGTAAATACAAATTAACATTAAACTACAGTGAAATTCCCAAGGAATTTTATTTTGCATCCACATGAAAACCAGGGTAATTCATCAGCTTTAATGATGTTACAACGAATCCTGGCATGGGTTGAAATACTTCCCTGTTCTAAGAATAGGAGAAAAATGTTTACCATGAACACTAAATATGAACATTAATCATTGTGTCTTTAATGCCAGAGCAAAACTACTTTCATGCTGTGAGTATTCAGCTCATTATTGTCATATTTAGTGTGAATAGACTGACTGAATCAAGTCTAAAATTCCTAAAGAGCTCATGCAACTGAAGGAAGAGCTGCAGAGAAAACCTCAGACCTCTTTAAATGTTTGGGCAGTCTGAGCTGTTCCTGCTGCTCCATTTTCATGGGGTTCACGTGGAAAATAGTTGGAGGAGCAAGAAATGGAACATGAGGTGAGTTGAGAGTGATTTCACAAAATCTTTTGGGGCTGAGACAAGGAATGACATTCCCAGAGTCACATTTCCTCTGTCAGGGAATGACCACACAGCCTCTGGGTCAATGGGTGTAATTTTCCCAGCTGGGAGAGCTGGGAGAGAGCTCAGAGCCCCTGGCAGGGCCTGGAGGGGCTTCAGGAGAGCTGGAGAGGGACTGGGGCCAAGGGACACAGGGACAGGAGGCAGGGAATGGCTTCAAAGTCAGATTTGGTGGGATTTTGGGAAGGAATTGTTACCTGGGGAGCTGGGGAGAGGCTGAGATGGAATTCCCAGAGCAGCTGTGGCTGCCCCTGGATCCCTGGCAGTGCCCAAGGCCAGCTTGGACATTGGGGACAGCCTGGGACACTGGGAGCTGTCCCTGCCCAAACCAGGGTGGGCTTTAAGCTCCCTCCCAACCCACGGATTCCCAAATTCTGTGATCCCTGAGTGTCTCTGTTCAGGGCTGGGCTCTCTGGTGATCCCTCATTCCCAACACGTGGCAGGTCCCGTGCTCCTGCAGGAGCTCACCTCCCCCAGGGGTGTTGGAGAGGCTCCTCTCCCTCTGGGCTGCTTTTGTTTAGGGGAAATTGCCCTGCCAGGAACGTACCCAGATCCGCCTGTTTACATTTTGAAGCTTCTGGGGCTGTGTCCAAAGTCCACTGAAATCACTGGGAGTCTTCCCGTTTATTCCAGTGAAATCAGATTGGGCTGTGCATCAACAAAAATTGAAATTTACCCGGGCTCTGCCACCTCTTCCTACTCCTTCCCCTTCCCTGGCTTCTCCTCTCCTTCCTCCTCCTCTCCCTGTGACACCATTGCCACAAAACCCAGAAAGGCTTAACCAAGATTTGTGATATCAGTGACATTTAAAGCCTCCAGAAATCAGGAGCCTCCTCTAATCACAGGCTTTGTAATCCCCCTGCTTATCCAGGTAATGGGGGGCAGGAGCCAATGTTATCTCAGCCTGTTCAGGGTGTTAATCCAGGGACTAAAAAATTAATGATCCCTTTGCATCTGCACCTTTTCCTGGCTGTCTGAGGGGCTGGAATATCGTGTGCTCCTCACTGGATTTCTTTCATCAGTCTTGTTTTGTTTTGTTTTAGTTTTGTTTGTTTGTTTTTTTTAAAGATAAAATGGGTGACTTTTTGCAACATAATTGGCTGAAGTAAAAATTACCAGGCAAATAAATAAATTGAAGTAGGAAAAGGGCAGGGAGATGAAGCTTTATTTCACCTTTTTTTTTTTTTTTTTTTTTTTTTTTTTTTGTGGTTATGTTTCAAATTCAAGGCTCTGAGCTTAATCCAGGCTATAGGATCATGGAATGGTTTTGGTCAGAAAGGACTTTAAAAAGATCATGGGCAGGGACAACTTCCACCATCCCAGGTTGTTCCAGCCTGGCCTTGGAAACTTCCAGGGATCCAGGAGCAGCCACAGCTTCTCTGGGAATTGTGAAAGAGATGCTGGAGCCACGGAGAGGCTTTGGAGAAGGGGACCAGTGAGTCTGATCTTCTGAGTGCTTTTCTTGCCCCAGCCTGGTGTTTCCTCCACTTTTTTAGCCCTTGGGATCCTTTGGCAGTCCCATGTGTCCCGTTTGTCCTGGCTGGTGAGGGATGGGGATGTTTTATGTCCTGAAACAAGAATTTTATCTGCCCCAAGGGGCTGAGTTCAGGCCAGAGCAGCAGAAGTGGCCCTGGCAATGGGGTGTAAGACACGACAATGGCTTGGGGCCACCTTTGTCCCTGCCCTGGTGGCCCCTCTGCTGTGCCCAGGGGTGGAGGAGCTCAGGGATTTAGGGCAGGAATCCCTGGAGAATGAGAGACATTTGAGACAGTGATAATTTTGATCAGAGCTGCATGGTTTTAATCAAATCCTCCTTACAAGGACTTGCAAAGACCAACGGCCTGCGTGGTGTGATCCTGAGCAGAGGATTTTGTTTAACTTAGTGGGGATGTTCAGGGAGCAGAGCTTTGGAAATTGGATAAAATTCAGCAGATCTGGAGGAGCTCTGTTTATGTGTGTGTGTAAATCCTGGAGTCTTGGGCTGAGCCAACTGGGGGCTGCAAGGGCCTCATAAACTGTAGATTATCCTGATCTTATTCCAGCACTTCTTATCCTAAGAGTGGCTTATTTCTGAGTCACTTCTAAATATTATCTTAATTGTTGCTACAAATATATCCAAATGTTTTTGCTATTTACAATAATCTTCACCCCATGGTTTCAGCCCTGGCTTTCTGGAATTAGGAACCTGAGTCATGGCAATTCCCCTGTGTCAACTTGATTTGCTCACATGAAGTTAAGCAGGTTTGCAGAAACCACAGAAAGGGTTAATTAGAAATTAGATCCTCCCTATCACCAGGCTGTAAAAACTTGATAAATAGGCTTGAGAATGAAAAAGGGAAGAGGTTTGCCTAATTTAAATCAAGAACTTGTGACTTATCACAGCTTATTTCCTAAAAAAAAAAAGCCTTGGAATAAAGGGTGTTTTGCTGACAGGGCACAGCATCACCTCAAACGAGCATTTATGTTTTTCATAAGCAGCTCCCTTAAATTTTTAACCAACCTTTGGCAGCTGCTTTCATGTTGCCAAGCTTTTCATCAATGTTTCAGCAAAGTGTCACATTTCCCCAGGCACAGCTTTTGCCACACGTGTGGGAGCACCTCGGGATCCTGCAGGGGGAAGAGCTGGGAGGATGGGGATGTGTGAGGGATGCAGGGATTGAGGAAAGTCACCTGTGGGCAGCCTGGTGGAGGTGAAGCCCCTCAGAGCTGCTGCAGTGGGAGTTCAGGAGTTTTCCCTGCTGGAGGGTGGAAATGGAAAAATCTCCCAGGAATTTTTTCTGGGAGAGCGCGCACGCAACCGGGAATGTTGTGAGGAGCAAATGGGCCCTAAAAAAGCACAGATGAGACAACAGCAGGGACTCAAGGAGGAGATCCTGGGTGTCCAGGAGGTCCCTGGCTCCTGGAGGAGCAGCAGGGGTGCAGTGCAGGCACAGAACATCCCCAAAAAACCCCCAGGGAAGCAGGGATCAGCTGTGGCCTGAGGCAGAGCGGTTCCTGCAGGGCCACGGGTGGCTGAGAGGATGAGGTGGGAGTGAGTGATGAAGGATTGTGCTCAGCAGGAGGGAAGCAGTTTGCTTCCCTCATTGCTCATTCCCAAGCACTCTAATGTTTGGGTGGTATTTCAGTGGCAGGGTTTTTGTAAGGGAAGTGTGATGTTGTTTTATGGGGTGCCAGCCAGATCCCACTGAGCCACGCTCTCAATCCCCAGCCTTCTTAGTCACCGTTTTTCTCGATAGGGAATTCATCTGCTCAGAAAGTTGCCAGTGTTTCAACACTATCACTGCTGAGGACTGGCCTGCATTTCCATTTTTGTGCCAAAAGAGCTGTCTCAGTTACAAATGTGGGGGTTTATGGGTTGCTATTGCTGTAACAAAGGAACAGCCCTTCGTGCTGCCCCAAAGCTTTGTTTTTAGACACAAATTCTCCAAGTACTCCACGAATTTCGTCTGCACTCAGTGCTGAGCACTTCAGGACATCCCAAACGAGGCATTTGGAACATTTTTCTCCAGCTGCACAGAAACAGCAGTGCAGAGAGTTGAATTTGAAAGGAACACTATTTCCCCCTTTCCTTGCTGTCCCTCCCCCAGCTCGAGATGGCAGGAGATGGTTGAGCACCATGGCAGCAAGGTCTTCTGCTTATTGCTTGCCCATGAGGGAAAAAATAGCTCTGAATCCTCAGGAACAGCTTTCCCTTGATGGCCCAGCTTTTAATCCGTGATTTCGGGCTCCAGTGGTCGGCATAAGCCGTAATAAACCACACTTGGAACAAGATTGCTCAAGTTGGAGGTGCTGAAATTGAACCTGTGTGATTTAAAGCTAAAATACCTGTTCAGGGCAGAGGCTTTTAGAGCAGCAATAACCCACCTGTGAGAGGGAAAGAGCTGAAGGCCAAGCACGTGCCAGCTCTGGGGCAGGATCTGCTTTCATCCAGAGGTTTTGGGATGTGCTCTGCATCCCAATGCTGGCTGCAGTGGTCACTCAGGAATGGTGTTTTCCCTGGGAACATCCCTGCCCAAGGAGTTATTTTACATTCATTGCTATTTCTGACTGCAGAAAAGGAGGGGATTGGATTTTAGACCTGATTCTGTCAGAGCAAACTTTAGGGCTCTGGAGTAATTGGAATGTGCCAACTCTCCTGTCTGGACACTGTGACCCTGCCCAGCTTCCCTTCAGCAGCTGCACTCAGATTCTGCTCTGGCAAGGTCCAAAAATAGGTCAGATTTCAGATACTTAATTGTCATTAATTTTTCAAAGGGCCCCATGTAGCAAGGGTCATGTTCCCGAGGCTGCCAGAGCTCCAGGAATGTTTGGACATCACTCCCAGGGATGCCCAGGGTGGGATTGTTGGGGAGTCTGGGCAGGGACAGGAGCTGGAATTTCATCATCCTTGTGGGTCCCTTCCAGCTCAGGATGTTCTGTGATTCCATGACCAGTCAGATTCTGAGCAGACCCAGCTGATGGGGATGAACTGGGAAAACTGGGAAAGAGCTCTGCAGCATTCTGGAGGCTCTGATCCCTCTGATTTGCTCTGTAGGTAAATTTCAAGCCCAAGATTTCAACAGTTTCTCTGATTTTTGAGGTTAAATTGCAGTGATCAAGTGAACAGGGTGTCTGCTTGTCAGGATTAAAGTGACTTTGTGTTCCTTCTAACTGTGGTCGTTGCTTGAAGAATGAACTCCTAATCCTGTTTATAAAATGATGAACAGCCTCCATCTCCACTTTGGGAGAGGGGCAAGGCTGAGCTGGGATAGTGCAAGAAACCCAAGGAATCCAAGAATGGCAGGAGGGAGGGAACCAGGGCCCCAAATTTTACTTCCCACTTTAAACACAGGAGCAAAATATAACAACAGCATAAACCCCCAATTCCCTGAGGGATGTGGTGAGCTGGAAACCTGGTCCCTGTACCCTGTGATATTCTGGACCCATGCTACACAGTGAAATAAAAGTGACTCAGTCCCAGAATTTATTTTAGAAATGCCATTAAAATGCTCTTTAAAAGCAAAATAAAACCAAGAGGCACATGATCAGCATGGAGCAATTATTAGGAAAACTTCACCGATCCAGCGTAAAATACTTTATTAAATACAAAGCAAATCAATCTTCATTGTGAGTAAGAATTAAGTCACCAAATGAATTCCAGCTCTAGAAGGCAGGATAGGAAGTTTTGCTCTAAATTTCACCTACGTTATTGTACTGAGTATTTAAGTATTGGGAACTGCTGGATGTTTAATACCTGGTTCAAGGGGTTGTTTTGGGTACCCCTTGGCTTCGATGAAAATGCTGTTTTTAAAATCTGGTATAGTTGTAGATGGGTCAAACAAATGGCTCTGTCTTTGATTTTGTACCTTAAAGATTAAGAAAGATTGGGCTGTCCACACAACAGGCTAAAACAAAAGATCACAGAATCCTGGAACGGTTTGGGTTGGAAGGGACCTTAAAGACAATCCAACTGCAGCCCTCCACCATGGGCAGGGATACCTTGGACACTTCCAGGGATCTGTCCCAGGCTGTCCCCAATGTCCAAGCTGGCCTTGGGCACTGCCAGGGATCCAGGGGCAGCCACAGCTCCCACTGTGCAGTGTGAGGTGAGAGGAGCAGTTCTATGAAGAAGCAGCTTTGCTCCCTGTGAGGTTTTTCCCTGTTTTTCCCAACCACTGGTTGTCCTAAGCCCTCTTCCCATGTGCCTGAGCAGCCATCTGGCCCTGGAGGTGCTGGATTCTCCCTCCCTGCTCCCATGGGATCACTGGCCCACACCTCTCCCATGCCACAAGAAGGAACCTGCAGAAACCTCAGCTCTCCCTCCTTTGAAACCTCCCTTCCTGGCCCGGTTTTAGCAGGACTGGAGCACAGCTTTGCCCTATTTTTTTGGGAACAAACAATTGGGGATCACCAGAGCTCGGTGCTCCTGGGAAAGCAGAGTAAGGAAGAGGAAAAAGGACACAAAAAATCTGAGGGGAGCTGGAACACTTCAGTCCTCAGCATCTTCACCTCCAGAGCAGGGCTGGAAGTGCAGAGCACACGTGGCTCTTTTCCTGGCACTGCTTCCCAGATTTTTTTTCAGCCTGGAGAAGGCAGGTGATTGATTATTCAGCTCCTGCAGGAGCTGTTAAAATGTGGTTTGCTCTTCCCCAAGCACCACTGGTATCCCAGAGGAGCAGGATTCCCTCGGGATGTTTGCTGACCCAAAAGACTTTTCTGCCTCACCCTTGAATTTGGGGGCTGCTTTGCTCTGTCTCCCCCAGGGCCAGGCATCTTGAATTAGGTCACTCTTAACCAGTGTCAAATTGGAGGAGCCTTGCTGAAGCTGGCACTCTGAAAAAAAAAAAACCAAAAAAAAAAAGAACAAAAAAAAACCAAACCAAAAAATGGAAATATTTTCCGTGCCACAGAGACTATTGGTCTGTGACCCACCAAAATATCCAAAATCCAGATGCATCAGACCAATTCTGATGAAGTTGGCATGGTCTTATCTGGGTCAATTGTCTTAACAAGACATTATGTCACCCGTTAGGGGAAAATACAATCTAAATCCCCTAAAAATAACTAATGGGAAAAACCTTGCACAACAAAGCCAGTGGCACATCAGAAAAATAAAAATAAATTCAGACTCATGATATATTTAATCATCTGTATTTATTCCTCTGCTAATCTAAATACAGGCAAATGTTCTTTTTCTTCTTGGAAACGAGGCAATTCTGGAAAATTTCATATTTTAGGCAGCTCCTTGAACAGCTTTTCTCTTAAAACTTCAATTTTGTTATTTGTTAGGAGGAAAGCCATTGGAATGAGAGAAATTTGAAGTGTATATAAGTTATTTTACCATACCAGCTCTGTCCTCTGGGCTCTCAGAACAGGCACCAGAGGAATCTCATTTTTGTATTTTGGATTTTATGCCAATCCCTCTGAAGAAAATGGGAATGAAGACAACAAAAAGCCCAGCAAGGAGGGAAAGGCAGAGGGATCTCCAGGTGTGTTGTGTCCATGCAGAGCATCGTGCATGTGCAAATATTTTGCAGAGGTGATGGATGAAGCCTTCAAAATCAAGGATCCATTAGGACAGAAGTTACCCAGACAACAATTTCCAGGGGTTTTCTGGGGAAAATCCATTGGTGGAAAAACCTGAGGTGGGAAAGCTCCAAAGCAACATCCTGCAGGTTCCTCCTGAGGGCAGCTCCCATCTCTGCTCCTGGCACAGGGACAGCACCCAGGGAGCAGCTGGAGCTGTGCCAGCAGGGATTGAGGTTGGATTTGAGGGCAAGGTTCTTCCCCCAGAGGTGCTGGCACTGCCCAGGCTCCCCAGGGAATGGGCACGGCCCCGAGGCTGCCAGAGCTCCAGGAGCCTTTGGACAGCGCTGCCAGGGATGCCCAGGGAGGATTGCTGGGGCTCTGGGCAGGGACAGGGCTTAGATTGATGATCCCTGTGGGTTTATTCCCACTCAGGGTATTCCACAATTCCATGAAATAGGTGTTGAATCCAACCACGTGGGGAGTTTTTCCAGCCCAGCCTGAATTTGAGAGGAAAAAGGCAAAGCAGTGAGAGAGATGCAAAGAGGGGCTCTGTGAAACTGTGCAAAGCAAAGAGATCCTGTGGTCCTTCATCCCAGCAGAATCCAGAAAACCTGGGAATTTTTCATTGAGGGGATACCTTGGAGCACAGAGATAATGGAATCATGGAATAGTTTGTGTTGGAATGACCCTAAAGCCCACCCAGTGCCACTCCTGCCATGGTAGGGACAGCTCCCAGTGTCCCAGGCTGTCCCCAATGTCCAAGCTGGCCTTGGGCACTGCCAGGGATCCAGGGGCTTCTCTGGGAATTCCATTCCTGGGCTTCCCCACCCTCCCAGGGAACACTCCTGCCTAAGATCCAATCTAAATTTCCTGTCAGCTTAAGGCCATTCCCTGTGTCCTATCACCACAAGCCCTCCTGAAAGATGAGACATTTCAGATATCTTGGAGTTCTTGAGACTCTTGAAAATGGTTGTTTGAAGCTTTTTTCTTTTGCTTAATGGATTTGAGATTTAGTTGGATTAGGGCCTCAATAAATACCTACAGTGTTTGTCTTTCATCTGGGAAATGTTTGCCTGCTTTTAAATAGGCTGTTCTTGTTTGCTCCAGTGTTGTCATGTTGATGGGAGCCTTTGGAAACAGGAATTCTGCCCTTAATTCAATAAAAGGATCTGGAAACCTGAGGCTCCAACTCGCCTCAAATATAACTGGGAGAAATCCAGAGTAGCAGGACTTTATTTCATTGCTGGGGAAGCAGCAGGGGAGCAGCTCCTTGACAATTTTTGATGTCTGGATGACTTTTTTATGTTCCTCAGGACAGCTTGTGGTAGTGTAGCCATTATTTTTAAAGCTCAGCCCTGGCCAGAGGGCAGCTGTGCTGTTCCACGTGGTGGGAAAAGCCAGCAGTGCTTCCCGGGGAGGAGATGATTCCTCCTGCTGCCCCTCTGCTCCATCCTCATGGGAGCCCACCTGGAGAGCTGCCCCAGGCCTGGATCCCAGCACAGGGAGGACGTGGAGCTGCTGGAGAGAGCCCAGAGGAGGCAGCAGGATGAGCAGAGGGATGGAGCAGCTGTGCTGGGAGGAAAGGCTGGCAGAGCTGGGATTGTTCAGCCTGGACAGGAGAAGCTTTGGGCTGAGCTCAGGGTGGCCTTGCAGGGCCTGAAGGAGCTGCAGGAAACCTGGAGAGAGACAATTGCCAAGGGATGGAGGGACAGGAGGCAGGGAATGGCTTCAGAGTGAAAAATTACGGATTTAAATCAGACATTAGGAAAAATTTTGTAACTGGCAGGGTGGGCAGGCCATGGAATAGAATTCCCAGAGCAGCTGTGGCTGCCCCTGGATCCCTGGCAGTGCCCAAGGCCAGCTTGGACATTGGGGACAGCCTGGGACACTGGGAGCTGTCCCTGCCATGGCAGGGCTGGCACTGGATGATCTTTAGGGTCATTTCCAACCCAATCCAACACCTTCCCATGTCCCTTCCCATGAGGGCACCATGGGTTTATGGCCTGGCTGTGCCCAGGGGTCACGGGAGAGTTTCTTACCAATGAAGCCAAGGTGGAAGCTGCTGCTGGGAATTTCAGCATCCACTGCTGGGAATGGCAAAATTTGCTGCTGCTACTGTCAGGATCTACTACTGGGAACATCAGGGTGGCACTGTCAGGACCTGCTGGTGCAGGGTGGGGTTGGAAGGTGGCCCAGACACGACCAGGGGTGGGACAGTCCCAGGCTCTGCCAGCCCTGAAGGGAGATTTCCAGGAGCAGAACTTGGCTGTCCCTTTGCAGAGCAGATCAGCTCAACCATGAACTCCTGGGAATAAATCAGTGATGGGACAGCTCCTGGACATGGGGAATTTCCATCCTGTGCAGCTCCCAGGTGGTCAGCAGCAGGGACAGCAAGGACAGCAAGGACAGCAAGGACAGCAAGGACAGCAGGGACAGCAGGGACAGCAAGGACAGCAAGGACAACAGGGACAGCCAGGACAGGAGG
>WEIU01002519.1:199922-213206 GCA_013389925.1 Aegithalos caudatus | reverse complement strand
AAAAAAAAAAAAAAAAGGAGAATGGGCTTAAGGTTGAGCCACACCAGAGCTCAATCCTGCCCAAATTAGGGAGGAAGGAACTCAGCTGAAGTCGCGTGGCCAAACCGAGATTCCTCAGGATGGTCCAGACAGAACATTCTGGAAACAAAACACACCCAGAGGCAGCTGTGGTGCTCACAAAGCCACCAGAGCAGCCACCCCCAGCCCCACAGCCCACGGTGGCTCTGGAGTGTCCCCATGAGAGGCGGGGATTTGGGGATTGCCCAGAACCTGGGCAGGGCTGGAGAAGAGGCCCCCTCCATCTGCTGAACAGCACAGGGCAGGGCTGGAGCCAAGAGATGACTTAATTCCTGTGAAAATAGCCCGAGTTTTTCCAGAGTGGCTGAGCATCCCCCTGAGATCAAGGGAGGGGGGAAATGCCAGCACTCCAGCCCCGCTGGGACCGTGGAGGGCCGAGCTCTTCCCTGTGCTCAGGTCCTGCAAAGCCTCATTCCCCACTCCTGCAAAACTCAGCCGTGCCTGAAAGGATTCCACCAAATCCTTCCTGAGGCAGGGAAGCTTCAGCCTGAGCAGAGGATTGCTCCTAAAGGCAGGGATGGGGGGAGACTGGGATTCAAAAACCAGGGCCTTGCAGCTGGAAGTGGAATCTCTGCTGCCCCAGAGGTTTGGGAGTTGGGATCAGGAGTGGGAGGCAAATTCAGCTGGTGGTGCCTCTGTCCCCCCCACACCTGCAGGGTTTCTGGGCAGGGAATTCCTGAGCTTCCTCTGTGAAACAGCAGAAGTTCAGTTCCTTCCACAGGGCTAAATCCATTGCTTTGTCCCCCTGTCTCTTGTCCTGGGTGAAGTGGTGATTATTGATGATGTTCATCCCCCTCTGCCAGCTCCCCTTCACTCAAACCACCCCTCTGAGGGAGGATTCCAGCTGGGCCACTCCTGCCTGCAAAGCTCCTGTTGTTCCCAATTCCATCTGGGAATGGGGTGGGGGGAAAGCACGAGTGGCACTGTCTGGGAAGGGACACAGACAGCCCAGGCTGCCAGAAGTGTTGGGAAACATCCTGATCCCTTTCCATGCTCACAGATGCCTGGCACAGCCTGGCTGTGCCTCGCTGATGGCACCATTGAGTGTCTGCAGTTCTGGCAGTTCAAAATGTGCAGATCAGAGCTGCTTTCTGTCCCCACAGAATCCCAAAAATCCCTGAGGCTGGCAAAGCCCTCCCAGCCCAGGCAGTGCCAGCTGTGCCCCGTGCCCACCTTGTCACCCTGAGTGCCACCTCCAGGTGCCACCTGCAGGGATGGGCACTGCCAAGCTCCCTGGGCAGCCCCTGCCAAGGCCTGAGCCCCCTTTCCATGGGGAAGTTGCTCCTGATGAAGAAATTCTTCCAGACAACTGAATTGCACCACTAAACATCAAACAGATTCTGTCACCATTTTCTTCCCATAGAGAACCTGGTACAAAAGTTTGTTTTGCCCAATTATTGCTTCTTTTCCCACCATTTCCCTCTCCACAGAGATTGGCTCTTGCCTGGCATGCTTGCCTTTGCTGGTGTCATTGTCACAGCCCTGCCTGGGGCACATTTTTTGCACGAACATTGTTGTCCCTCAGCCTGGTGACTTCCTGGGGGTGCTGGGCAGCAGAGCCCTGCTCTGAACAGAAATTGCTGATAATTAATGCTCTGCTTGGCCCAGTGCCAGCTGATTCTGTGAGACCAGAACAGATAAACCAGCAACAACCTGGGGTTGGTGAGCCCAGAGAGGGACAGGCCTGGGAGAGAAAAGGAGGCTCAGGGGGGCCCTTGTGGCTCTGCAGGGAAAGGAGGAGAGGAAATGGCCTCAAATGGCACCAGGGCAGGCTCAGGTTGGAGCTTGGGCAAGGAAATTTCCCTGGCAGAGTGGTCAGGCCTTGGGCTGAGCTGCCCAGGGAGGTTTGGAGTCCCTGTGTGTGGGAGTGTTCAGGAGGAGTCTGGAGGTGGCCTTGGGGACAGGGTTTGGGTGATGCTGCTGGGGCTGGGCTGGCACTGGGGGATCCTCAGGGGCTCTTCCCACCTTGATTCTGGGATTCTCAGAAGATCCAGCACTTTCTAAACTCCACCTTTAGGGCAGGTTGGATAAATCCAAGCTCTCTGATGCTGCCCTGTTTTGCTGATCTCACTCCATCAAACTACTCCCTCCATCACCATTCCCTCCTGATGTCCTGCTCTGCCTGGATGTCCTGGTGATCACACCAGTGACCCCATGGCCACACAAGCACAGGAATGACCACCAGGATGTCAGAACATCAATGGGAATGTGCATGTGGGGAAAGAGGAGCAGTCAGGAATGTTCACCATGAGGAAAAGCTTGGCTGGGTGGTGACCACAGAGCCCCTCACACACAGCTGGGGGGGCTGAAGGCATCTTGGAATCCCCAAATCCATGGGACCTTGGCCCAGACATCTCTGCCTTGTGCCACATCATGGTTTTGAGGGCAGTAAAGATGTCCTGGGGGTTTGGTGTCAGGGACAAGATGAATGTGAATGTGACAGGGATTGGAGCAGAGGGATGGAGCAGCTGTGCTGGGAGGAAAGGCTGGCAGAGCTGGGATTGTTCAGCCTGGACAGGAGAAGCTTTGGGCTGAGCTCAGGGTGGCCTTGCAGGGCCTGAAGGAGCTGCAGGAAACCTGGAGAGAGACAATTGCCAAGGGATGGAGGGACAGGAGGCAGGGAATGGCTCCCAGTGCCAGAGGGCAGGGCTGGCTGGGATGTGGGGCAGGAATTGTACCCTGGCAGGGAGGGCAGGCCCTGGAATAGAATTCCCAGAGCAGCTGTGGTTGCCTCTGGATCCCTGGCAGTGCCCAAGGCCAGCTTGGACATTGGGGACAGCCTGGGACACTGGGAGCTGTCCCTGCCATGGATCAGGGGTGGGAATGGGTGAAATTTATTGTCCTTTCCAACCCAGGCCATGCTGTGATCTCCAGAAACCTTCCAGGTGGCTGAGTGGGATTTTCAATCCTTTTCTACCCCATAAAAGCAGTCCCTGGACTGATCCCAGCTCGTCTGTCCCTGCTCAGACCTGGCTCTTTGGAATATCAATGTTTATGCTCCACAAGAAACACGGAACTGAATCCTGCTTTCTCCTCAGCATTGATCCTTAAATAGGAAAAGCACAAACCAGAAACTCCATATCCATGGAAACATGGTGCTTCAGCTCCTAGGAGTCAACAAACACACCAGGAATTATTTCGCTGTCATTCTTACAACTTCATCACTTAATGGTGTTAAGAGACCCTTGGCTCCTCTGGTTGATTGTTATCTGTCATTTCTGGTTAAATAATGCTGTCAGAAGGATTTTATTGCCTGAAATTTCATGTTCTCATTTCCAAAGTAACACCTACCACACGCTGCTGGATTAAGTGTTATTTGAGGTTTAAAATTAGATGGATAGACAGATAAATAGATGGATATTTGGTCTCTTTGTTCCCTCTCACATATTTTCTCTTTTTCTCCCCCCCCTCAGTCATTTTTTAACTGGAGATACTAAACGAGTTCTGTGGTTTTATTGTAACCCTTATAAAGCTTTTTCACTCTTTTTTTATGTGTCAGGTTGGTCTTTCACTCTGAGGTGAAAGCAGCATTTTGGAAATCACAAACAAAACCAGCATTTCGATACTGAAAAGGCAGCAAGAATCTGGGTCTGGCAGGGCTGATTTATGCACAAATATGATTTTTTTCTTACTGGTGGAACTGGTTTGAACAGAGAACAGAACTGCTCCTGGGAATGGTGGCTTTTCTGGTTATCTCAGACCTTTGGGGGACAAATTTGGAGAGGGACTTTGGACGAAGGCATGGGATAGGACCAAGGGAATGGGTTTGAGGTGAAGGAGGGCAGGGTTAGATGGGATATCGGGGAGAAATCCTTCCCTGTGAGGGTGGGGAGGTCCTGGCAGAGAAAAGCTGTGGCTGCCCCATCCCTGGAAGTGTCCAAGAGCAGCTTGGAGCAGCCTGGGACAGTGGGAGGTGTCCCTGCCATGGCAGGGGTGGCACTGGCTGGGATTTGAGGTCCCTCCCAACCCAAACCAGTCTGGGATTCCCCGTATGGAACAAACTCGGTTTATCCATCAGCTGATGGCAGCCAAAGAAGTGTTGGAAAACCCATCCCAGATCCCAGGGAGAAGGAATGAGAAGGCCTGATCTCCTTAGCAGAGCCTGCAGGAGATGCCTGAGTGGTCCCACAACTGCCATACAAAAGGCTCATAAACAAGGGAACCTTTCTTGCAGAAAAGTTTCCACTGCAGCCAGTCCTCCCCTGGTCCATAAAAGGGCATAAATTGGCTCTTTCATTCCAGAAAAATAAAATGCCTTCCCACTTGATAGCACCAAGGGCAGGAGCCAGCTCTCCTTTAAGGTGTTTACAGGATTAGGCACTCGGGGAAAGCAGGGGAGGAGGAGGAGGAGCCCAGGCTGCCCTGGGTGCTGCCTCACCTGCCTGGCCCCACATAATCCATTGTTTTTATTTCCAATTAAAAAAAAAAACAAAACAAAAACAACAAAACCACCTTCGTGCTTTAAAAACCACTGGCCAAAGGGCCATGCTGAGAAATGTGCTGGGTTTTTTGCAGCCTGACAAGAAGAGAGAAGATCCTTAATTTTAAGAGTTCCAAGGGTGCGTTGTTTTTTTTTTTTCTTCTTCTTCTTTTTGGTTTTTCGCATGAGAAAATAACTCGGCATTCCAACGACATCACTTGGCAGAAGGGGGATCCGAGTGCTCCAGTTGGAGGTTCAATAAATCAGGACAGGAATTGGCTCTGTCACTCCATAAACTCTTGGGCATTTTGCTTTTCCTACCCTTCTGGAAGTGGCTGGCTGCTCTCTCAGGCACGGCGCTGGTGACGCAGCCACGGTTTCATCACGACACGCTCCAGTGAAGGAAAAAGCAGGAGCACATTCACATGGCACAGAGACACTGGATTTTTATTTTTATTTTTTTTTTTCACAGGTTTTGTCACAAGCCTAATGAAAATGGAAGAGTTTGTTCCCCATTTCCAGGATTCCCTCGCTTCTCTTTCGGTTCAGGGTTGGTTTTTTTTTTTAATTATTTGGAAAAATCCAGTGGCAATCTGACACCTCGCAGCAGGCGCTGCTGTGAACATGATCTTTCTGTGCTGGTGTGTGGAAAGAATGCACAACAAAGGAGCTACAAAAGCTTTGTAAATATACATTGCCTGCTCTGGCAGAGAATATTCTGTCTGATAAGCTCCTTGCTCCTGCTGTAAACGATATTCTCCTTTTCTTGAACAGCTCAAACCCTCCTGAACCCAATTAAAAGCTTCTCAGGTGTGCCCAGCCAGCAAAATCTGGATGCATGGGTGCATCAGGAATTTCTGTCATTAGAGCTCCTAAACCTGGGTATGATTTTGTGTCCACGGAGGGCCTGGGTGTTTTCCCAGCCTCAGAAGCTCCCACTACATGAAAGCATCATTGTTTCTCCAAATGTTATGGCAAAAGCATGACTGGAATTGCAGCGTTTCTAAATATTTTGCCTAATTAGTTTGTTGGGAAGAATTTGAACTCCACTTGTCCTGGATGTGAATGTGAAGTGTGGAGTAAACCCCAAACATGTTTGCTGCCCAGCAGGGTCACTATCCCCAGACAGCTGCAAATCCCAAGGGATGCTTTTCAGGGATCCCTCCTTCCTAACCTTTACATCTTGGGGTTTTTGGACTCTGAACCAGAAGTGGCTCAAATTCTAAGCCCAGGCCTTCCTTACTTGGCTTAGAAATAAAACTGAAGGCATTTCCATAGAAAATAACCCAGGGAAGGATTATATCCCCAAAATTCAGCTGTTCCCCTCTGCTGGGTCTGTCAGAGGAGCATTCCCTGATTATTCTTCACTTTATTCAAACCAAAATTTATTTTTTGTGGTAGAAAAAGCAGCAGCCTTCCCATAAAAGAGAAGGGCTGGAGCAAGGGGCTCTCCCTGCCATTCCACAGGAATTACTGGGAGGGCTGGAAAGGGTGGAGCAAAAGGAGATCAAAGGGGTTTTTTTGTGGTGGTCTTTAAGGTCCCTTCCAACCCAAGCCATTCCCCTTCAGCCCAGAATTGTCCTGGGGTTCTGCTCTTTGAGATACCCACAGAGCTCTGGACACCAAAACCTTTTCCAGGTGCCCCTTCTGGGTGACTTTGGTCTCCTCTTACACAACCCCTGCAGGTGAATCCCTCCCAGCTCAGGCAGCTGATCCAGGCACTGAGCCCTTCCAGAGCAAGGAAGGTACAGAATTCCCCCCAGTTTCCAGTCCATGGGTTATATTCCTGTGCAGGACAAAAGTCCCAGTGCTGAGGTGTGTAGCCTGCAGTGAGCACAGGATCATGGAATCATGGAGGGGTTTGGGTGGGAAAGGACCTTAAATCCCCCCCAGTGCCAGCCCAGCCATGGCACGGACAGCTCCCAGTGTCCCAGGCTGTCCCCAGTGTCCAAGCTGGCCTTGGGCACTGCCAGGGATCCAGGGGCAGCCACAGCTGCTCTGGGCACCCTGGGCCAGGGCCTGCCCACCCTGCCAGGGAACAATTCCTGCCCCAAATTCCACCTATCCCTGCCCTGTGCCAGTTTAAAACCATTCCCCCTGTCCTGTCCCTCTAGGCCCAGACCCATAGGCTGAGCTGCTGTCACCTGCTGAATGAATTAACAATTTCCCAATAAATTCTGTTCCCATTAGGCTCACTCCCTCCTCCCACTACTGCTCCCTCCTCCTGTTATCCCCAGCCAGCCTGACCCCCATTTTCCCCTCTCTATCTCAACCCTTTCCCAACTGAGGAACAGAAAATCCCCCCTCCCACTCCTTTATTCCCATTTTCCCCACGAGGAGCCCACTCTGCAGAGGCAGGATTGCTGCTGGCTGTGTCCCTGTGGAAAAGCCAGGACAGGGCAGTGTTATCTCCCTGATAATGGGGGCAAGGTCACCTGGAAATCTCATCTCCCAAGTGCAGAGGAAGCCAAAGGACCTCACTGGGCCCACAGGGAGTTTTCCAGCTCCAGGGTTATTTTCTGCTGCCATTTTCACACTTGGACACACTTTCACACTCACAGAGCAGTGATGGTTCTTCCACAGCACCTTTTGATGAGTCTCTGGAAACACTTGGGGACAGAGGAAATGGGGCTGCCTGACTCCCAACTCCTGAGCCACAGCATTTTTTTTGTGACTAGCCCAGCTCTAATCCCAGCCCCACAGCCCAGCTCTAATCCCAGCCCCACAGCCCAGCTCTAATCCCAGCTCTAATCCCAGCCCCAATCCCAGCTCTAATCCCAGCCCCACAGCCCAGCTCTAATCCCAGCTCTAATCCCAGATCTAATCCCAGATCTAATCCCAGCCCCACAGCCCAGCTCTAATCCCAGCCCCACAGCCCAGATCTAATCCCAGCTCTAATCCCAGCCCCATAGCCCAGCTCTAATCCCAGCTCTAATCCCAGATCTAATCCCAGCCCCACAGCCCAGCTCTAATCCCAGCTCTAATCTCAGATCTAATCCCAGCTCTAATCCCAGCTCTAATCCCAGCCCCACAGCCCATATCTAATCCCAGCTCTAATCCCAGCCCCACAGATGTGGGGAGGGAAGAGCACACAATGGGAGCTGCTGCTCCAGAGGGGAGAAGGAAGAGCTCACAAGAGCAGGGACAGCCTGGGTTGGAATTCCAGCTCTGGACACCCCTCCTGCCCCCACGAGAACCCAGAGCCATTCCCAGCTGCTTTCCCCCCTGGGGAACTCTGCCTGGGACCTTGGGCCACATCACTGGGTCACAAGTTGTCACCTTGTCCTAGAAAGGGACAGAATCCTGGACCCCTCTCACTGGGGCTCCTCTTCAAACTGAGCAGCCCCAGTTCCCTCCGCCTCTCCTGTGCATTCCAAGAGCCAAAATTCCTGTAATCCATGCTGGGGGTGTTCAGAATCCTGTACACTGTGACAATGGATTGGTCACACACAAATAAATAAATACCTCGGGAACGAGCGTGTGGAAAATCCAGCAAAATGAGTGCGAGGCATCAAAATTAGCCAGGAATTAAAATTGGTGAAAATTCCCCCTTAAGGGGGAAAAACAGCCAAGAAATCCTGCATTAGTGCAGCTTGTTAAATCAGCAACCTGTTGTGTCTGATCTTGTAAGGCTGGGAGCAGCTTTCCCATTTCCCTGGGCTCCTCTGGGCTTGTTAACACAAGCTCTGCCATTGCTTTTCCAAGGAATTTTAATGCATGAATTTCTTCTTCATTTCACTGTGGCCAGGGTTAATTGTCTGAAAAGAGGGTGCTGCAGGTAAAGCATCTTTTAGCCCCAGCCACCAGGTAATTTTATCCATAAAGCATCCCTGAGTTTTATGCTTGGAGCAGGAAATAATCATGAGATCTCCGAGGTCTCTGGGAGGTGCCACTTAACAAATGCAGGAGAATTTCTGCCTTCAGAGCCTCTTCTCCTCGAGCCAATAAAGCACTGAGCAGCCTCATTTCTGCACGTAGCTCATGTTTGTGGTCAATTATTCTTTGGTTATGTTCTCATGTGCCCCAAGGCTCCTACCCAGGAGCTGCAATGTGCTCTTTTATTTCAGGAAGTTTCCAGAGAGGGTTGCAGCAAATGGCCCATGGCAACCCCTCCTGCTAATCTTTCACATGCTCCAGAACTTTGGGTTAAAGGCAGGACAAATCCCTTCCTCGTGTAATTGATAAGTTCCTCCTTTCACTTCCCAAAATTTGATTCATAAAAACCAAAATCTGGCCATTCTGCACAGATTTGTTACAACTGCTGGTGGCCTTGCTGTGGTCTGTGCCACCAAATCTGTGTGAGTGGACCCACCAGCTTCTGCTCCTCGTGTTCCTCAGGATTCCTCAGCCTGGGATTAGTTTTTCCAGGAGTGAACTGGGGTTTGGGATGCCTCATGTCTGAGGGGTCATGTTCAGAGAGAGGATGGAATGGATGGAGGATGGAAAATGGGCAAAGTGATGGGAACAATTCACCCAGTGATTCCCAGACAGCTCAAACTCCACCACAAATCCTGGAGGGACAGGAGGCAGGGAATGGCTCCCAGTGCCAGAGGGCAGGGCTGGCTGGGATGTGGGGCAGGAATTGTTCCCTGGCAGGGTGGGCAGGCCCTGGCCCAGGGTGCCCAGAGCAGCTGCGGCTGCCCCTGGATCCCTGGCAGTGCCCAAGGCCAGCTTGGACATTGGGGACAGCCTGGGACACTGGGAGCTGTCCCTGCCATGGCAGGGCCGGCACTGGGGGGGGTTTGGGGTCTCTCCCACCCCAAACCATTCCATGGTTCTCTGAGATACCTGGGATTTAAATTATAGGCCAAAGGAGCCCTCAGAGTGTCACCCACCCAGCAGAAATCCAGGCTGGAGTGAGCCCTGCTTGAAGGGCTGCAGAGTGGCTGCTCCTGAAACTTCTCCCTTTTCTTCTTAGAAGTCACTGCAAATATCAGTACCCTCATCAGGGAAGAGGCACTCAGGGACAGGGTTTGGGGTGATGCTGGTGCTGCTGGGGTGGAACTGGATGAGCCTGAAGGGTGCTTCCCACCCTGATGATTCTGGGATTGTGTCAGATCATTTGGCTGATCGTGGCTTGTCTCTTTGGGATGTTTCTGTTTGATAGGCAAGGCGACTGAAACGGGCAAACTTCAGCAAATTTAAATGTTCTTAATTTGTACCAGCCTGGCTGTGAGTTCAAAGGGGCTCTTCCAACTGCTTGGATGTGCACCTGAGCTGTGGAGCACCTGCCCAAAAGCAGGGAATAAGGAACTCCAACAGGCAGCAAGGGGAGGCATTGGTTCATCTCAGTTTGTAAAACTGAGGCTTTCACGGGTCTTTGATAGCAGAGATTCCTGGGACCGAGTCCATCTGGGATGATGAACTCATAAATAACATTTGGGGTCTAAATTAAGAGCTGGATTGTGGCGTTGGCTGCCCCCTGAGTAAGAGGGCAGGGCAGCACAGATGGTGGAGATGCTGAGTGAGAAGTGGTGACCCTTCCTGCAGCCTCAGGGCCCAGCCAGGCTCTGCTGCTCCCTACGAGCTCCTGCTGGGAGCAGACTGTGCTCTGAGGCAGCTCTTGGCACCTAAAAAAGAGCCAGTGGGGCAATTCTGGTGTCAGATGTGTGTCCTCAGCAGGGCAGGGATTGTCCCTGTGTGCTCCAGGGCTGTGTCCAGTCCTGGCTCCTGCAGGAGAGCCCTGGAGGGGCTGGAGTGTGTCCAGGGCAGGGCAGGGAGCTGGGAAGGGACTGAGGGAGCTGGGAAGGGGCTGAGGGAGCTGGGAAGGGGCTGAGGGAGCTGGGAAGGGGCTTTGGGAGCTGGGAAGGGGCTGAGCCTGGAGAAAAGGAGGCTCAGGGGGGCCCTTGTGGCTCTGCACAAGTCCCTGCCAGGAGGGGACAGCCGGGGGGGTCGGGCTCTGCTCCCAGGGAACAGGGACAGGAGGAGAGGGAAGGGGCTCAGGCTGGCACAGGGGAGGCTCAGCTTGGACACCAGGTGAGATTTCTTCACGGATAGGGTGCTCAGGGCTTGGAAGGTTTGGAGTCCCCATCCCTGGAGGGACAGTGCAGGTGGCTGAGTGTCCTTGAAGGGCAGGGCTTCCCCAAATTGGGAACGAACACAAGGGAAGGAAAACGTGACCTTCCAGCCTGGAGCTCTCGTGCCATGTGGCTGGTGGGAGGCTTTAGCAAGGCTTCACTGTTGAGGGCTGTGGGTGTCTTTAGGAATGCTGGGGACAGAAGCCAGCAGGCCAGACTGGCACCAAACTCCTCATTAACACTTCTCCAGCAGCAGGAAAAACACGGGAAGCGAGCTCTGTGCAGAAGTTCTGTGTGGAAGTGGAGGGATTTGGGGCCACGGTGACAAAACCCACACCAGGGAGGGGCAGAGTCTGCAGGGCACGAGCCAGCTTGAGCTCAGCTTAAAATAAAACTCCAAACCCTCTCACTTCTTGTTCTGGGAGCAGGAGAAACAGAGCAAGCTCAGCAGCATGGCCTGAGCAGACTGAGGCTTCCTCCCACTCCCCTCCCTGCCATTCCTCCCCTCCTGGCAACTCCAGGGCTGGGAGAGGCAGAGTTTGGGAATGCTCAGGGCTTGCTTTGCACCCTCAGGGCTGCTGGGGTTCCAGCTGCACCTCAGGACAGCTCCTGGGGGTTCCAATTCCCTGTGCTGGGGAACAGAAGGGTGCATTTATGGACTGAAGGCCTTGATCCAAGCTTAGAATCTTGGAATTTCCTGAGCTAGAAGGGATCCTTGGGATCATTGATCACAGGGATCATTGATCCAAGGCCTGCACAGACAGCCCAACAATCCCCCCTGTGCATCCCTGGAAGCATTGTCCAAACCAGACCCTTCCCCATCCTCCTGTCCCTGCTTCAGACACTCCCCAAGAGCTTTAGACCTATTTTATGTTGAGGTGCCCAGAACTCCAGACAGTTCTGGGCACCGAATCCAGCTGGAATCTCTCCGGGGGTGTGGCAGCCCAGGTGTTCCAACCCTGGAGATGGCAAATCCAGAGTGGAAAATCCGTGGGATGCTCACCCAGCCTCCCTCCCCTCTCCCAGTGCCCCCATTCTTTTCCACAGACGAGCTGGTGGAGAGGAGAAAAAAAAAGAAATAAATATTTTGGGCTAACGCTGCTGAGTCATTAACCATGTGATGGAAACAATTCCTGCAGTTCTCACCCGCCAGCTCCACCTCCAGCCTCCCAGGAGCTGGGGGCTGCTGCAGTGCTGTCCCTCCTCCTCCTCCTCCCAGCCTTTTGTGTTCCAAGTGCTCTGTCCACAGGCAGGAATGGGAATCTGCTCCATGACTCATCCCCTGGGCACTGCAGTCACTCTGATAAGGCTCCCTGCTCAGACTTTTCACATCTAACACAGTTGGGAGAGCCTGAAATAAAGATTTGGGGCAGGGGAGAGAGATTGGCTTCCAGTGGCTTCTCTTTAATACATTTAAATCTATATAAATATGAATATAAAATATGTATTTAAATGAGGAGCTGAAAACTAACTTTGAAAAGGACCCCAGCTTGGCCTCTACAACTGCAAATCTGAATTTTCCATCTCTCCCTGCCCTTGCACCATCCTGGATAGAGGTGTGGACATCCTGCAGAGGTGGTTTGCATAGAGAAAAGCTGTTTGTGCACTTCAGGAGGTGCAGGAAGAGCTTTTGTGCATGCAAACCACCAGCTCCATTTGGCAAATGTGTCATTAAGTGGTGGTTTTGTCACAGCTTTTTGCCTTCCTCCCTTCCAAATGCCTGAGTACACAGGATTGAAATGCTCTGTGAGCTGCTGGGTGGAACAGGATTTTCAGATTCTTCAGTAATTTATATTTACTTCCATCTAACAATGAAAATTGCTTACAGTGCACAACTCCCAGCCTACTATGGATTAAAATGCATTTTGGAAATCTCCCCAGATTCCTGGCACATTTATTACGAAAACTCCGAAGTACAGAGCGTTTGGGATCCTTAATCTTCCCATTCCTGTAATAAGAAAAGTTGTATAATCCATCTCTGAAGGACAAATCCTTCTGAAAATACTGTGAATGTATCCTGAGAGCAGGATTTCTCCCTTGGAAACCTCTCATCCATATCCAGCCAGGAAAAGCCTCTCATTTTCTCCCATTATCACATTTGCTTGTTTGTTGAGAAACCCTCACAGAACTCAGCAGCCTCTTCCAGGTCCATCTTTGCCTTCCACAGCTCTTTTTCCTTTCAGCAGCTGCTTTGGGGTGGCAAAGATGTGGTGCCCTCTGGAATGAGGAGCTGCTGCTTCCCAGAGCAGCTGTGGCTGCCCCTGGATCCCTGGCAGTGCCCAAGGCCAGCTTGGACATTGGGGCTTGGAGCAGCCTGGGACACTGGGAGGTGTCCCTGCCATGGCAGGGATGGGATGAAATGAACTTTTAGGTCTCTTCCAACCCATAAGGATCTGGGATTCAGTGATTCTGTGAAAATGCCATTAAACTTTAGCACTTTAGAAGTTTGGGATGGAAATGGCCCCTACGGCCTCTGCCAGGGAAAGGTTCCTCCTTCCAGGACCACCACAAGTTCAGAAAACAGGGGAGAGGAGCAAACTCCATTCTCTAACCCTGCCTTTCCACCTGCTTGTCCATCCCTGGGCTTCATCTCTCTCCCCTCTCCCAGGTGGCACAGCACAGAATCATGGAATGGTTTTGGGCTGGAAGGGACCCCAAATCCCACCCAGTGCCAGCCCTGCCAGTGTCCCAGGCTGTCCCCAATGTCCAAGCTGCCCTTGGGCACTGCCAGGGATCCAGGGGCAGCCACAGCTGCTCTGGGAATTCTAT
>WEIU01002519.1:183798-199647 GCA_013389925.1 Aegithalos caudatus | reverse complement strand
CAAACCCCACTCTCAGTGCAGCTGCTGCCAAATGACAGAATTATAGATATTGGTCCTCTTTCTCCTGCATGAAAGGGATTTGTGGTGTGGAAGAGCAGATGGAGAGCAAGAAACTCATGGATCATTCTGCAGGGGGGGAACAGCTGGAGCAGGGCTGGGGACAAAGAGAAACCAGAATTTTCTGGAGAGGTGAATTGTTCCAGGATTGCCTGTGGAGGGATCTTTGGATGTGACACAACATAAAAAGATTCAATTTGGATCCTCCCAGGCTTCAGCCATTGTGTGTTGCCCACTAAATTTGAGAAATCAAAGGGAATCTGGTGAAACTGGAACAGTTTCCCCTGGGTGAGGTGACACGATGGAAAAAAAAAAACCCAAAACCCAAACCTGGGATTGAGCCTCTCAGGACTTCAAAACTTGGAGTGCCCTTTGCTGTGTGATATTTGTGTTTATAATTTTATCTCAAGATAGAGCCCAAGCTGTTTCTCTCCCTGCCAAAGGAAACAATAGATATAAATCATCCACCAAAAAGTGAGGCCTGGGGCCGTTGTTTATGTGATATGGAACAATTTCATTATTGTTAATTATTTATTTTGGAAGGGCTACAAAGTGGTAAAAACCTTTTTTTTTTTTTTTTTTTTTTTTTTTTTTTTTTTTTTTTTTTTTTTTTTTTTTTTAAGAAATACAGGAAAGAAAGCAAACTTCCAGCACTGCAGTTTCTTTGGCATTTTCACACTGGTCAGTGTTCAGATTTCATGTGACGAGCCCAGGAATGGAAGTCAAAAGAAGGCAAATTTTGCCTTACCCCATGCTAAAGGGCATTTGTTGCTTCCTGTGCATCCCTAAGGTCAATTTTCCTGCTGTTTCCAGTGTGACTTTCAGAACCCATCACCAAACAGGGCAGAGCTGCTGCTTCTTACAGGAAATGAAATTCTGATTTGTTTTCTTCGCTGCTGTTGCATGGTGTGCTCATCCCCAGCCCACACTCCCCTGCAGCATCCTGCCCACACCTTGCAGCAGGTGGAACACGGCTCCACCCCAGGTAAAGCCACCAAAAAAACCAAATTACAGTCCCACAGGTGATGCTGATGCTGCCACCAAAGCTGTGGTGGCTCCTGGTCTGTGCTGCTCCTTCACCCCTCTCTGCCTGCAGTGCCAGCGTTGATTGGTGCTGAAAATTAAAGAAGGCCCAGAATTCCTCCAGGAACACAAAATCGTGGAATTCCTGAGTGGGAATAAACCCTCAGGGATCATCATTCCAAGCTCTGTCCCTGCCCAGAGCCCAGCAATCCCCCCTGGGCATCCCTGGCAGCGCTGTCCAAAGGCTCCTGGAGCTCTGGCAGCCTCGGGGCCGTGCCCATTCCCTGGGGAGCCTGGGCAGTGCCAGCACCTCTGGGGGAAGAACCTTGCCCTCAAATCCAACCTCAATCCCTGCTGGCACAGCTCCAGCTGCTCCCTGGGTGCTGTCCCTGTGCCAGGAGCAGAGATGGGAGCTGCCCTCAGGAGGAGCTGCAGCCCCTGATGGTTTCCCCTCAGCCCCCTCTGCTCCAGCTGGACAATCCAAGGTCCCTCAGCTGCTCCTTCCAGGCCCTTCCCTATTTCTGTGGCCTCCTCCAAGAGCTCTCTTTGTTCCTGAAGCTCACACGTGTGCCCACCCCTGCCTGGGGAATGACGGCACAGATCCCCCCCCACGGGCTGCAGCCCCGGGTCACCCATCCACAGACCCTTGGCTTTGTCTTGTTCCCTCTTCCCGGAGCTCCTGGCACACACAGAGCTCCAGACAAACAACGGCATTGCCATGGAAATGCTCGCAGCCGGCCCTGAGCGGCACCGGCACCGGCGGCTCCTGAGGGCTCCTGAGGGCTCCGATGGCTCCTGAGGGCTCCTGATGGTTCCTGATGGTTCCTGAGGGCTCCCAATGGCTCCTGAGGGCTCCTGAGGGCTCCCAATGGTTCCTGATGGCTCCTGAGGGCTCCCGAGGGCTCCCGATGGTTCCTGAGGGCTCCCGAGGGATCCTGATGGCTCCTGAGGGCTCCCGAGGGCTCCCAATGGTTCCTGAGGGTTCCTGATGGTTCCTTAGGGTTCCTGAGGGCTCCTGGGGACTCCTGGGGACTCCCAAGGGCTCCTGAGGGCTCCCGGGGGCTCCTGAGGGCTCATGAGGGCTCCTGTGGTTCCTGATGGCTCCCAAGGGCTCCCGAGGGCTCCTGAGGGTTCTTGGGGACTCCCAAGGGCTCCCATGGGCTCCCGATGGCTCCCACGGGCTCCCACACCCTCGTGCCACCACGCAGGGATGTGGGGACGTGTCACCACCCCACGTGTGAGTTCAGGAACCTCGGGAGGGCTCCAGGATCAGGGATTGGGGCAGCAAAGGCAGCAGATCCCCAGAGGGGGCCGTGCCAGCGCTGGCACCGCGGGGACATCGCCCGGTGCCAGTCACTGTCCCCCGGGATGGGTTTGGAGCCACTCCGGAGCGGGCATGGCGTGGGCTCTGTGCTCATTTCACACCCAGGCTCAGGGGTTGGTGCTGCCAGCGTTGTGGGAAGGGCAGGATTCGGGATTAATTCCGGGCTTTGCTGCCCCAAGAACGGGAGGGAGGAGTTGGGGACCTTCTGTTTTATCTGGGATTGCCATGAGAGCTCGGGAAAGGGGCACTTCAGGGAGGCGGCAGCGAAAGAAGGGATCCTGGGAATTGCTGATTGTGCGGGATCCGCCGGTTTTGGACGAGGAGGGAACTGTGCAGATTCCACTGCTCCAAAGCCAGCGAAGGAGTTGCTGTTAGTCCCTGAGTTCTGCTGAGAAAAGCGTGAGTTGTTCTGCCTGGCAGCCTTGGAACATCTCATTGCACAACACACAGGGTTCCACATCCCATAAAGCAACGCCACAGGTCATTGTTTCGCTTTTTGTATCTTGTTTCAACATGGGAATTACTAAAATATTCTCTTTTTTTGGTGTATCAGCACTCACGACATCTCTGCAAGGGGCTCTTAGATTTCTCACTTCCCTGCAACTGTTGTTGTATTTTCCACAGGTTGTTTTCCAAATGTATTTGCTGCAGGAATTGCTCTGTATTTTAGCTAATCTAAAGTCTGGGTGATAAATCCATGGATTTAGGCGGTTTTTGCTGATACAACACACAAAGTTCCATTCTGCATCACCTCATTTTTGGTAGCATCAAGACCATAATTGCCCTGCACTCATTGCAAGTGCCAGTGTCAGGTGGATCAGCTCCCACTTAAAAAAAAAGGAAAAAAAAAGGCTGGATGGATTTCAAACATTGTAGCTACTGAAACAAGTCAGAAAAATCTGTGTTTTAACAGGATGCACTGCTGAGGATCACGGTGGTACCTCCTAAAGGGAATTACAGGAGCAACAATATTCTGGAAGGGACCCACGGGATCACCCTGCCCTGCACAGACAGCCCAAAAATCCCAGCCTGTGCCTGCTGAGGGACAGAGCCCTTCCATTGTCCCTTGCTGGGGACAATGTTTGGTCACAGGGACACACCAGGACACGCCTGGCAGAGCTGAGCTTTGCTGCCAGCCTGGGCCTGCCCTGACTTGCTTCCCTTGAAAAGTCAGGCTCAGCACCCCCTGCTCCTGCCAGGCCTGCTGGGCTGGTAAATTGGCTGTTAAATGGCACAGCAGAGCCAGCAGGGCTGCAAATGGAAAGGGAATCCTGATTTTCTTGGAAATTAAGAAGCGAGAGGTTATGGACACGGGTTGGTGTCAATAAGAAATTCTGCTGGGAACTGTTTTCTTCTGTTGGAATTGTGTGATCATGGAATGGTTTGGGTTGGGAAGAACCCTAAATTCCATCCAGTGCCAGCCCTGCCATGGCAGGGACAGCTCCCAGTGTCCCAGGCTGTCCCCAATGTCCAAGCTGGCCTTGGGCACTGCCAGGGATCCAGGGGCAGCCACAGCTGCTCTGGGAATTCTATTCCAGGGCCTGCCCACCCTGCCAGGGAACAATTCCTGCCCCACATCCCAGCCAGCCCTGCCCTCTGGCACTGGGAGCCACTCCCTGCCTCCTGTCCCTGTGTCCCTTGGCCCCAGCCCCTCTCCAGCTCTCCTGGAGCCCCTGCAGGCCCTGCCAGGGGCTCTGAACTCTCTTGTGCTGTCTGTATGATTTTTGGGCAGGTTCTTTTTGAGGTTAAAATCCTGAGAGAGGTTTCTGAGTTTTTATCTGAAGTGTGGCAGAAAGAGCTGAGCCTCTGGCCCTGGCCCAGGGTGCCCAGAGCAGCTGTGGCTGCCCCTGGATCCCTGGCAGTGCCCAAGGCCAGCTTGGACATTGGGGACAGCCTGGGACACTGGGAGCTGTCCCTGCCATGGCACTGGGTGGGAATTAAGATCCTCTCAGCCCAAACTGTTCTGTGATTCTCTGATGTTGAATTTTATCCATTCAGATTTTCCTCCCTGCAGAGTTTTCCTCCAAGGCTTTTCCTTTGTTACTTCCCAGTGAATAAAAACTCCACACTGAGCTGGAGCTTTCTCCTTTTTCCAAAGTTGTTTCCTGCACTGCCCTGAGGAAAATTCCTGCAAATTCATGAAAAAGCTCAGGTGCCATCAGGGCACTGTTCCTGCTCCCAGAGGTTGGTGATGCCCCTCTGGAGAAGCTGCAGCCCCTGGTGAGCTCTGACCTCAGTCCTGAACCCCAAAACCCCCAAATCTTTCACATCTGGGGCAGGATCAGCAAAATCTCCTGGCTTTTACTTTCAGTTTGGAAGCTTGGAGGGGTTTGAAGCACTCTCAAAAAGACATTTTACTACTCAATTCCCATCCAGGCAGGAACACAAATTACCAGAAATTTCAGAGCAGTTTGAGAAAAACTGTGATTAAATTCTTCAAGCCTCCCGAATTCCCCAGTGATTTAATCCCCCAGGTCGATGATATCAGTGACATCCAACACCTGTAAGCTCCTGATCTTTGTCAAGCAGAGTAACTTTGCACAAATGTTAATTGGAGGAGGTAACACCTGCATTAATCATCACCACAAACTGAGTTTGAGGCTTCTGATTATATTTGATATTTGCTGCAGGCTGCACATGCAGGAATAAGTGGATTCTCCAAAAGATTTGAAATTATTCACATTGCACCAAACAGTTTCCTTAATAAATTGTGGCAAGGGCTAAATTCCTTTGGAGTGTGACTCCAGCAAGCTCTGTCCACCGATTTGGGGAAAAACATGGGATCCTGCTTATCACATGTAACTTTAAATTTTGAATTGTGTATTAAAGAAACCAAGAGCAAGGCCTTTTGTTGTGCCCAGGATGATTTTTTCTCTGCCTGGCAGCAACAGAGAAGGTGCTTGATTAATCTGCTTTGTGTCATTCCAAGAGAGAATTCTTGAATGTTGTGGAATCAGTGATGTGGGATCTGCAACTCTTCTGCAGGTGGGTGGTGCTGGTTGACCCTGAAGGTCTCTTCCCACTTTGTTTTTCTAGGACTTCTCATTTATTGAGTATTTCCAACATCTCTGAAGTGACCTATGGAGGTTTTGTTTTGTTTTGTTTTTTGTTTTTTTTTTTCTGGGGGATTTCTTGGACAAAATAACTTGAGCATATTCTGGATCAAGAAATCTTTAAATGGAATTGGTCTTCAAATGGAAATCCAAACATTTCCTGTTCCATCAGAAGTCTTGCACAGGGAAGAAACTTTTGGAAGCACCAGGCTTGCTGTGCCTGGAGCAGGGACCTGCAGGTGGGCAACAGCTCCATGAGTGTTGGAGCAAAGTCACAATTCCAGATGGATTTTCTGAAACCTGAAAATGCTGCAGAAATGCCTGAGATCTGCATTTTTCTGCCCAGACACGCTTTTTGAATGGAAAAAGGATTTTTGAATGGAAAAAGAATGAACATCCAGGAAAACCTGGTGCAGAAATTGTCTCTGCAAGAAAAGGAGAGACAGAACCTGGCTGGACATTCTCCACTTTAATAAACTGGAATTTGGGAAGAGCCACCATGATCAGTGAAGCAGAAGACAGGTGGACTCCACTGGAACAAAGGAGAAATAATTTTTCTTGATTTTTTTTTTTTTTCTTTTCTCATGTATTTCCCAGATTTTGAGAATTTCTGCTGGATATCAGCACTATGAACAGCAACATGGCTTTTGCATGTGTGATTCCTAAGGGTGGAGGGATCAAACTTCCTCACTCCTCTAAATTAATCTGGGTTAGGGATTCCTCGGAGAAAATGTGGGTTTAAACTTAATTAACTTGGATCAGTTGGTTCATGATATTTTATTTGCACAACACAGTTTATTAGCAGCAAATTCCTGCCCAGAGAAGAGGACAAACAGCTGGAAAAGCAGGGAGAGGCTTCGTGGGGGAGGTGACATTTTAATTGCACGGAATTCCATTATCACTTCCTCAGCACTGCGAGGATTGCTCAGCACAACCTCAGATCCTTCTGGAAAGAGCTGAAGTGGCAACTCAGACAATTTCCCAGAATTTAAGAATCCCAGGATCCCTGGGGCTGGAAAAGATTTCCAAGGTCAGGCAGTGCCAGCTGTGCCCCATGGCCACCTTGTCCCCAGCCCAGAGCCCTGAGTGCCACCTCCAGGTGCCACCTGCAGGGATGGGCACTGCCAAGCTCCCTGGGCAGCCCCTGCCAAGGCCTGAGCCCCCTTTCCATGGGGAAATTCCTGCTGCTGGCCAAGCTGAGCCTCCCCTGTGCCAGCCTGAGCCCCTTCCCTCTCCTCCTGTCCCTGTTCCCTGGGAGCAGAGCCCGACCCCCCCGGCTGTCCCCTCCTGGCAGGGACTTGTGCAGAGCCACAAGGGCCCCCCTGAGCCTCCTTTTCTCCAGGCTCAGCCCCTTCCCAGCTCCCTCAGCCCCTTCCCAGCTCCCTCAGCCCCTTCCCAGCTCCCTCAGCCCCTTCCCAGCTCCCTCTGCCCCTTCCCAGCTCCCTCAGCCCCTTCCCAGCTCCCTCAGCCCCCTCCTGGGGGCTCCAGCTCCCTTCCCCAGCTCCTTGCTGTTTCTTATTGTCTTGCCTTGGCTCTGGGACAAGGCCAGGACCAAGGGCTGTTGCCTCCTAAATGTTTGCAGAGGGATCCAACCAAACCCATCCCTCAG
This sequence comes from Aegithalos caudatus, assembly GCA_013389925.1. Lineage (NCBI taxonomy): Eukaryota > Metazoa > Chordata > Aves > Passeriformes > Aegithalidae > Aegithalos > Aegithalos caudatus. The sequence goes on along the minus strand of WEIU01002519.1, from coordinate 192,581 downwards.
GTTTCTGACAGAACCTCTCATTCCCCTGACAGAGCAGCAGTGCCAGTCCCTGGTTGTCTCCCAGGTGATGGAATTGCTGGCTCCTCTTGCCAGAAATGCACAGGATGCAGCCTGCCTTGATTTATTAATTTATTTCTCTATTTTATTTATTTACTTTGCACATGAACACCAAGAAAGCTTAACATCCTTTTTCTCACCTGTGGCAGGAAACCACTGAAGCAGAAATTCAGCCATTCTGGCACCTCCTGTGTGTTTACAACCACGGAAGGCATAAAAAGACCTCGAGAAATGATCTGGGGCTCTGGAACCTTTCAGTGTTGGCATCTTAGAGGTGATTTTTCTCTTTTCTCTTTTTTTTTTCCCTCTGCTTTGAGGCTGCTGGAAGGAACTTCACGGGAGCTGAGAGGTGCTTTACCCATGGACAGCACCCTTGGGGATGTCCCCAGCTCCAGATGTCACCTGAGGCTTTCAAATCCACTTCTGCAGCTCCTTAGGTGCAATTGCCTCAAAGCTTCTTCCCTCAGACTTCCCCAACAAACCAAGTGATGCTTTTTCCAGCTGAATTTAACTCCCTCAGTGCCTTCCAATGCTTCCTTAACTCCCTAACTAGGAAGTTTTTCCTTAAATTCAGCAGAAACTGTAATTCTGGATATTGTTTAAGCTCCCTGCTCCTCTCCAAGCATCGAGAGCTTCCTGCTGCCTTCTACCTGTTACATATTTGAAGACTCTTATCATGTTTCTTCTCTGTCCTATTTTCTCTAGATTAAAACAACCAAACCCAGTTCTTTGAGATTTCCCTCCAGGGTCAGATTTTTTTTTCAAGGCTTTCAGCACCTTTTTTGTGCTCTCAGGACTTTCCCTAATTGGCCTCGTGAGGAAGTTGGAGACCACACTGGGGTTTCTCCAGTTCAGTGACCAAAGGGAATCTTTCATTTTGCACTTTCAGGCCTCCCCAGGCCTGAGTGGGAGTGCAGGAATTATTCCACACATCCCAACCAGCCTATTTAGACATTTCAGGACAATCCTTGCCTTCCCACATCATTTTGGATTCCCAGGGAGCTTAAGCTCTTCCAAAATCCCTCATGGGTTTTTGTCCAGGTTTTTTTACCTTGTTGGCTCCTTCCACAGGGGGGTTTATTCTGATCTAAAACTGAGTTTACACCTGCACTGAATCCTGCTGTTTTCACACCATTTCTTCAAGGATCAAGCTGTTAATCCTGGCAGACCTTTTCCCACTCGATCCTTCATCCTCCAAAACACAAGGAAAACAGGGAATGGCACTAACCCCGGGCAGGGCATCTGCAAAAAAAAAAAAAAAACAACCAAAACAACTCTTTCCATAATTTTTCCACACCAACAACAAACCCTCTTGGAGAGTTTTTGATGTTTGAAACAGCTGAGTCCACCTTACAATGGTTTCATTTTAGTTCCCTCAGCAGAGGCTGTGCTGAAAGCCTCGCTCCAGTCAAGATATGCAATATCTATTGTCCCTAAGAGCTGCTACTTGTCAGGGGAGGAAATGAGCCTGCCTGGGCAGGATTTGTTCCTGGCAAATCATTCTTGGCCTCCACTTATCATTTCATTATTTCCCATGCACAAAAGAAAACTTTGTTTCACGATGTGTTTCCAGAAATTTCCAGGAATTCAGGTTGGGCTGTTTTTCTCCTCTGTCATTCCCCAAGCTGGTTTTTCACTCAGATGACTGCAGCACCTGTCCTTGCTCTTCCCTTTCCCAGGTGTGGGAAGGGATTCCTTGTGGATTCCTCTAGGATTCGGCTTCCACATCCTCTCAGCTGCTTTCTGCCAGGTCTGGCTGACTGGAAAAACCCCAACTCACTGAAATGTTGTGCTCTGGTCTCTCTGTTTTTCGTGGTTACTCAATGGAGCATTGTTCATTCTCCTCGCTGAGATGTGAGGAGAAAAAGCCATCAATCATTTTGGCATTCCCTGTGTCACCTCTTCCCATGCTGCCATCCTGGAGGAAGAGCACATCTGGTTTCCCACCATTTTCTTGCTCTAACTCCTAAAGGACAGCCACAGCTTCCTGGAATTTTCTCTTTCCTTTGCTAATTACATCGATTTTATTTGTGTTCACTCTTACAGGCCTCTTCTTTATTTTGCAATTCCCAGTTTGCTGGAGTGTCTGCTCACACTGCAGGGTTAATGAGCCACTGATTGGGATTTAATTGAGTTGTGGCCTGGAGATGGGACACAGGAACCAAAGGTGTGCCTGTGGTGGCTCTGAAGCTTCTCCCAGAGTCTCCCTCTGCCTGCTCGTGCATTTAGAGCTTTCCATCATCAGGGAATCATGGAGTGCTTTGGGTTGGAGGGATCTTAAGGCTCATCCAGCCCCAAACCCAACCCACAGCTGCTCTGGGCACCCTGTGCCAGGGCCTGCCCACCCACACAGGGATCAATCCTTTCCCAATATCCCATCTAATCTCACTTTGTATCTCTCTAATCTTATCTTGTATTCCTCATAAGCTACAATTTGTTACAATTACTTTTGGATTCTATCACTGGCCTTCCCCCCTCCCAGTTTAAAGCTTCTCTTAGTTCAGCCATTTCTCCCTCTTTTTTTTCCCCAGGCTCTCCTGGCACTCAGCAGTTTGGGATAACCCAGCTGAGCCCCCCTGGTGACTGCACTTCCCAAACCACACCTTAATTCCAGGGTTCCAGAGCCCCAGATCCTTCCACAGTCATTCCCAGCACCACCCAGCTGTATTTCCCAGAATCCTGGAATCCCTGAGGTTGGAAAAGCCCTCCCAGCCCAGGCAGTGCCAGCTGTGCCCCATGGGCACCTTGTCCCCAGCCCAGAGCCCTGAGTGCCACCTCCAGGTGCCACCTGCAGGGATGGGCACTGCCAAGCTCCCTGGGCAGCCCCTGCCAAGGCCTGAGCCCCCTTTCCATGGGGAAATTCCTGCTGCTGGCCAAGCTGAGCCTCCCCTGTGCCAGCCTGAGCCCCTTCCCTCTCCTCCTGTCCCTGTACCCTGCTCCTAGAGCTCAACCCTCCGGCTGTCCCCTCCTGGCAGGAATTTTGGAAACTCCTGGTCCCATTTGGTCCCACCTGGCAGAGCCATTAACACTCAGGAGAAAGGTGAGAGGGGCAGGGGAGTCACAACAACTTTCCTGACCATCCTGGGTTTATGTTTTCTTGGGCAGGACACTGCTGGGATATCAGGATAAACAGCAGGAAAATTCCCCTTCCTGCCCTTTCCATGGAAAAGAACAATCAGCCATAAACACATTTTGTTTCCTCCTGGGTGTGATGAGTTTGGGACAGGCTGGAATTACCTGCACTTAAAGGTTCTTTAGATTCTGGTTTCTCAGTTTGAGACAATGAAGAGCTCAAGTGAATATTTCGAGAAGTTGCTGCGATCCTCATTCAGAGCACTTCACATGTGTAGCACCAATTGAATTCATTCCATCTGGGATCATTCAGCACTTCTGCAAATGAGACCACAAAATGTCAATTCAGACACTCAGAAACTGGGAGGGTGAAATTCATGGGCACCTGCAAGAAGTGTGGTTTAACTGACTCGTGCAGCCTCACCCAAGTAAGGAAGGAGGGATTCAATCCCTTCCTAAGGCGCATCCCAGCTGGTTTAGACCCAAGAGCTCATCCTTTTCCACGTGATCCCCCTGCAAATTCACTGCTCATCTTCTGTCTGCTAAAACAAATGTGGAAAAACTTCTGGAGACAGCAGCCTCCTCCACTATGTCATCCTGACACAGCTCCAGAGTGGCTCCACCCTGAAAAATAAATGTGGCACAGAGCCCATGGAAAAGAAAAGTAGGCAATTATCTACTTTGCATATGCAGATGCAAAGGAGAGGAAGGAGAAATAACGCTCCTCATTATGTGGTATTGATTTTGCAACCTAGTCCTCATTTAAAGCAGATTGGATGTGTGCAATTATGCAGCTTTTTAAAAGTAAACAGAGAAAAGAATCTGAACTCCTTCCATGGTGTGCAAGCATCGCTTTGTGGCAGATGGACACGGAGCTGCTGGAGCAATTCCAGAGGAGGCACCAGGATCAGCAGAGGGATGGAGCAGCTGTGCTGGGAGGAAAGGCTGGCAGAGCTGGGATTGTTCAGCCTGGACAGGAGAAGCTTTGGGGTGAGCTAAAGGAAGTGTCTGAAGGGAGCTGACAAGAAAGATCCCAGATCCATGGAATGGTTGGGGTTGGAGGGACCTTAACGTGCCATGGCAGGGACAGCTCCCAGTGTCCCAGGCTGTCCCCAATGTCCAAGCTGCCCTTGGGCACTGCCAGGGATCCAGGGGCAGCCACAGCTGCTCTGGGAATTCTATTCCAGGGCCTCCCCACCCTCACAGGGAAGGATTTTTTCCCAACATCCCACCTAAACCTGTCATTTTTCACTCTGAAGCCATTCCCTGCCTCCTGTCCCTCCATCCCTTGGCAATTGTCTCTCTCCAGGTTTCCTGCAGCTCCTTCAGGCCCTGCAAGGCCACCCTGAGCTCAGCCCAAAGCTTCTCCTGTCCAGGCTGAACAATCCCAGCTCTGCCAGCCTTTCCTCCCAGCACAGCTGCTCCATCCCTCTGCTCATCCTGCTGCCTCCTCTGGACACACAAATCCATGATTCTTCCTGTTCTCTTTTAGCTCATTCATCTTCCTGCTACCCCATCTTTCCCTGTCCTAATCTTCCTCAAATCCAGCCTTACTTCATCCCACTCTCTTTTCCATTTATTATCTTCCCTTTCCTCTTTTCCCTCTCTTTTACATCCCCTCATTAGATGCTAGTCCTAAATCCTAAACCCACCTGAAATGTGTGGTGTTTGTGGACAAACTTCCTGGAGAAGTGAGGAAACAGCAGGGAGAACAAGCCTGCACCTGTCCTACACCCCTGCCCTTACCCAGGCAAACAAAACCTCACCTGGCAGGGCAATTCCTCTTTCCACAGGCAATCCCTGCTTCCTACCAGCACCTCCAAATATTTCTGCTGATCTGTGGCTGGAGGTAACCAACATCCCAGTCCTAAACCTGTGATAAATTTTGATTTTATTTTGATATTGGGTGACGTTTCATAGGTGGAAATTAAGGTTTTTAATAAGAGGAGAGAATTGGGTGTCTGGTGCACAGAGGACCTGACAGAAACTGAGGTTTAGTGCAGCCTAACCAAGAGATTGCTGAAACCCAAAATAGCTGTGGTTAGAGGCTCTGAATGGAGATTTTGAGCTTCTGAAAGTGCCATTTTTTGTCTTCCATTTTCCCCCTCAACCCTGCCATGCTGGGCCAGCTTCTTTGTCAGGAGCCTCTGAGATATTGCAGGGTATTTTTTCATGGAATCCCAGAATTATTGAGGTTGGAAAAGCCCTCCCAGATTATTGAATCCAAGCTGTGACCCGCTTCTAAGCCCTTTCCATGGAGAAATTGCTCCTGGTGTCCAACCTGAGCCTCCCCTGGCACAGCCTGAGGACATTTCCCCTGGTCCTGTCCCTGCTCCCTGGGAGCAGAGCCCCACTTTGCTACAACCCTCAAACATTCCCAACATCTTCTCCAAAAAAATACCTGCACTGGCATAGGTATATGGAATGCATGAGGACATGTTTTTATCTTGTGCTTTATTACAAAGGGTGATGTATTAAGGGTGGAATTATTCATCCATGTGATGTTCTTTTGGATAGAGGCAGATGGGACAGACACCAGGATGCAGAGAAGGTGGTTTGCCCAAATTCCAGCATGAAAAAGTCAGGACATTTTGCATGACACATATCACTTAAATAAAGCAAATAAAATCTCTGTCAAGGGAGTTTTATTTCCTTACTGAGTATTCTGGGCATGGCCACCACTCATAGTTCAGACCATCCTTTCTAACCCTGTGCTTTTAAATAATAAATTTCCTACATCTTTGGATGCTTTTGGGGGAAAAACCAAGCTTGTGAGATTCAAGGGAACTGGTGGACACCTCAGGTCGGTGGTGAAAGATCTGGGGATCATCCTGAGCTTCCATAAAGGGATGGACAGGGCAGGAGAGGGCAGGGCTGGAGCGTGTCCAGGGCAGGGCAGGGAGCTGGGAAGGGGCTGGAGGCCCAGGAGGGGCTGAGGGAGCTGGGAAGGGGCTGAGCCTGGAGAAAAGGAGGCTCAGGGGGGCCCTTGTGGCTCTGCAGGGAAAGGAGGAGAGGAAATGGCCTCAAATGGCACCAGGGCAGGCTCAGGTTGGAGCTTGGGCAAGGAAATTTCCCTGGCAGAGTGGTCAGGCCTTGGGCTGAGCTGCCCAGGGAGGTTTGGAGTCCCTGTGTGTGGGAGTGTTCAGGAGGAGTCTGGAGGTGGCCTTGGGGACAGGGTTTGGGTGATGCTGCTGGGGCTGGGCTGGCACTGGGGGATCCTCAGGGGCTCTTCCCACATTCCTGATGTCTCTGGGATTCTGGGATGCTCCATGAGATGCCCACACACGTGTGACAGACAGGTGCAGTCACTACCTGCATTGCTGAAGTGCATGAGAGACACTCAGGCACCCAAGACCTCACTCCAGGGATATCAAAAATCCACCTGGGAATGGGTTTATGAGGTCTCAGGATCAAATGTTTCTGCTGGGAACAAATCCCATCATGGACAAAAAGGGAGTCAGGCTCAGGCTGATGCTGGGGAGTCTCGAGACAGCTTTAAACACAGCTGAGGGGGGGATTCCCAAAAAAGGGGGAGAATTGGCCACATGCAGATGTGTATTTAGGGAGATTCCATGTGGAATGGAGTCAGAAGTGAGAATGAACAGTGACTGTAAATTTATATCCTGCTGGGAATCTGATATTGGCATTTGAAAGCAGCACTGGGAAGACGACAGGGACAGGGATTGAACATTTCCTTTTCTTCTGCCAGAGGAGTGTTTGAAGGAGGTAGAGCATTGGAAGAACTGGGAATTAGAGCTCTCCCCACTCCTTTCTGCCCCTGGCCAAAACGTGACAGCTCCAAATGTGACAAAGAGAACATCGTGGGTCACCTGTGACTGTGCAAGGAGCTCCTGGAGGGTGGGAATGGCTGATGTGGGAATGGCAGGGATACCTGGGCACCTGGATTTCCTCCTGAACTTGCCAGGCACACGTTCAGAATAAGGAAAAAGCTCAGGCCTGACTACACTGTATTAGAAAACAAACAGGGAAGCAAAGTAAAGGGAAGCAAACCCAGGGAGAGTTTGTGTTGAGAGCACCAACAGGCAGTAAATTCTCCCTGTCAGCTGCCTGGCAATTACTGCCTGAGCACGGAGGCTTGGGAGCTTGGGAATACCTGTAAACACTTCTGCACAGGCAATTTGTCTCGTAGCAGTACCCAAAACAGCTCCCAGGACTCCCACAGCCCTCGTGCCTGGAGGGCACAGGATGTGTTGGGAGCCATGGGGAGCTCACACCTGCCTGAGGTGAGGATGGCCCACAGCAGTACCGGGGCTGGCTGAGCTGCAAGTCCTGCTGAAAAGCGCTGGGAGAAGTTTTCCATTTCCATTCCTGCCCTCAGGATCCTTGGCACTGGCTGTGGCAGCCTCCCTGTGCAGGCAGAGGACCCTGGCTATGGAAAGGGCATGGCTGGGGCTCCCAGGGAAGGTGCTGAGGCCTCTCTGGCTGGGGCTGGGATTCCAGTGATATTTCATTAAAGTCCTTTAATCCCGAGATCTGCTGCTTTCTCTGCTTCCCCTTGGGCCTTGGGGCTGCTCTCCCATCCCTCTTTCCTAAGGACAGGACCAAGCAATGAGGGCTTCAACAGCTTGGGCAAAAAACTTGTCTCTCCCCAAAGCCAGATTGTTGAGCATCGGTGTGAGGGGAGGGAAGGACAAGTTCTCTGCTGTGGACAAGACAAAAATCATTCAAACAAACCCCCAGACCCCTCAAACCCCTTCTTTAGCAGGAGCAAGAGGCTCAGCTCCCAGCACAGACTGGCTGGACGCTGGTGTTGGATATCCTGCAGCCAGAGGGATCTGTGTCACTGACCTTGGTGGCTGCATGTGAGCAGCAGGATAGGGGCACGTGCCAGGCTGGGAAATGCCCATCCAGAGCCTCCCTCGCTGGGAAGGCAAGGCCACCAAGGCCAGACATGGAGCTGTACCTCCATCCTGCTGCTCCTTGGGTCTCCACAGCCAGGCACATCCACCCTGGAGCTGCTCAGCCCATGGCTGTGACTGAGGGTGCCCTGAGGATGGGGAAGGAACTGGGGGTGCTCTCAGAATGAGAAACGTCCTGGCTGTGCATTGGGAGTTCTGAGGATGGAGAAGTTCTGAGGGTGCCCTGAGGATGGAGGAGGTCCTGGGGATGCTCTGAGGATGAGGAAGGACCTGGGGGTGCTCTCAGAATGAGAAATTTTGGGAGTTCTGAGGATGGGGAAGATGCTGGGTCTCTATCGGGGAGTTCTGAGGATGAAGAAGTTCTGGGGGTGCATTGAAGGGCTCTGCAGAAGGAGAAGGTCCTGGCTGTGCATTGAGGAGCTCTGAGAACGGGCAAGTCCTGGGACACACACTGAGGTGTCCTGAGGATGAGGAAGGTTCTGGAAGGTGCCAAGTTGGCCAGGACTTGAAGCAACCTGGCCCTGTGGAAGGTGTCTGTGTCCACAGCAGCGGGTTGAGCGGGACAACTCCCCATGCCCTGTCCCACCAAAGCCCTTCAGTACCTGGGTGACATGAGCGGGGTGACATGAGCAGTGTCCCACACGAGCTGGGTGACATGAGCAGAGTGTCCCACACCAGCGGGGTGACAGGAGCAGGATGTCCCACACGAGCAGAGCGACACGAAGCAGCGTGTCCCACACCACCGGGATGTCCCACACCAGCGGCCCGGCCCGA
>WEIU01002519.1:129128-182626 GCA_013389925.1 Aegithalos caudatus | reverse complement strand
GGGGGGGGGGAATGGGGGATGTGTGTGCGTAAAAATAATAATAAAAGAGAGCCATCTCCGTGTGGATGGGAGGTTTATTTGGTAAATAACAGCTGATACTGGCCCTTCTCTAGTACCTTCTATAGCCTTTGTTTATCTGCCACTTTCCAGCTTAACGCTGGTGTTGGAATGTAGCAGCACTTGCGGCGGGCTGGAGCCCTCTGATCCAGCCCGGCGTGGATACTCTGGGATTTACCCTTCCTTCCCACCAGCACCATCTCCCCCCCCGAGCAGCAGCAGCTCAGCGGCGTGGCCGTGGTTTTTTGGGAATTACGGGAGCACGTCTGGTGTGCCGCATGCACTAGTACATTTCCATTCATTTTACATGGACCATCCACATGTCGGGGCTGGCTTTTTTTTCTTTTTTTCTTTTTTCTTTTTTTTTTTTTTTAATGTGTTTTTCCCCGTGGTTTAGCTGCAGAAGCCGTAGTAGAGAGACATCTCACCTGGGTCCTCTAGTGGAGAAACACAGCAGCAGGGAGAAAGCCGGGTGACATTGCTGCACCAGCTCACCCGGGCAACAATCCTCTGCTTTTCCACTCGCCTGTCAACAGAAAAATTTTGTCTGATTTTTTTTTGTTTTTATTTTTTTGTTCCTTTCCACACCTTTCCCCATGGGTGGATGAGGCAGGGATGGTTTTTTGTAGCCGTGCCGTTGATGTGGGAGATGCTTCAAACCGGGCATGCAGGGCAGGACAGCAAGTGTAGCAAATGTGCCATAATACTGAGGCAGGAATAAACTGATTTCTCTGAAAGGATGCCGTGGAGTGCTCCCTGCTGGAAAGGCTCTCTGGTTTCTAGGATCTGACCACGGAGATGCAGGGATAAGCTTTTAGCTGGAAGATGCTTGTAATGAGCATCAGTGCACTGGGGATTTAACATCTGCAACCTTTGCCTCTTTGAAGTTGGGCTCTCCAGCGTGTTCTTTCCACATGGATGTACCTTCAAGGGGTTTTTTTTTAGCTCTGTGATTATGTCCAAACATTTCAGTTTGTGCTGATGTTTTTAACCCACCCTTGTCATAAGTCTAAAATTTAGAGTCTGTCTGTAGGTGCTGCTGTTTTCAGCACACCAGGTCTGGCTGCTTTTTCGTTTCCCAATATTTTGCTGCTCTTGCCTTTCTTGTGCCATGAGAACGCTTGGAAATATTTCCTCAAGTGGTTTTATGCTCCGTGGTGCTGCTGGATCTTGGCTGGGAGTGTTGCTCTGATGACCCCTGTAAGCTGTGCATAATCCTGGCTGTAATGCTGAACTAAATGAGGCAAAATAGGGGGATAATAAGCCAGTCTGAAAGAGTGGGATGATTCCACAACTCCTTTCTGTCGGAGAATAAATGACTTTGCTTTTCCACACCGCTGACAGCAGCTGGGCCAGTGTTCCCTGTCCCACCCTGTCAGTCCCTCTGTGGTGGCTGTGTGTCCTGCTGCTGTCTGAGCAGGTGCTGACTCTTCTTTTGGTGTCTGTGATGTCCTTCCTCACCTCTGGCAGCTCCCCTGTCCTCAAAAAACAAACAAACAAACTCCAAACCCTTGTCACTTGGCTTTCCTGTGCTTTAGGGCTTGTCCTGCACTTCTGGGAGCTCTCTGGCAGCTTGGTGCAAACCTCAGCCTGGAGACTTCTCTGCCTCTCTTCAGTGGCAAGCTTGGTGCTTCTGTGGGGTTTTCCCCACCCACAACGTTCTGTTCACGGTTCCCTTGGCGTTCTCAGGGATCCAGGAATCCCAGCAGTTTGTTTTTTATTCCTTCAGACCCTGTTGCTGCCTAGCCCTGCTCGTGTCCCGAGTCAGGGATCCTTTCCTGTCCTTTTCCTGCATGTGGCTTGTGTTTGGAGTCTGTTGGGAGGGTCCCTGGGCAGCACAGCCCATCCATCCTGCCTGATGCTCTCCTCAGGCTTGGCAGGCTCCAGAGCCTTTTCAGCTCTGCTTTTTGTGCCTTAAAAATGCAACACCCAAGAGCTTTGGGGATGGTGGGGGCACGGGGGGAAAACTTTCACTTGGCACTGGTTTCAATTTCCAGCCTTTGTCACTGGTTGTCTGCGTGTGCTTTATACAAAAAGTCAGGATTTTATTCTGAAGTCAAAGCTGAGCAGCTCTTCTCTGTCCTGATTTGTGAGAAGTAATGGACTGGGACTAAAACCACTGCATTTTTATATACTAAAACACAGGATTTTTTTTTTTAATACTCTGTATATATAGATAGTTTTTCATCAGCAGAGCCCTCACTTAGTGACTCTTAAGAAATCCATAATAAAAGCCCTAAAAGCACCCCCAAAAAATTATTCCCCCTACTCTGTGATGTATTTTGAGGGTGAGGGATTTGTGTTGCTGCATGTGAGTTCATGGAGGAGATGCTCTGGGCAGAGAAAGGTGTGAGCACATTGAGGTGAAATGATTCATTTTGCCCATTGTGTGCTGCTTTCCACCCCACAGCATGGAAAGAACAAATGCTCAGGGCAGCTTGGTGGCAGATTTGTTATCAGCAGTGTCCAGGTGTTTGCAGACCAGTCCTGCCCACAGCAGCCCCAGCCAAGCCCAGAGGTGCAGAATGAAGACACTGCTGTCCATGGCCTGAATTCCCTGTTCATAGCAAAAGCTGGGTTTGTAAGGGTTCCTGATTTTCTCCCACCTTTGGCTCTGAGTGGGAGGATTGTGGCAGGGAAGGGCAGTGAGTCCCCAGGAGTGAATGTGCAGGAATTCTGGCTGGCTGGGAGAGGGGGGCTCTGCAGGGAGCTCTGAAACTGCAGAAACTCCCTGGGAAAGAGGTGAGAGGAAAGGGAAGGAAGGAAGGAAAGGCTGGAAGTGGTTTCCTGCTTCTCCAAGGCTGTTTGTGCAGTGACTGTGGGGTGGCAGTGTGACCTCAGAGGGGACTGGGACACAGAGTGGGAATCCCACAGTCCTTGAGCTTGGAAAAGACCTGCAGGATGAAGTAATTGATTTTAATTGATCCCCACCTTGTCACCCAGAGCAGAGCACAGGGACACCTGTCCTCAACAGCAGCCCTTTGTAGCTGGAACTGAGCGGGCACTTTGTAAATAACTCCAAGTGTTTCACTAAAAACGAGGAAATTCATCAATATTTTATCAGCAGTGTGCTCGTCTTCACCTGTGACAAAGTTCAAACACTCAGTGTCATAATCTAAAACCTAGCCACCTTTTCTTTTTTAGCAAATACCTGGAGTAGGAGACCCATCCACCCTTTTCTGGAATCCCAGAGTGGTTTGGGTTGGAAGGGGTCTTGAAAATCACCTTGTTCCACATTGCCACTATCCCAGGTTGCTCCAAGCCCTGTCCAGCCTGGCCTTGGACACCTCCAAATAATAATAATAATAATAATAATAATAATAATCCTGCAGTGAATGTGGGCTCTCATTTCTCCAGCCATGTTCTCACAACACAGCTTGTCTTCAGCAGCTGTTTGTTGCTTTTGGAGTGGGTTGCCATGTTTCTAAAATTCTCTACCTGCCATGTGGAGATTGTTGGCTATTCTGGGAATGCCAAAGTAAATGGGCAGTAGTGTTGCTTGACATCTTGACTATTCCACTTAATTGCTGTGTAGGCAGCTGCAGCAATTGGGCTTTTGATGTCTCAGTTGCCAGGAAGGAGGGGGAGAGAATGAAGCAGGAAGATTCTGGGTTTATTTTATTTTCCTTTCTTTTATTTCCTTTCCTTTCCGGTGAACCACCTGCCCTTCCAGTGGAATTGTGCATCTTCCCCCAGCTGAGCAGGTTAAAATTACACAAAAGTTTGTTCCTCTGTTCCCCCTGGCATTTTTAGTAGGCTGGAACAGGCTCTTCAGCCTGGCAGGGAGGGATCCTGGACTCGGGGGTGGTGCTGGAAAGGAGACCAAAGCCTTGGAACTAAAAGACAGGATCAGAAAACAGCAGGATCCAGCCCTGACTCTGCTGGAGGAGTCACCTTTTTGTTTTCTGCCTGGAGCATTCCATAAGAAGAGCTGGATCTTGCAGAGTGTGGTGCAGACAGCATTTGGGAACGATACCCTCTCGCCTGATATTTGACATTTTCAGTCTTGGAAGAGCAGGAATTTTTGCCAAGTGTGGGATACGTGCCTGGGTCTGAGGGGACAGAGAGGATTATTCTCTTCTGCAGAACAGTTGAAGCCTAATTTCAGTTTCTTGCAGGCCCCTGGTGGGATTTCAGTGGGATTTGGCCAGCCCCTCTTCAGTGGGGGTTAAACTGAGGTAAAACTTCTCTGGGCTGGTTCCTCCTCAGCTCTGAGCTCTCTGCTCCTGGTTGGGTTTTGTTCCTGGTGAGTTGTGGCTGTGAGCAGGGAGGGCAGGAGAACCCCCTGTGATAAACAGCATTCATCTCTGCTTTGTTGGAAAGCCCTGAAATGTGACTGGCTCCTGGAAATGTCCATTGTAACACTGAGGAGAAGCTTCTCCTCCAGCTCACGTGTGTGTTTGTGTTTTCTGTCTCCTGATCTTCATCAGTTCCGTACTTTGGAATGGTGGAAGCTCTGGTTTTTCTCTGTGTGTTCTTTCAGGAGCTGATGTCTCCAGTTCCCTTCTCCCAGAACTGTAATTGCCACACAAAGATTGCTTTGGGAGTTGTGAAGTTGTTGATGAAGTAATTTATCTTCCCTTTGTTGTTGTTGTTTTTTTCCTTTGCCCAGAGAAGCTGTGGCTGCCCCTGGATCCCTGGAAGTACCTAAAGCCAGGTTGGAGCACCCTGGGACAGTGGGAGGTGTCCCTGCCATGGCACTGAATGGGCTTTAAGGTCTTTCCAACCCGAACCATTCCATGATTCTATGATTTTTTCAGGCTCCAACCATGGCAGGCTGATAATTCCTGGAGCCACAGGCACCCACAATTCCCCAGCTGCCAATGTGGGATGAAGGAAGAGCTGTTTCTGTGGAAGCAGTTGCTTGGTAGAGCTTCTTGTCCCACCCTTACCTGGGGGCAGCAGGAACCTCTGGGCACCAGGTTATTCCCTAGGAAAATTCCTGCCCTGTGGAGCAGCAGGAATATCCCCAGCAATGCATTGAGGAGCTGATAAAAAGGTGAAATCAGGGAAAAAGAAAGACACAGAAAGAGGTGCAAAATATAACTGATTATGGAGAAGTGGAACAGGAGAAATTGGAAGTAAATTTGTGGAAAGCAAGGCAAGATGTGAAGTACCTGGCCTGTGGAGCACTGGTGCAAATATTGGTGCTAAAAATGAGAGTCTATGAAAAATTCATCATCCCTGGTGAGGAGAAGGGCAGGAAGGAAGTGGATGGTGTAAAGGGAGGGTCATGAACCTGAGAAATAGGATTGAGGAACTGCAGAAAAACTGTTTCTGCTATTTTTTAATCCTGGTTTGTTCACTTGGAAGCCAATCCTTGTGTTCAGTCCCGCAAATATCTAAGGAATAATAAAAAGCCATGTCCATGCAGAGGAAGGATACAGGAGGGAATGTGTTCAGTGGAGTTTTGGAAAAAGAAATCAATGTTTGGTAGCTTTTAATACAGATATTCTGCATCAAGCTTTGTAATTAGCATTAATTGATTTATAACCAACAGAATTTTACTGAACTCTGGTTTTGGTGTCTTGAAATCTCCAAGAAGGATCATGAGCCCTGAAACAGCCTCCAGCTGACTGGGAAGTTTGGAGAGCCTCAAATTCTTGAATTATGTATGATCCTGAACTTCTGTCTCACCTATCAATAATCCTAGGGATGCTTTATGTTCTTCTAAAGATTGTGGGCAGCCAGAAATGTGATGGGAATTTGGGGAAGTCCTAAAGAAGCTTCATGAGTCTGGTTTTATTTCTTTTTCTTTTTTTGCTCTTCCTAGAAATTTGAAGAAGAATTTCCTCCTGGTATCTTGCCCGGTTTCATGGGGACTGCCACTTCTTTCTCCTTTCCCAAGTAACTTCTGCACTCTCCCAGCCAAAATCCTCCTCAAATGGGATGAACCAGCACATTTTTTTAGGCTGGGATTATCCAGTTCCTGCTGAGTGGTGATCACCACCAGCTGCATCACATCTTTCAACCTCCTGCTGAAGGAAAGGGCATCTTCAGTAGCAGCAGAAATTTTGCAGCATTTTTGATATTTGCTTCTAAAACGGTGATAACCTTGTCCAGAGAACTGAAGTGGTCCCAGATCCGCTCCAGAAATCAAATTCTTGGCTGTTGGGGCTTGTTTAACCCATTCTTTGGTGACCAAGTACTTCACCTCCTTCATTCCTGCCATGGGAGTGAAATGTTTGTGCTGCTGGATTTTGGGTTGCCAAAATGAGCCATGGGACTCAGTGTCCTTCTGCACATCCCAGTGCAGTGTGACCTGGCAGGGAAATCTTGCCTGGTGCTGTGTGATGCCAGAACCTTCCAGTTTTTGCCAGCCCCATCCCACTTCCTTGAAAATGCCTGGCTTTTTGCCCTCTGGTGCCCTTAATTTTGCTGTTGACCACGTGGCTTCTGGGTTGTCTCTGCCCCTTTTGCTTTCAGTTCCTGTGGAAAAGAACTGTGTCCTGTGCAGGGGTGGATGTCACCTCTCTGTGGTTTCCTTGCTGAGGGCTGGGGTTTGTGGTGACAAAACTGAGCTCAGGAGGGCCCTGCTGGAGCTGCAGACAAGGCAGGAAAGGTTCTGCTCATTTCCCGGGGAGCAGAGGCTCAAATTCCTTGGCACTTTCTGCTCCCTTCACTGAATTTCAGAGCTTGGCAAAGCCCTTCCAGCCTATGGAGTCCCAGCTGTGCCCCATGGCCACCTTGTCACCCTGAGTGCCACCTCCAGGTGACACTTGCAGGGATGGGCACTGCCAAGCTCCCTGGGCAGCCCCTTCCAGTTCCTCTCCTTGAAGAAATTCCTCCAGATAACATTTGTCACCCATGGAAACATAAGCCAATTCTTGGAGCTGACAAGGGGAAAAGGAAGGTATTAGCTCCTTACTTTTCTTTAAATTGATAATTGATGGATTAATCCCCTGGGTGTGATGCTGCATCGTGTCTTGGTAGCCCTGGAAAAGACAGAATTTCTTTCTGGTATCTCTGTATTTTAACAGATAAAAAGGGATTTTTTCTGTCTCCTTCCCTCTGTCCCCAGCTTAACCCCCTTGCCCTGTAGGTGTTTGGAGTTTTGGGAGGAACAGTGGAAGCAAATCAGTTCCTTATTCCTGCTGGAGTGCTGGGGACTGGCTCTTGGCAAAGGGAACCAGCCAAGTGTGAATGTCACAGGCAGTGGCACGAAGTGGCTCGGGGAGGGTGATGCAGATTCTGAAAAAATTCATCTTTTCTTGCTCTGCAAGGCTGGAATTCCTCTTGTGTCCACTGACTGCTGGAATGTCCTTCCTGTACCTTCTCCCCCTCCTTGATTTGTGACTTGGTGGGACACTAGAATAGGTGTATTTGCTTGGGATGAGGGAGGTACATGGTTAAAAAAACCCCCAAAATGACAACTGAAAGATGTCCTGCTCTGGCAGGGTCAGCCCCAGTGCCCTTGAGCTCCAGTTGGCCTCGCATCACTCCAGTTCCTGCTCTGTAATTGTGCACTGCACATCCCATTTCTGTCTGGCAAACGCCCTGAGTCCTCTGTGCCTCTTGCTCTGGGGTTACTTATTTCTCTCATGTCTCCCTCAGCAGTTGTGTAGAAAAGAATCCAGAAGAATTTATGCTGGAACAAGCTGCTTTTTGTGCTGCTGCAGTAAAACGAAGACCAGAGCTGGAGTGATTCCTGACCAAAACAAAAGTCGCTTACGTGTTCCTAACAACTCCTTTGAGTGAGTGACTGGATCCTTGCACCTCAAATTGGATTTTTTTTGGTGGTGGTGGTTGCTAGGGTTGGCTCCTGAGTTCTGCAGAGCAGCAGGAGGCTGATGTGGTGAGGCAGTGACCAGCAGGTTCAGCTTGGCTCAGGTAACCTGGCACCGTGGCCCTTCCCTGCTGCAGCCTCTTGAGTGCAGGTCTGGCCTGGCATCCCCAGCAGCTCAGGTTATTTATTGGATGCTCCAGCTCAACTTCTGCCTTCCCTGTCTGTCCCAGGGGGGTTCCTGGCACATTCCTCTGCCCCAGCTCCTGGTTTTCAGGGAAAAGCCTGGAACTGCTGCCCTGGATGCTGAGGGCTCTGTTGAGCAGCTGCCAAGGATAGCTAAGGATAGCCCCTGCTTCCTCAAGGGCATGTGCTACATAATTTATGTATCACTTACTCCATGAAGAGCTTCAGTGCTCCTTTTTTATGTTCTGGAGTGCTGCAGTAAATGGAACAAAGCTTTTTCTTTTTTTTTCTTTTTTTTTTCCCCTAAGAGATTTTTGTCCTGAGGCTGCCTTGTGTTTACTGAGGAGCAGTGGACAGGTAGGAACCCACTGGTGTGTCCATGGCCAGGAGTGTGAGGAGCCTGGAAAACACACTCAGGGACATGGCACAGACCCCACTCAAGGCATGAGACTTGTGTTATTTATTAATTTTTCTGTGGCAGAGTTCATATTTTCCATGATCCTGGCAATCTGGACAGATTCCTTCCACACAACAGCTGTTCAGTAGGTGAAGTGCTGCAGGTCTGAGTTCAAATACTCCTGCTTGAAGGTGGAGAGGGAAAATGTTTCCAAGAAATAATCTGAAAACTACTTGGAAATCTGTGAGCAGAGCACTTAATTTGCTGACAGTGGACACTCCTGTGGGATAGCTGGGTATCTACATCCCCAAATTAACCTTTAAAACATTCAGGATTGGTGAGGAGAAAAGGAAAGTCAGCTCAGAAACTTCCCATCTGCAGAAAAGCCAACAGAGCTGAGAACAAATCGTGGCTTCAGAGCTGGAGCAGTTGGACTCTGGCATGTTTAAAACACCCATTTTATTAGAAAAGCACTGTGGAGAAAGTTTTCCTTTAGAACAATGGTACAAATTTCTCCTCAAAATCCCACCCTGGGTCTGTTTCACATTATGAAATCTCTCTTCAGGGACTTGCTTGGGGTATTTTTTTTCCCTTAAGGAACAGGCTGGGTGTTGGAGAGACATATGCATTGTTTCACCAGAGCTGCAGCCTCTATTTCCAGACAAGAGGGAAGCACATTGTTTTGTGTCTTTGATATGATCCAGCCAGAAAACAGCCTCAGGGAAGAAAATTCCCAGTCCTTGGCAGCAGCACTGTCTTTCTGCCTTTTTTTTTTCCCCTCCCTCTGTCAGTGCCACAATGTTCACTGTTCTAATAACTCAGGATTAAACTCACTTGGGGCATCTCAAAAGTCCTTTGTAAGACTTGAGGTCAGAACTTGCTGAAAGTTCAGAGGGATGAGTCTCATTTTCCTAATGAAGAAAAGTTCCAGGGTTATTTTGGAATTAGGTCTAAGAAACTGGTACAAGAAGCTACTTCAGTGCTGTAATTTAGTGACAGTGCAGCAAATTTGTGGTGGCTGCTGAAAACTTTCCACCTTCTAGTTCAGGCAAACTGAGCCCTGAAAAAAAACCAAAAAAACCCTCAGGTGTTGGTGACAAAGGGCAGGGTTCAGCTCTGTGAAATTTGATTATTTCAGGTGCATGGCCTGGCTGTATCTTCCTATGGAAAGCACTCCAGGAACTTACACATGTTGTTTATTTGGGTTGGAATGAGCCCTTTGGAGCTGAAGTGACTTAATTGAGGAATGTCACAATTTATTTGAGGGCAGCTGCATCTAATACTTGACACACTTGTCAGAGAGTCTGGATCCTGGAATTACAGAAGGTTTGGATTCCCAGGGACTTTAAAGCCCATCCAGTCCCAGCCCCAGAGCAGGGACACCTTCAGTTATCCCAGGTGGCTCCAAGCCCCATCCAGCCTGGCCCGGGACACTCCCAGGAATCCAGGGGCAGCCACAGCTTCCCTGTTAATATCCTGTTTACAGAAACACTCTCAACACTTCTGGTATCAAATCAGGTTCATTTTAACAGATATTTTTTGTGCTTTTTCCATATTGCTTTCTAGGATATTTGTGACAGGTCACTGATGAACCTACAGGGAAGATGTTGGGGGATGAACTCAAAATCAAACATTTTTTTAGTAATGAGAAGGACAACAGAACATTAAAAATATTAATTGTTACCATTTCTTTATCTGGCTATTCTTCTGGTTTTCTGTGTAGCAGATTTTCTTTTTGTCATATCTCAGTAAAATCTCTTCTTCCCTTTCTCTTCAAATATTTATAGTTTTTGGTATAAACATAATGTAGTTGAAAAATTAGCTGAATATGGCAAAAGACACAACACTATTAAAATGTTGCTCCAAAGTGCTTAAAACTAAGAATAGTCATTAAACTTGGCTCTGATTGCGTCATCTGATGTGAAGTGTTTATAATTTTGGGTTGGATTAAGCTATTAGACCATTTAACTACTCCTGTATTTGCGGGTGGGGAGAAATGTGAATTCTTCTGTGGAAGAATTGAAAATACATCTGTGGTTTGAGGCTTCTGAGGAATGATAAATTTAGCCCAGTGCTGTAATCAGTCCGTTTTGTGCCATGTCTCCTTAGTCTCTCATTATTGGCTGTAATTCCAGCAGAAGGATTATCTCTATTCTCAAGTGGGCTTGTGGTGCTGGGGGGGAACCCTTATTATTATTTTTTTTAAAATGTTTCTCCTGAAAAACAGCTGAACCATACAAATGACACAATGGTGGGTTTCTCCTTAAGGTTGAAGTTGTGGCTTGCTGGGAGCTATTTTTAAAATCTGTGAGGAGTTGCACATTTTTACCTCAGCACCATTGCTGCCTTCAACACAACGTGTGCATTTTCAACCTTAACTCTCTTGGAATTTGAAATGGTTTTATTGACCCTTTAAACAAATTTGATATATGGCAGGGATGCTAAACATGAAACCAACCAAATATTAGAATGTGCTATCAGGCTGTTTGTATTAATCATTAATTAATGGGGAAATGGGAGCTTCAGCCTCGTGCCAGAGAATGAGCTGGAAGGGAAGGCCTGGAGCTGATGCTTGTGAGACTTTATGGCCAGAAAAAAGACCCAGCGTTGATTTTTCTTGTGCCTTTCCCAGTGGGTGGGAAAGAGGAATGGAGTCAGACTCTGTTCCTCACCTCCTGTAATAATCTCATTATTGCTGCTAGAGGTTTGTGTTTTTTTTCTTTAGACCAAACCTGTTCTTTGCTTTGGTCTTCCCTTCCCATGGCCATTGGGTGTAGGGAATGGAAGAATCCCGTGTCCAGCTCTCTTTAAACCCAGTAAAAGCCTTTGGGTTGTAGAGGGTGGGCAGGCCCTGGAATAGAATTCCCAGAGCAGCTGTGGCTGCCCCTGGATCCCTGGCATTGCCCAAGGCCAGCTTGGACATTGGGGACAGCCTGGGACACTGGGAGCTGTCCCTGCCATGGCACTGGATGGGATTTAAAGTCCCTCCATCCCAAACCATTCCAAGATTCTGTGGTACCTCCCAAGGCATAAACAGGAGGTTGGGAGCACATCCCAAATGCATGAGGGAGCCACCATGCAGCTCCTCAGTGCCTGTTCCTCTGCCTCCAAGTCTTTATTGTCCCGTTCCCTCCACTTCCAGCGCTTCAGTCCTGCTTGCCAAAACGAGTTTTGTTTCCTGACACGTTTGGGAGCTGTCAGGTGGGATTGGGAATTTGGGAAGAGAGTGTCAGGGAAAGCTTCGCCTCCATGCTTTTCAGCTCTCCATGCTGGGATGGGAATGGATGCTGGGAAGGGCATTCCTGGCATCCTTCCAGCTGCGATGCTGCCAGAATCCACCCTCCTGTGCCTCTGGTGCTCCCACCAAACCCCAGCTGTGGGTATCCAAAGGCACCGGCCCTAACATGGGATATCAGGCGGAGCTTTGTCTCTGCCACTCGCTGGAATGGGATGCTTTCTCCCCTAGGATCACATGGATGTGTATGGAGAGCTTTCCAAGTGAAAAATAACTCTGTGATTATCTGTACCCCAGACAGGAGCAAACTCGCCTCAAAACCTGCGGAATAACCGTGATTCTCCAGCTGATTTGAAATGGATGTTGCTTTTTGACAGCACTGTGACCTCACTTTGATTTTTCTAGCAGCCAGCTGGTGTCTCTAAGTGCATTTCTGTGGTGCCAGGATCTCCCAGGATTTAGGGGGTGCAGTGCAGAAAATGCTGAGCCGGTGCTCCATAGCCATTGGTATTTGTTGGATTATTTTAATTTTATTTTCGTAAGATTGCTTGAAAGATCTGTTCAGTGGCTTGAGCAGGAGACTTGTGAGACACTGGAGCAAAGAAAAAGAAGATGTATTTTTTTGTTGCTTGCTGTGTTGTGGGGAATTTGGGTCACTCAGTCCTCCCAAATCGCTGCGTCTCTGAAGGTACCTGTAACCATCGAAGCTGACTCGTGAAAGGCTTTTATCACTTAGCCCTACAAATATTGAATGATGTCTGTTATGGATTGCAGGAAATATAAAGGGGGAAAAATCTGTGGTGTTCAGTGATTTGTTTTACTACACTTCAAATTTTTTCTCATTACTTCATGAAATTCCTCTCTAATTCAATCTTTGTCTTTTGTCTTTGCTGCCTTGCAGGGTTGGTACAGTAGGCCTCACTAAACTTAGCTGCAACTAAGAATTTCTCCTACATCAACTGAGTTAAGGCTGATGCTCTTGTGGAATGTGGATTAAAAGTGCGTGCTAAGTTCCCAAATTTGAGAAGCGGAGAAAAGTAAATGTACCACTGCCACCAGCATCAGGACAGCAAACCAAGGGACAAAGAATTTGACCCGCTGTGTTGATTTTTGGTTAAAACTGGTTCACGTGGTGCTTAAGAGACGTTGGCTGGGGGGCGAGAAGTGGACGTCAGCGAAGGCTTTTTTGGTTACAAAATGAGGGCTGCTTTGGAGCCAGCAGACATCGCCATTGTGGCGCTGTACTTCGTGCTTGTAATGTGCATAGGTTTCTTTGCCATGTGGAAAAACAATCGGAGCACCGTGAGTGGCTACTTTTTGGCAGGGCGTTCTATGACCTGGGTAGCTATCGGGGCCTCGTTGTTTGTGAGCAATATTGGAAGTGAACATTTCATTGGGCTCGCAGGATCTGGAGCGGCGAGCGGATTCGCCGTAGGCGCGTGGGAGTTCAACGCCTTAATGCTTTTGCAGCTTTTGGGATGGGTCTTCGTGCCAGTCTACATCCGGTCGGGAGTGTACACCATGCCCGAATACTTGTCCAAGCGGTTCGGAGGGCATAGGATTCAAATCTATTTTGCAGCGTTGTCTCTAATTCTTTATATCTTCACCAAACTCTCGGTTGACTTGTATTCGGGGGCGCTTTTTATCCAAGAGTCCCTAGGGTGGAACCTGTACCTGTCGGTGATCCTGCTGATCGGAATGACGGCGCTGCTGACCGTGACCGGGGGGCTGGTGGCCGTCATCTACACGGACACCCTCCAAGCGCTGCTTATGATCGTCGGGGCCCTCACGCTCATGATCATAAGCCTCACGGAGGTGGGCGGCTTCGAAGAAGTGAAAAGGAGGTACATGTTGGCCACCCCCAACGTCACCTCCATCCTGCTGACCTACAACATCTCCAACGCCAACTCCTGCGACGTCAGCCCGAAGCCCGACTCCCTCAAGATGCTGCGCGAGCCGACGGACGAGGACATCCCGTGGCCAGGATTTCTGCTGGGACAGACCCCGGCCTCGGTGTGGTACTGGTGCGCCGACCAAGTCATAGTGCAGAGAGTTCTGGCCGCCAAAAACATCGCTCACGCCAAAGGCTCCACCCTCATGGCCGGCTTCTTGAAGCTGCTGCCCATGTTCATCATCGTGGTGCCGGGGATGATCTCCCGCATCCTGTTCGTGGACGACATCGCCTGCATCAACCCCGAGCACTGCTTCCAGGTGTGCGGGAGCAGGGCCGGCTGCTCCAACATCGCCTACCCGCGCCTGGTGATGAACCTGGTGCCCGTGGGGCTGCGCGGGCTCATGATGGCCGTGATGATCGCCGCCCTGATGAGCGACCTGGACTCCATCTTCAACAGCGCCAGCACCATCTTCACGCTCGACGTCTACAAGCTCATCCGGAAGAGCGCGACCTCCCGGGAGCTGATGATCGTGGGCAGGGTCTTCGTGGCCTTCATGGTGGTGATCAGCATCGCCTGGGTGCCCATCATCGTGGAGATGCAGGGCGGGCAGATGTACCTGTACATCCAGGAGGTGGCGGATTACCTGACCCCGCCGGTGGCCGCCCTGTTCCTCATGGCCATCTTCTGGAAGCGCTGCAACGAGCAGGGGGCTTTCTACGGCGGCATGGCCGGGTTCGTCCTGGGCGCCGTCCGGCTGGTGCTGGCCTTCTTCTACCGCGCTCCCGAGTGCGACCAGCCGGACACCAGGCCCGGCTTCATCAAGAACATCCATTACATGTACGTGGCCACGGCGCTGTTCTGGATCACCGGGGCCGTGACGGTGGTGGTGAGCCTGCTCACGCCGCCGCCCACCAAGGAGCAGGTCCGGACCACCACGTTCTGGGCGCTGAGGAAGCGCGGCGCGCCGGAGAGCGCCGGCAAGGGGGAGCCGTACCGGGCGCGGGAGAAGGGCGTCCTCAAGTGCAACGAGAACGCCAACCACGTCATTCCCAACGGGAAGTCGGAGGAGAACATTAAAAACGTCAAGCCGGAGGACATCAACCTCCTGGTGACGTGCAGGGATGACAGCAACCCGGTGATCTCGGTGAGCCACTCCGAGGTGGAGACGCCCGTGGATTGTTATTCCAACGGACAGGCGGCCCTGATGGGGGAGAAAAAGCACGAGGAGGAGGAGGAAGGGACCGACGGCAAGGGGAGACAGTTGAAATTCATAGATTGGTTCTGTGGCTTTAAAAGTAAAAACGTAAACAAGAGAGTGGTTCGGGAGGTCGAGGAAGAGACTGTTTGTTTACAAATGCTGGAAGAGACTCCAAAAGTTAAACTATTACTAAATACTGGACTGGTCTGTGTCTGTTCGCTTGGAATCTTCATGTTTGTCTACTTCTCTTTGTGAGTGAATAGTGAACTTTTAAGGGTATGGCTTAAACATACAGAAGTTGATGCAGGTCTCTGGAGATTTTTGGTTTTTTTTTTCTTTTCTTTTCAAACAACATAACCACAACCCAGGCATTGTTTACGCTATAATTGTAAGATCAACTCAGCTTTAGCCTATTTCGAGACCATTTGAGATGTGTTGTCCTCCCTCTGCTGAAAGCAGAACCTGTCCTGTGGTGGCTTTTTCTTTTTACCCTTTTGTGTTGTTTTTTGCTTGTTTTTTTTTCCATTTGCAGCACTAACCTTTTGTTTTTCTGTGTATAAATATACCAAAGGCAGGCAGGTGGCTGTGTTTGAAGTCAGGCAGTTACAGCTCAGTCAGCATTAAGTGAAGATAACTGGCAATCAGTTACCAGTGTGTAAAAAGCTGAGTGATTAAAGCTGTGTCAAAAGATTGTTAAATGCAGAGCTGTGATGCACATTTATAAAATAACTGTATTACCTTGGCCAACTTAGCACTTTTTAATTGCACTCACTGCTTTTTTTTCTTCTTTTTTTTTTTTTCAGTTTCTCATTTTTCTTCTGGCAACAACAGGAAGCTGTTTTGTCTCATTTTATAGCACTTAAAACACGATGGCTCTTAGCAACTTTCTGCCTTTTTTATTATTTGTAAGGAAATTTTTGTCTTTTGATTTTTATCCACTGTAAATTCCATTACTGAAAAGTTTCTGNAAAAAAAAAAAAAAAACAAAAAACATTTTTTATAAAAAAAAAAAAAAAAAAAAAAAAAAAAAAAGAGAAAAAACTAAAACAAGCCTGGAGATGACAAACTGTCAGTGGAGGAGAAGGAAAAAGAAATATTCTTTCTGTGGGGTTTATAATATATTAAAGTTGAAGCATCTCAGAATTTTTTAGGATGGGTTTGGGATGTCCCTGGGCTCTGCCACTTCTATGGAAAGAAATTTTTCATCAGGTTTAGGTGGAATTCCTTGCGTTTCAGTAAACAACAAAAAAGATTCATTGAGCCTCT
This sequence comes from Aegithalos caudatus, assembly GCA_013389925.1. NCBI lineage: Eukaryota > Metazoa > Chordata > Aves > Passeriformes > Aegithalidae > Aegithalos > Aegithalos caudatus. Next base: position 166,669 of record WEIU01002519.1, on the reverse strand, counting down.
CCAGCCTCTGAACCTTTAGAACACTCTTAAGGTTAGCTTCTTTTTAGGGAAAAATCTGTTTGTAGGTTCCACCACGTGGGAAAAAGAGAAGCATGAGGCTTTGCATGTCTTGAAAAGCTGTTTTTCACCCTGCAGAAGGGTTTTCCTCTGCCGTGTCTGGGAGGAATCCTGCTGCAGGGGGAGAAAAACTGGGAAGGCAAGGAAGGGGAAATGGGGGAGAGAGGTGAAAGTGCTCCTTGTTTTCCAGAGTCCTTTTGCCCCATGTCTTCTCCCACTTCCCCTTTCACCCTGTCAAACTTTTCAGTTTTTTTTTTGAGGAATCCCGGAATCCCTGAGCATGGAAATGCCCTCCCTGGTCATTGAGTTCCAGCCGTGCCCAATCCTCACCCAGCCCAGAGCACCACATTCCTTGGACACCTCCAGGGCTGGGCACTTCACCACCTCCCTGGGCAGCCCCTTTCCATGAGTGACCTCTGTGTGAAGACATTCCTTCCCTCCCTCCATCCATCCCTCCTAGGAACAATCCTGAGGGATTCGGTGTCAGGAGACGGGGAACGCGCGCAGCCACAATCTGTGCCGGCAATTGAGGTCTGTCCTGTCCTCAGGATTTTTCCAAAAACCTCAATTCCTCCCAGGCACTCACAGCTATTTGTAGGTCTCCAGAGATCCAGAGATCTTTCCTCCTGAAGGATGGATGCCCAGGCAGGGATGAGCAGTTTCCAGGTGTGTGGAGGACGTGTGTGCAGCAGGTTGGAGCTCTCATCCTTCCCCCAGCCAAGCTGGGTCCTGGTTTTGGGAGCAGAGCCCACCAGTGTTGAAGTCCTTCCCTCTCCAGGACAGAGTGGTCATATCCAGGCTTTCCATGGAAATAATTCCTCCGGTTGTCTTTGCTCCTGAGCTCGTTCAGGAGAGCACGAACTGGCTGGGCCAAAATCAGGCTGAGGGACCATTGTGAGCATTCACCAAAACCAGTTCAGGGGTCCAGCAACATTTCCTTGGCACACAAACAAGGACCAGTTCCTGTGGGGGAAACCATTTGGCAGAGATGAAATTTGGGTCGATCCTGCCTTTGACTGCTGGAGGAAGTTTGCTTTTTCCAGTGGTGCCATCCCACATGGCTTTTAGTAGATGATTTACACTGCTCTTCACATAAAAGGATTCACTTCTATTTTTGGGGTGTTTTTTTTTTTGTTTTGGTGGTGTGTTAATATGGCTTGAATCTCATTCATTCCAAAACTTTGACCAGAGGCTGAGCTGCCCCACTTTTCTCCACTTGCTTTAGTTGTTGCTGCTGGGAAGTAGAACTTCTCCAAAGTGGAAACCTTGGAGTGTCCTTGCAATATTCGTAGAGAAGGAGTCACCGTACCTGGTGTTGATGTTGCTACCAATGGGACAAGACACATTTTTCTCATGGTTTGCGTGGCCACAGCTTGGTTTGGGAAAACATTTCAAATCCTGGTTAAGGGTAAAATCCTGGTGTTGTGAAATTAATGGCATCTCGAGTCGCTTCATTAGCGGGCTGAGCTGTGAAGGATGGCTTGATGTAAAAAGTAAGGAATTGTTTCCATACAGGATAAAATCATTTAGGGCAACGTAGCAGGATGAAAAATAACAACTTGTAGAGGTTAAAAGATAATTCTCAGTCCAACAACATCCTCTTGAGAAGGCTGGGATGTGGCTCAAACACCCGGGAAGGAGACTCGGGAAGGAGACTCACGTCCCTCCGGAGCAGCGGCTGGCACTGGGATTTCCCAGGCTGCTCCTCCTGGCCCTCACTATCCAACGCTTTTGCCACCACCTGGGAAGCCAGGTTAGCTCAGGGACCCTTTGGCTCGGCTCCCTCGCCCCCTGTGCTGTTCCCCAGGGTGCCTTACGTGGGCAGGCAGCCGAAGGCACGGCTGGAGGAGGCGCTTCCAGCGCTTCCGTCGGCTTCTCCCTGCTCCTTCCACCCCTCTGCCCCTCCCCGGAGAGGACACTTGGAAGGGTTGACAGGTGGAATTCCAGTGTCCTGCTCTCGCTCAGAGCCGTGGGGGAATCATCCTTGGCTGTGTGGAAGGGAATCAAGCCCTTCAGGAATGCACCGAGGTGCTCCATCTCCCCTTTTGGTTTATTCTCCCTTTCTCATCTCCCCCTTCGTTTACTCTCCCTTTCGCTACGCTAACGAGCTGCCACATTAATCACACTGCTAATTGGCAGGCAGGATGATCATGAATTATGAATCCCCACCCCATCTTTGGGCCTGGTATTGTGAAGCTTTTGAGCAAATTCTCTCTCCAGTGCTTTTTTTTCTCTTCAGGTGTGTCCGAGGTGTTTCGTGCGCTCCTCTCCAGCCTCGTTGTGTCACAGAGGTCCTGGAAGTTGCTGATAATTCTTTGCTGCATAAAACCACTTAATAAAGGCCTTTATTACTAAATAAAGATATTTTTAAGGTTTCAGGCAAGCTGCCTGCTGGTGAGAAGGACCTTGTGTAGGAGAAGGGATTTTTTTATAGCGTAAACAAGCCTTTGCTGAGGGGGGAAAATGAAGAATTTGGGGTTAAACACCCATTTTTTTTTGGTCCAGCAGAACCACAGAGTGTTTCCCACAGTCAATTCCAGGAATTTTGTTGCCTGGCCTCCTCCCCCTGTGTGGGGCTGGTTGTGCTTCTGTCTTGCAGCAATGGGTTTATTTATTACTGCCTTGAGCTTAGGGTGACAAGTCTTGGAAAACTGAGTTTGGAATGACAGCTTTTTTTTTTTTCTTCTTGTTATTTCCCTTAACTTATTTTTTTTTTTCAGGTAAGATATTTGAATTTTGCTCCTGGAAATGGTAGAAGCCTTTTATTAAAAAAAGAAAAAAAAAAAAAAAAAAAAAAGAAAGAAAAAAAATAATAAAAAAGAAGAAGGCTTCTTGAGAGTTTAATAGTACATTTTGGGAGACTGTTTTTATTTAAGTTTTTTTTTAATGGCTGATTTGATGCTATTCTCTGCCAAAGCTTAGAGGTTTTTTTTGTTGTTTAATTTTTTTTTTTCTTTTTTAATAATTTTTCCTGTTTAGCTTTTAGGGAAAGGAAACAGTGCGAGATTGTAAGAAATAAAAATGGCCTTCAGTATATTCCTTATATTGTGTATTTTTTATTTCTCCACTTGTGTGTTCCCTGATCCCAGAAGGGCCAGGATGAGACTTCTGATGAGAGTCATGAGCCCTGTAACCCAGGAGAGAAAAAGATTTATTTCCACGAGGTTACAGTGGAGGGGGCAGAGCCACCCAGGGAGCTCTGCCAGCACTTAAAAGATGCTTACAACTTTAAAACAGCTTTATTTTTTTTATATATCTATTTTTTTAAATCCTGAGATAGAGGAGGTGTTGGGAATTGCTCCCTTTCGGAGAACAGGAGACATGGAAGAAGCTGGAGTTGCCAAGCTCCAGCTTTCTCAAGGAAATCTTTGGATTTAGCATGTACAGAGAAGCAAAATTACTCATCTGTTAATTTGGTATTCTGTATGTTCTGTGCCCTTAAATGTAATTGTTTTGAAAATAAAACTAACCTTGTTATGTGATGTTAAAAGCAGACTTCTGTGCAATGTTTTAATTTTTATTTTTTGGGTTTTTTTTAAAAAGAAAATGTTTGTATATAATTAAATGGTTTAATGTGCTTTAATTGGCCTAAGGTAAAGAGTAGTCCTAGAATGTAAAACATATATAATTAGAATTTCTGATTTCACTGTGAGATCTCTGAACTCTTGGTTTTTTTGGTTTGTTTATTTCTTTATTTTCTTTTTTTTAATATATATTTTTCCTTTTGCAAAGTGGTTTTGTTTTGTTTACAAAACACTTTCTCTTTGATTTCTTTCCTGGTGTTGGTTTCAAGGCATTTGCTTCACTTCTGTTCCAATCTTGAACTCATGGTATAGTGACATCTGGTGACACTTGGCATTCTCAGTTCCACTGTGTAAAGTCAGACACTTTGAGCAAAAAAACTGGCGGTGAAATGACAATTGTGTGTCTAGGAATTCACGCTTTAAAAAAAAAAAAATAAAAATGAGGTGGTTATAAAAATAGTTGCTGTGCAAAATGTTAGTAGTCTTCTTCAAGAAGAAAGCAAAATTTTCTAATCTCACTCGAGCAGTCTCTTCATTCATCATCTTCTTTTTTAAAGCACAGTGTCAAAGTGATGCTGCTTTACCTTGTATCTCTGAGAAAAAAAAAAATGTTTTTTTAGATATCTGTGAAGTATTTTTGGGTTTTGTTGCTGTTGTATTTTTCTGCAGATTTTATATAAAATACCAGTTAATGAACTGCCTTTTTTCTGTTGGTTTTTTTTTTAAACTCTCTAAAATACATTTCAGACCAAAACCAAATGATATCATATAGCATTTGAAACCTGCCTTTTTCCTTGTCCCTTGGTTGTTTTTTTGGAAATAAGCCAAATGGGCATGTAGATAAGATCACTATAATGGATCCAGGTCTCTTTTGGTAAAGTGTTATTTAAAGGTCTGTTAAGATCTTATAAGACAATATACTGAAAAAAAAAAAACCTTTACTGTAGTAGGAATATAGATTTAGAAGTGTTAATGAGATTAATACAGCTTAATTATATTGTAAGTTGCTACTGTCCTTAATGACAAGCTTTTTGTCATAGAAACGATGTATGATAAATTAATTTTGGTCTAGTGTATAGAATTCTCATATTGCTATCAATCTTTGAAGTAAATCTGATGCAAAATTTTCATAGTTAGCACTGCTGGCCCTGTGTATACTGTTCTTTGTATACTGTATGCATATTATTTTGCCTCCTGCATTAGTCTTCAAACTAAAAACTCTTATTAGAGAGTATTTGGATACTTTCAGACTGTGTTTCTTGCAGTTTACATTCCTTTACCATGGCATTTTGTCCTGTCTCAAAGTATTGTATGGAAATGTTTCAAACTTCTGTACAAAGTTTCAATAAAAATAGAGGAAAAAAACAAACAAACAAACAAAAAAGGAACCCCAAACTGACCAACCCACCAGAACAGAGATTTGTGGAGCTGTTTTGGAGTATTTTACTTTCAGTAAGCCCTGCCTTCCCTGTAGGTAAAGATGCTTCCCTCTTTTCCTGATTATTCCAAAGGCAAAGCCAAAGTGGGTTCTTTGAAGCTGCAAGGAGAAACTCCAGGATCCCAAATGCTGAGTTTGGTTTTGGGAGGTGGGACTGGGGTGGACTGGGCTGGGCTCAGGGCACAGAACAAGAGTGAATCCCCCCCCTTTAAACCAAGGAATCTGCTTGGATATTGTGCAAAATTCCTTTTTTTGTTGTTGTTTTCTCTTGAAATATCCTGTTCAGCTGCTGCTTAAGCAGTTCTTGAGTGGGACCAGCACCTTTTTACTGACTGGGGTTAAAACATCAGCACATTCTGTGAGCAGAGCCCTGAATCTCCCCCTTCCTTCTCTTCATCCCTGTCTCCCCCATAAAGGACATGATGAACTTGGGAATCGTGGTGGGAATTCTGAATTCCTTGGCCAGTGTTGGTGGTTCAGCAAGGGGAGGGACAGGCCTGGTGTTAAATCAGGGATTCACGTTCCTTTGGAGATGGGATGGTGGCAAAAACTGTGGCAAGGCTGTTAAACCCAGAATTTCAGCTGCAGACAAAATTAATTAACCCAATTTCTTTCATTCTCTTTTTTATTTTTTTGCTGCTGTGTTGCAAAAGCAAAAATGGACATTTTGCTGTTGTTTGTTTCAAGGTGTGGATAAAAACCATTTTTTTGAGAGGAAACTTGGGGTTTGGGATGAAAAACAAGCGTTTTCCTGCCTTACAAGCGTGGTTTGGAGTTGTGATTTCCAGGAGGGAGCGTTTTCATGAGTTTACCCTTAATTAACCGGTTCATAATTAGTTGATTAGGTGTTTACTCAGTGAGCAGCTTTCCAGGTCAGTGATTCTCAAAGAGGTTCAGGCAGGCTCTTTGTCACCAGCTGGTTCTGTTTGCCTTGGCCAAAGCTCATCCCCAATTTCCTGCTCCTGGAGATTTCAGGTTCCTCTGAAATCTGACCCAGGTGGGTTCTGGGCAGGATTTCTGTGGAAAAATCAGAAATGGTGGCAATGAGGCCTTTTTTTTCCTGAATTCCATCCCCCCTAGGATGGGGCTGCCACAGTTTCCCTGTGGATGTTCTGGTGCTGGGAAAGGGAATCAGCCAGGAGGTTTCACCTCTGGATCTTCTCTCTTCACTTTAATCAGTTTGTACTCAAGGGATTTGCTTTTTGGGTGTTTTGGGCTTTGTTTTTGAGGTGTTGGTGGAGTGATAGAAGATAGTTCAATTTATGATGCTTATAACCATTTGTCAGCAGTGATTTTTTAATATTTCCCTGACCCTTGTTGATGAGGTTTTGTGTATCCCAGGATTTATCTGGCAGGATTTGAGCAAAGAATTGGCAAGATTCCTTCTTCACTTGATGAAAATATTGTGACTTCCACCTTAAACCTCCTTCTGCTCCAGAGCCAGGGATGCTTGTGTTCTCTGAAAGGGGGAGCATTTAAAAATTATGGTTGTGGTCCTCAAGAGGTGCTGTGGGAGGTTTTTTACTCACCATGTTCAGCTTTGTCTTGTCCTTGGGCAGCAGTGAGGATGTGCAGGATGGATGTAAGAGCTGCGTGTCCAGAGCTGGGTCTGATCCATGAAAATTCCTCACATGGAAGGGAGAGAGGGCTTAGAGCAGTCAGGGTGGGGCAGGAGGCACCTGGGCTGGCTGAGGAATTGTGTGTGCAGCAGGAGCAGGGCAGGGATTGTCCCTGTGTGCTCCAGGGCTGTGTCCAGTCCTGGCTCCTGCAGGAGAGCCCTGGAGGGGCTGGAGCGTGTCCAGGGCAGGGCAGGGAGCTGGGAAGGGGCTGAGGGAGCTGGGAAGGGGCTGAGGGAGCTGGGAAGGGGCTGAGCCTGGAGAAAAGGAGGCTCAGGGGGGCCCTTGTGGCTCTGCACAAGTCCCTGCCAGGAGGGGACAGCCGGGGGGGTCGGGCTCTGCTCCCAGGGAACAGGGACAGGAGGAGAGGGAAGGGGCTCAGGCTGGCCCAGGGGAGGCTCAGCTTGGCCAGCAGCAGGAATTTCCCCATGGAAAGGGGGCTCAGGCCTTGGCAGGGGCTGCCCAGGGAGCTTGGCAGTGCCCATCCCTGCAGGTGGCACCTGGAGGTGGCACTCAGGGCTCTGGGCTGGGGACAAGGTGGCCATGGGGCACAGCTGGCACTGCCTGACCTTGGAAATCCTTTCCAGCCTCTGGGATCCTGGGACTCTCTAAATCTGGGGAATTGGCTGATTTTCCACTCCAGCTGTTTCCAGAGCTAAGATGGGGACACCAACTGACCACGGGGACATGCCAGCCCCTGTGGTGTCAGGGATGTTCCCTCCATGTCTTCTTTTTGTTTGGATTTCATTATTTTTCCTTTCTACTCTTAAATAAGCTTAACAAACACACAAAGTGAACATGATGAAATGTATTCACATCAAAAGGTCCTGGCAGGAACACAGCTTGGAGTTCCTGGGGAGCTCTTTGTCAGTAAGTTTCTGATAAGGAGAATTTTGCAGCGTTACATGAAGCCCCTGTTAGAATGCTGTGTGGTTAGAAGAGTCTCTGCAGTTTTAAGGAAGAGGTTTAATTAATTCTGAGGATTAACTGATTCTGAATTGATCCTGCCTGGAAGGTTGAGGACTTCCCCTGGATCCCTGGCAGTGCCCAAGGCCAGCTTGGACATTGGGGACAGCCTGGGACACTGGGAGCTGTCCCTGCCATGGCAGGGCTGGCACTGGGTGATCCCTACATTCCCTTCCAACCCTTCTGTGATATTGTGGCCAGTTGTGACTTTAACTGTTTCTAGTAATAAAATGAAAGGACCATAAATCAGATTTTGTTGCTGTTTATTTCAGATTTAAAAGACACCTTTTTAGGCTTATTTTTAGAAATTCTCAAGTCTTTCAGCTCTCTAAAATGAATTAAATTCAGTGTTGGGATGGATATTTTAATTTAGCTGTGAGTTGGTATTTATAGAGTACTTGTGTTCCTTAGATTTTAGTTTAATTTCTTCTATCATTTCCTTGGATCTTAAAAGTTGAGTTAAAATCTGAAAAGATTCATCATAGAATTTCGATTCTTTGAAGAAGAAGGGTGAATTTGGCAACAGAAGAGTTCAGGCATCACTTTGAGTTTAAAAGTTGCTGCATCCTCTGCATCCAGGTCCGTGGGCTTCGTGTTCACATCTGGTTCTTTGGCTTACACACCATTCAAATGCTAAATAAAATCTGTTTTCAGGGTGAGGTGTTAATTTTAATCCAGAAATAATTTTGATCACTTCCCCCCAAGTTATTTTTGGTGATGTGCCTGCTGTGACCTTCTCTTTGCCACTTCTGGAATATTCTTTCCTGCTTTGGTGTTCCCTCAGTGTGGGATGGGAACATGGAAAGGTGGTCATGGTCAGGAGCACCTGGGGTTTCCTATTTATCCCTTATTGTGTTGTAGTTACAGAAACCTCTGTCCCTGCATCCAGCTGTCCTTAAATTGATCCAGGTCTGGGGCTCCAAGAGAAGAAAGGTGTGGAAATGTTGGAATGAGTCCAGGGCTGGAGCCCCTCTGGAGCCAGGCTGGGAGAGCTGGGGGTGCTCCAGGGAGAGGAGAAGCTCCAGGAGAGCTCCGAGCCCCTGGCAGGGCCTAAAGAGGCTCCAGGAGAGCTGGAGAGGGACTGGGGCCAAGGGACACAGGGACAGGAGGCAGGGAATGGCTCCCAGTGCCAGAGGGCAGGGCTGGCTGGGATGTGGGGCAGGAATTGTTCCCTGGCAGGGTGGGCAGGCCCTGGCCCAGGGTGCCCAGAGCAGCTGTGGCTGCCCCTGGATCCCTGGCAGTGCCCAAGGCCAGCTTGGACATTGGGGACAGCCTGGGACACTGGGAGCTGTCCCTGCCATGGCTGGGCTGGCACTGGGGGGGATTTGTGATCCCTCCCAACCCAAACCAGACTGGGATCCCACTCCTGAACTTCCAGGCAGGTGTTCAGAGTCCTCCCATTTCCATTGCTCAATTTCCAGCACAGCCCATTCTCCCCAGGGGTTCAGCACAGCTCCCACATCTTCTGTGTCCTTGGAATGCTGCATTTATCTGGATTTTGATCTTTCCTGACTGCCCTGAGTGGTTGTACCCAACCCAGGGCTGCTGCTCTGGGTTGTTGATGCTTTTACAGTATTTGCAGAGTTTTTTATGGTTTTCACAAATACTAATGTTTTATTAAGTAGTAAGTGGCAGCAAGGAAAGAGTTTCTCCCCTTAGTTTTCCTGCTTGGAATTGTAGCTCCCTTCTAAACATGAATTTTGCCTTCTTTGATTCCCACCTCAGTAAATAATCCCAGACCAACCTTTTGTAACTGCTGAGTGACCAAAAAGAGACATAATTTTATCCTGCTGTTTCTACCCTGAAGGGATAATCAAGTAATTGGGATGGAGTTATTCCTGTTTATAATTTGGGATGTGCCCACTGACTTTAAATGCTTTCTGTTGGACTGAGCAAGTGGCCAGAAGAACTTGAGGACTGTCCTTAGCCCTAAAACTATGAGGATTTGGTGTTTGCTTCCTTTTCTCTCCCCAAAGACTCTTCTTGGAGGAGGTTTTGGTGGTTGACAAAGCTTTTTTTTCGTAGCCAGTGCTGGATTTTCTCTCCCTTGGTCTTTTCTTGGGGAAATGAGATGGAAAAAGGAGCAGTGAAGCTGGGTCCTCTCACACAGCTCTGGTTCCAGATGGGTGGCTCCTTGTTTTTTAGGGGACATCAGCATTCCAAAAGCTTTATTTCCAGCTTGGTTTGTCTCCAAGCTGTTCTTTGAGCCTCATGGCTGATGATCATGCCCAAAGACACTTTGCCACCAGAGAATCCCCATTTTTTTCCTGGTTCTCCATTTCTTTGTGCCCTTCCTGCTTGTCCTGTGGGACTGATAGAACCCATGGCAGCATTTTTATTCCCTCTGGCACACAGCAGCCCCTCAGGACGAGGTGTTGGGTGCTGCTTTGATGGTTTCTTTGTGGATTTAATCCTGGGGGGAACAGATGGGGCAGCCCCAGCTGTGCATGGAACAGCTCCCTGCTCTTGGGTGGGATTGTGCTGAGCTGGCACACCAGTGAGGAGAGAGGGGAGAGGCCAGAATCAGGGAATTGCTGAGGTTGGAGAAGACCTTTAAGATGATCCAGTCCAACCATGGAGCAGCACCAGCGATGTGCTGACCTTTAAACCACATCCTCAGGGGCTAAACCCCCACATTTCTGGGACACCTGCAGGGATGGGCACTGCCAAGCTCCCTGGGCAGCCCCTGCCAAGGCCTGAGCCCCCTTTCCATGGGGAAATTCCTGCTGCTGGCCAAGCTGAGCCTCCCCTGGGCCAGCCTGAGCCCCTTCCCTCTCCTCCTGTCCCTGTTCCCTGGGAGCAGAGCCCGACCCCCCCGGCTGTCCCCTCCTGGCAGGGACTTGTGCAGAGCCACAAGGGCCCCCCTGAGCCTCCTTTTCTCCAGGCTCAGCCCCTTCCCAGCTCCCTCAGCCCCTTCCCAGCTCCCTCAGCCCCTTCCCAGCTCCCTCAGCCCCTTCCCAGCTCCCTCAGCCCCTTCCCAGCTCCCTGCCCTGCCCTGGACACGCTCCAGCCCCTCCAGGGCTCTCCTGCAGGAACCAGGACTGGACACAGGTTTTGAGGTGGGACCAACCAGAGGTGGGGACAAAGTGCTCAGGGTGTCCCCTGCCCTGTGGCTGCTGTCACACCTGGGGCTACGTCTGACTTCATGGGAACTGTGGAGTTTGTTCTGGGCAGCTTTAGAATATGTCAGGGTGGAGGAGAGGGGAATTTGGATCTGTGGACAAAGGCCTTTGGTTCCTTCTTCCAGGGGCCCTCAGCCTTGGGTGTCCCTGTCTGTCCCAGTGTCTGTCCCAGTGTCTGTCCCAGTGTCTGTCCCAGTCTCTGTCCCAGTCTGTCCCAGTCTGTCCCAGTCTGTCCCAGTCTGTCCCAGTGTGCAGGGATGGCTCCCAGCACTCCCAGGCTCTGCTCCAGTCCCAGTGATGTCCCCAGAGCCAGGGCAGGACCTGATCCCAGCAATTCCCCTGAAATTCTGCCCTGAGCAGTGCCCAGAGAGGCTGTGGGGTCTCCTCCCTGGGGATATCCCAGAATATCCCAATCCCTGAGCTCTGGGCTGATCCCAGGGGGCCCTTCCAGCCTCTCCCATCCCAGGATTCTGTCCCTTTCTAGGACAAGGTGACAACTTGTGACCCAGTGATGTGGCCCAAGGTCCCAGGCAGAGTTCCCCAGGGGGGAAAGCAGCTGGGAATGGCTCTGGGTTCTCGTGGGGGCAGGAGGGGTGTCCAGAGCTGGAATTCCAACCCAGGCTGTCCCTGCTCTTGTGAGCTCTTCCTTCTCCCCTCTGGAGCAGCAGCTCCCATTGTGTGCTCTTCCCTCCCCACATCTGTGGGGCTGGGATTAGAGCTGGGATTAGAGCTGGGATTAGTTCTGAGATTAGAGCTGGGATTAGAGCTGGGATTAGAGCTGGGATTAGAGCTGGGATTAGAGCTGGGATTAGATATGGGATTAGAGCTGGGATTGGGGCTGGGATTAGATCTGGGGCTGGGATTAGAGCTGGGATGAGAGCTGGGCTGTGGGGCTGGGATTAGAGCTGGGCTGTGGGGCTGGGATTAGGGTGGGTCTGGAATTAGTGTGGGGCTGTTCAGGAAAAAATGCTGTGGCTGAGGAGCTGGGAGCCAGGCAGCCCCATTTCCTCTGTCCCAAGTGGGCTGGCTCTGAGGCAAACCAAGGAACCTGTGTCTGTGGATGTCTTGGTTAGCAGAGTTCAGTTTATTTTTAGTTTGGGTGATGGCTTTAGGCAAGCCAGGATAAACCATGGTAATTTTGGGAGAGGGAGAATGAGAGGGATTATAGTGACAAGCTTTCCAACCCAACAATTAGTTGATGTTTTCAGAGCATGGCCACAAATGGGGAAGGTTGCAAATTTTACAATCCTGAATGTAGAAATCTGTGGCTTTCTTTTCTTGTTCTTTCCCTCTGGTTTTGTTTTTAAATACACGGGGCTCCAATCCTTGGCTTGGTTGTGTTCAGAAACTGCACCTCACGTTGGCCTCGCAGCCACTGGGGGAATGTGCTGATCCCTGGGCATGTGGAAAAGAGACAAAAAAGCTTCTGTGTCATTTGGGATGGAGGGCAGGGAGTTTACCCAGCAATATTTCATTTAATTTCATTTAAATCCACATGGAGGTTCAGAAGGGTTTGTCAAGGAGGGGGGGGACCTCATTGCTCTGCACAACTCCCTGGAATGAGGTTGTGGGATGGGCACAGCCCTGAGGCTGCCAGAGCTCCAGGAGCCTTTGGACAGCACTGCCAGGGACAGGGTGGGATTGTTGGGGTGTGTGCAGGGCCAGGAGCTGGATCAGTGATCCCTGTGGGTCCCTCCCAGCCCAGGATATTCCATGGTTCTCTGAGTGGTACCCACGTGCAGTGTAAATAATGATATAAATATATTATATTTATAAATATAATTATACATATTTATATATTATGTAATAGATTATATTTATATTTATATATACAATATAAATTAACATGGTGCTAATTGTTGTCTCCATATCAAGCCATGGATTTGTGTTTCCCCCACACTGTTGACTTTAAATATGAATGAACAACAACGCTGCAAGGACCCCCAAATTTCCCCCAATCCATCCTTTTCCTTTGCTAGGAATATTGACTTGTGCAAGGCTCACACCAAGTGATTCCAGGTGAGTCAGATGCACAAACTCATTTTCTTTCTGCTGGGGCTTGGTTTGGAATTGTCAGGAAATTTTGCTGAGGAATTGCCTGCTCCTTAAAACCCCTCTCCCTTAATGCTTCCCCTTTGTCTCCTGGGCTTGCAGCACCACCTCTCCCAAGTGCTGAGCTGTGCAAGCCCCAGGTGTCCTTCCCACCACATAAAATAACCAGGTTTCTCTGGATTTCTCACTTTTCTTCCTTTCTTTTCAAGCCTGAGACAGCTGCCGTGCTCAAACGCACCGTGGAGGCTCTGATGGAGAAGGGAGCTGTTGTGAGGAACCTGGAAAACCTGGGGGAAAGGGCTCTGCCTTACAAAATCTCCAAGCACAAGGAGCGTCACAAGAGAGGAGGGTAGGTGGTGATGGCTTTTCCTTAAATCCTTTCAGTGCTGCTCCTGGAAAATGGACATCAGGAATGAGCCTTTGGTGTTCCTGGTGGAGTTTTGGGGGGTGTGTGTGTCCTGCTTGCAGGGTTTGGTGTGTTTTATTCTGAGTGGGGTCAAGTTTTGTGTTGGTTTTTGGTCTTGTTTTTGTAGCCCCAGGCCTGCAGAACTTTCCCTGACATAAACAATATTATTATTTTTTACAGAACTATTTTTAGGCTGTTTCCTGATAAAAACTGAACTTCATCTGTTGCTTGGCAGGATGGGTTCCTCTCCTCCAATGTTAATTATCAAGTTTAGGTGCCCTGTAAGACTTGCTTGTGTTTCTGATACAGTTTTGGGGTTTGATAAAGTCAAAATGGAATGGGTTTTGGGTTGGGAGAGGATTTAAGGCTCATCTTGTTCCACCCCAGCCATGGCAGGGACAGCTCCCAGTGTCCCAGGCTGTCCCCAATGTCCAAGCTGGCCTTGGGCACTGCCAGGGATCCAGGGGCAGCCACAGCTGCTCTGGGCCCCCTGGGCCAGGGCCTGCCCACCCTGCCAGGGAACAATTCCTGCCCCACATCCCAGCCAGCCCTGCCCTCTGGCACTGGGAGCCATTCCCTGCCTCCTGTCCCTGTGTCCCTTGGCCCCAGCCCCTCTCCAGCTCTCCTGGAGCCCCTGCAGGCCCTGCCAGGGGCTCTCAGCTCTCCCTGGAGCTTCTCCTCTCCCTGGAGCACCCCCAGCTCTCCCAGCCCCTCACTTAAGGATGTTTAAGGCAATCCTGTGTTTTTATGGAAACACAATAAAAGGGAATGAGCACTTTTCTGCCCCACAGTGCAGAGGGAGGTGCTGTAGCTTCCATGCCCTCCCCAGGGTGGTTTTGCTCCTTGAGGCCACCTCTGAAATGGCTGCAGCCTCTCCCAAGGCCTGGGAGATGTTGCTAAGCAACCCCCAGTGCTGGGGATGCCTAATTCCAATAACAATTAACCAGCTCCTCCCCATCCTGCAGATCCTGCAGCCATGCCTCTGCCTGCAGCAGGAGCTTGGCCAGCCCTGCTCCTCCTGCAGGGGCTCTGGGGAAGCTCAGGAGACTCCAGAGCTCCAAAGTCCTTCTTGGATCAACTCTCTAGGGGTGATCCCTGGTTTCATTCCATCTTCTGAGCACCTTGGGGTGCTCCTGCCATGTGGGAATGGTGAGAGCTGCCAGGAGAAGGGGGAATGTCCACCATACTCCTGTTCCATCAGCCTGGGGAAGAGAAACTTCAGGGAGACCTCAGAGCCCTTTCAGAACCTTGAGGAGCACTATAAAAAGGAGGAAAGGGGACTCTTCTCCAAGAACATGTAGTGACAGACAGGGGGAATGGGTTTAGGTGGGATACTGGGGAGGAATTCCTCCCTGTGGAGGTGCTGAGGCCCTGGTACAGATCCCCTGGAGAAATGGCCTCTCTTCATCTCTTCCAAAGTTCAGGAGATGCTGGTTCTTGTCTTCTCTTGAAGAACCCAAAACCTGACCTGCAGAAGTGCTGCCAGCCAAGCCAAAATCTGTCATCCAACCTCTCCACTTCAGCACCCAAAATCAGTGGAATTTCATCCCTCTGCCTCAGCTCCCCACTGGCACAAGGAGAGAAACACCGGCTCTTTGTTCTGCCCTTGGAAAAGGCTTTAAAGTTTATAAAATGTTTCTGCTCTGACAGCAGGATGAGGTAATCACTAATCCTGTCTTGAGACAAGAATTTCTCAGCTCCCATGGGCATGCAACAGGATTTCATCCTACATTGCAAAACTGGCAGGGTCAAGGCATGGTCTGAAACAAAAACCCCACATGGAGCAAGAGAGTAAAACAGGCATGGGGACAATGGCAGTGCCTGGAGTGGAGTCAGGGACTGGTTTGGGTTGGGAAGGATCCCAAATCCACCCCAGTGCCAGCCCTGCCATGGCAGGGACAGCTCCCAGTGTCCCAGGCTGTCCCCAATGTCCAAGCTGGCCTTGGGCACTGCCAGGGATCCAGGGGCAGCCACAGCTGCTCTGGGAATTCTATTCCAGGGCCTGCCCACCCTCACAGGGAAGGATTTTTTCCCAACATCCCACCTCAACTTGTCATTTTTCACTCTGAAGCCATTCCCTGCCTCCTGTCCCTCCATCCCTTGGCAATTGTCTCTCTCCAGGTTTCCTGCAGCTCCTTCAGGCCCTGCAAGGCCACCCTGAGCTCAGCCCAAAGCTTCTCCTGTCCAGGCTGAACAATCCCAGCTCTGCCAGCCTTTCCTCCCAGCACAGCTGCTCCATCCCTCTGCTCATCCTGCTGCCTCCTCTGGGCTCTCTCCAGCAGCTCCACGTCCTCCCTGTGCTGGGATCCAGGCCTGGGGCAGCTCTGCAGGTGGGAAATCACCTGAGGGGCACAGGGACACAATCCCAGTCCCTTTCCTCATCCCAATCCTTTTCCTCATCCCAATCCCTCTCCTCATCCCCACACTGGGCACAGGGGGCTCTGGGCTGGGGCAGGTCCAGCTCTCATCCCAGCATTTCCAAATCCTTCTCCCAAGGATCTCTGAGCAAACCCCTCCTGTCTGCAGATCCTCAGAGCAGCTGTCTCTGATGTGCTGAGTTAAATGAGGTTTTAGTAACCAATAATTGCAACCTTCAATCACATCAAAGCCTCCTCCTCCTCTGCTCCTCCTCCCCCTCCCAGGTCAGATGTCCCCAAATATTTCCCAGTCCTCCCCTTCCTGCACTTGGATCTCTGTCCTTGGATGTCACAGGAGCCTCCCCCAGATTCCCTGGTTTGGAAGGGAGAAGGGATTGAGAGAGGTGCTCCAGGAAATGGTTTTTGTACCTTTCTTTGGGATCTCAAATTCTGGAGCCAGGGATCCTACAGTGGGAGGCAGCTGGCAGTGATTCCACCTGGGAATTCCAGAGGGTTGCATCCTTGGAGGTTTTCCTGCGGATTTTGCAGCTCCATGGACAGGCAGGGTGGGTTCCTGGTGGATTCCCATCCAGTATTTTAGATTGGAAAAGAAAACATTCAGGAAATCAACCATTCTCCATCAATAGGAAGTGAGGACTCAGTTTTTGAGCCACCTTATCAAATCAGTCAGTTCTACTTTTACAGCAGCTGTAAAAAATAACCTTTTTTTTTTCCAATAGGAGAAAGTTAAAATAACTTTTCCAGATACCTCCCTAAGCTCCTGGACTCACCATGAAATCCTGGAATCTTTTCTCCCTCCCAGCCAATTTCTAATTCTCCTGTGTCCCTTTTGAAGGAGGTTGGTGTGGAGTGGGACATTGGATAATCCAGAATATTTCACCTTTCCTTAGTCTTGGCTTGTTCTGAATTAACTTAAGAGGCTTCTGTGAGAATTCAAATGAGTGTCTGGGGGGAGCATCTTGAATCTTGCAAATCTTTTAATTTTTTTCTTGTTTGAGGTTTTAATACTTTTTAAGTTTTGGGTTTTTTTTTTTTTAATTTTTCTGACTCATAGAGCTTTACCTGATTTATTTTTCCTATAGCATGCAGTTAGTTTGGGATTTGGGGTGGACACTCAGTCCATTATTTCCTTGGACCTCCTGGCTGATGAATTATATGAAAATTAATCTAATTATACAAAAATTAATGGAATGGGGCTTGGACTAAGCTGTGCTGGTAGAAGGTTCCCTGCCCATGGAATGGTCTTCAACTTCCCTCCCAACCCAAACCATTCCATGGTTTTCAGGGCAGAGCTTGTGCAGGTTTTGGTGGTGATTTTAGAGATAGGGGTAAGAGTTGAAGCAGAAAATACAAATTCATAAATCAGCAGGAGGGATGGTTTGTCCTTCAAAAAGAGCTTTTTTCCCCTGAGTTCTGGAGTGCTCCTGCATCATCTGAGATATTGTGGATATAAAGTGCATTACAGGCATGTTACAAACTTAACAATATCCAGGAGACTTCACAGAGAAGAGGAATTTTCTGGCAATTGCTGTGTAAATCAGATTTCTCCAAGCCTGCCATGGGGGACTGTGGCCCTCAGCTGTCAGTGGCAGGAGCAGTTTTACTCTCCTGAAAACCTCACATCCTACAAACAATGGAATTATTCCCTCTCAGGAGATTCTGCCCCTTGAGGAGGTGTTAAAATTTAGGTTTTTCTCTTAAATGCATCTCTTTGGGCATCCTTCTCCTTTTGTTTTAATTTTTTGGGGTTTTTTTTTGGAAGACCTAATATTGACAGGTTTTGCCTGTAGGTCATTAGGAAAATTGAGTTTTGGGAATTGTGTGGATTTATCTAAAGAATCAAACTTTTCAATCCTGATTTACTGATCTTTAAACTGAATTAGCCACTCATTCACATTTATTTTATTCAGAGTGGAGCAGGAATATTTTGGTTTTTAACTATTTCAGGCAACGATTTGAAATTGTAACAATAATAATATTGAATAAAAACATGACAAGGACCAGGTCCTAGGAAAGGAAATTTAGGTGAGGCTTAGAGCTGCCCTGGCTGTGAAAAACCAGGGGAAGAATTTATTTAAATAAAGAATCCCAACCTTCCCCTCCTGCTGGGCAACAGATTTGTGCCAAGTAATCCTTATACTCGCCACTACTTGTTATTAATAAGCTGCATTTAAATTGCTTTTAAGGTACTTGGTGGTTGTGGTTTTTTTTTTTTGGTCCCAGAGCTGTTTCTGTCTGGCACAAACAAAACCAAACTGATTTAAATAAGGTGTGTGGATTGAATTGAAGGAATGTTGAACTCTGTTTGCTCAGTTTGAGGAGCTCCAGAAGCACTGAACCTTTCTGCAGGCTGGGGACAGCAGAGCTGGAGCAGATTCCAGCTGGTTGGAAAAGGGATAGCAGCACGCTGGAGGTGGTGCCCTGTTTGCTCTGGCCCTGCCTCAGTTTTGCCTTGGGTTTGGGGAGGAAAAAACAGGAAAAAAAACCAAAAACCCCCCCCCCCAAAATCCCCCAAAATAAAATAAAAAAAAAATAGGATTCACGCGTTCCTTTGGGAAGGTGATGGCTCCAAGGATTTGCAGATCAGCAATGGGGGGATTGGAGGAGGAACTTGGAATACTGGGGTGGGGGTGGAATTTGAGAGTTTTTCGTGGTTTTTAGCCCTCCTTCAATGTTGTTTCCATTCTTATTTTCGGTCTCTGGAGCAAAGGTGATGGAGCTGAGCCTGCTCAGGGTTTGGGGATTGCTGGAGCCTTTCCTTCTCCTTGCTTTTGGGATTCCCTCTGCCAAACCTGTCTGTAACACAGGGACGTGTTACACCTTTCTCCCCACGTTTTTATAATTTTATTCACTTTATTTTATTGAGCTGCACATTTATTTCAGTGGAAGTGCCCAAAGCCAGGCTGGACAGGGTTTGGAGCAGCCTGGGACAGTGGGAGGTGTCCCTGCCATGGCTGGGGTGCCACTGGATGAGTTTAATTCCCCTTCCAGCCCAAACCATTCCATGACTTAGGAGTTCTCCAGCAAAACTCTGATTATTTATAACAATTTCCACATTCTATTTGCCAGTTTTTCATTGCCTTGTTGGTTTTGTTGGGTTTTTTTTTCTTGCTTTCAAATTTGATTTTGAAAAGATGGCAATTTTCTTTTGTTATTTGCTTGCTTTGCCTCTTCATCTTTTTGTTTTGCTCTTCAGTGCCAGTTGTCTCCTCAGCCCCCGTGTTCTCTGAAATAGCAAACCCAGGGCTTGCTTTTGTTCTTGCTGAGCTGCATTTGGGGAATTTATCAGGAATTCTCATCCAGGAACTGCACTTTGGGGAGTTTGTCAGGAATTATAATCCAATTTGGGGAGTTTATCAGGAATTATCATCCAAAAAAAGCCATTTTGGTGAATTTATCAGGAGTTATCATCCAGTTTGGGGAATTCATCAGGAATTCTCATCCAGGAATTGCATTTGGGGAGTTCATCAGGGATTATCATCCAAAAATTGCATTTTGGGGAGTTTATCAGGGATTATCATCCAGGAACTGCATTTTGGGAGTTCATCAGAAATTATCACCCAATTTGGGGAATTTAACAGAAATTCTCATCCAGGAATTGCATTTGGGGAGTTCATCAGGAATTACCATCCAAAAATTGCATTTTGTGGAGTTTAACAGGAATTCTCATCTAGGAATTGCATTTTGGGAGTTCATCAGGAATTATCATCCAATTTGGGGAGCTGATCAGGAATTCTCACCCAGGAATTGCATTTTGGGGAGTTTATCTTCACACATGCCTGGGGGGTTTTCTGTAGGAGCTGAATTCCAGGGTTCCTGTGGATCAAGGGATGCACAACAGAATCCAAGGGGGTCAGGAGGCAGAAATTCCAGGTGGCTTTGCCAAAGCACCTGCTTGGGAAAGGTTCTTGTTCCCAGCACCTAAAACAGCAGGAATGGATGGTTATTGAGAGGAATAATTCAATAATTGACCATGAAATCATGGGATGGCTTGGGTTGGAAGGGATCTTGAAGATGATTCAGTTCCAACCCGACACCTTCCACTCTCCCAGGCTGCTCCAAGCCCCATCCAACCTGGACATTTCCAAGGATGAGCAATCCACAGCCTTTCTGGACACCCCCTTTTTTTTCTTTTTTTTTTTTTTTGACTCTTGTGGCAACATTTCCATGTAAATTTTTGTGACATGTCCAGGCTTTGCCTCTCACCACAAAGCAAGTTGCACAATTTCATTTTTCAGCCTTCTCCTTGTGGCAGGATGAAATTTTCCACGTGGATGGGAGAGGTTGAAGTGCCCTCTGCTCATCCCCAGTTTGATTGCCTGGGTTTGTAATAAGGGTGACCTGTCAGAATTGTTCTCTGGAGCGTTCACAGGTTCGAACAACCCTCTCCCCACCCTTTTTTTTGGAGCTCAAATTATGCAGAGTTAAAGGATTTCATTCTCCAAACCTGTTTGGCCTCGCTCAAGTTTGGCCTCTTGATGCTTTTCATGGCTCTTGAAAACCCAAGAGGGCAAAACAAAACCAGATGAAAGGAGCTGCAATTTTTCCTTACTTAATCCCACCAAAATAAATTCAAACTTAATGCCCAACCCAACTTTTTGTTGGTGTTTGGATTTTAGCACATCTTGAGCTGTTTGGGCAAAAAGGTGTCCTGGCTCTGCAGTGCACTTGGATGAGAACAAAAGCAGCTGGAATATTTGTGGATTTATGCACATTTGAAGTATTTTCTGCTCAATTGATTGTCTTCTTCCACTAGATGGGGCTTTCTTCATTGATCACTTGAACCATTGCTCAGCCTTCAGATTCTTTTCCCCATGTAAGTGTGGATGTGCCTCAAGGATCAAAGCCCTGAAATGTTTGGGATGTTGTTGTTTTGGGTTTTTTTTTTTTTCCTTTTCACCTCACCTGTGGAAGTGCCCTTGGGAATTTTGGTGCTTTTTAGAGGCTTTGAGCAAAGCTGGTGGTGTGGGGGACACCAGGATCCACCAAATCCTGTGACACCCTTGTGCAAATTCCTTGGTTGAGCCTGGTGGGGTGGGAGCCAGCCACCATTTGGGGGGGGGTTGATTTTAATTTTCATCTTCTTTTTTTTTTCCTTAATTATCTTTAAATTAATGCAACATCTTCCCATGATTTAGTTAGCTGAACACCAGGTGCCTGTGGATGGAATTTTGGAAATGCCATTCCTGGGGCTGTGGGTTTATCTCCCTCCAAGCTCTCTGTGGATCATTCCCACCATTGCTGTGGCACAGTTTGGTCATTAAAATCCAACTTTTGGGTTTGATCTGGGCCTTCCCAGATTTTCAAGGAACTTCCACTGCCATATTTTTAAAAGCTAAAGGCCACACTTGTCCTGGTCCTTCTGATCATGAGCTTGAGGAGGGGACAAAGCAAATTCCCCCACTTGTGTGGTTTTAAAAAGGAACATTCAAGTAGAAAAAAAAAAAATAAAATAAGAAATTCTTTTTGTGGAATTAGCTTCATGAGGTGGAGCTCCTCCTGCACCTGCTGTGGTTTCCTCCAGGTGTTTTCTGCTCCTTCCACCTCTGCTGTTCCTCAGAACATTTTCTTTCCCTTGGATCTTCCACCTCCACACATTTTGGGACATTTTGGGAGCCAAAACCGTGGGACCCCACAGCCTCTTCCAAGCCCACCACATCTTCACTGCTCCCCTTGGCTCGGAGTTGGCTTCCAGGAGGATTTCAAAGGGAATTTTCACCCAAGGTTCCTTGATGTCCTACCCTGGCCATCTGAAAGCAACAGATTTGAGCATCCTTAGGACTCAGGGTTCAAACAATCCAAACAATTTCTGGCTTGAATATGGTAAATTTGAGAAATGAAACCTGGCTCTTTTTGTTTCTTTTTTTTTTTTTTTTAATTTCCCTCATATGCAAAGGCACGTCCTCCTTTATTTGAGACCATCTTATGCTTTCATTTTATTTTTTGGGGTTAATGCATTGTTTTAATGTGTTCCAGTCTGCTCCCCTGCATTTCAATCATCCTTGTGTTTGCAGTCAAGCAGGAGGACAAAAATAACTGTGGGCTCATCGTGAATCAGTGGAATTTTCCTGCATTTCTCCCCTGGTGACTCCTAGAGAGCACAAATGCTTTTTTTGCATTTCTGTTTGCAGGAACGAGGTGCTTTCCCTGCTGCATTCCTGTAATTTTCCCTGTCTTTGTCTGCCTGGGATTTGGGGTTGTTTGCTCCACAAACAGCACTGGGGGTCACAGATCTCTGCCTGCAATGAAGATTTCAGGGTTTAAACCCCCCTTGGTCTCCTGCCAGCTGATTTCAGTGTGGAGATTTGAGGGGAAGGGGTTCAGATCTCCTCAGGGAATTTCATTGCCCATTGTGTTGCTCATTGTTTTTTCCAGCCCCTTCTTTCTTTCCTGAAGTTTTCCAATTTATTTTTATTTTTTTTTTTACCTTGCTTCTTTCTCCCTTCTCTCTCTGTTGTGTGGTTGTTTTTTTTTCTGTTGTTGTGGCAGAGGGAAGCAAAAATCTCGCTCACGTTGGAAGAGAGGTGGTTGTTTTTTGAAACCCCACGTTGTTCCCAGTGCCTGCAGTTTTGATAAAATACCTTTTTTATTTTTTTTTTTTTTTCCTGTGAGGAGTCAGAAAGATCTGCTGGAACAGCTCATCCTCCCTTCCCCCCCTGCCTCTCCTTGGCTTATCAACAGTGCGTCAGTGGAAATTTCCACCCTTTGCTAATGGCAGAGAAAGCACAAAGTTGCAAAGCAGCCTTTGGAAAAGGGGAAGGAGGAGGGAAAAAAAAACAAAACAACAACAACAAAACAAAGAAACAACCCTCTTGCCGTTTTAGGAGCTCAATGAAAAGCAGCAGCTGAGAGCTGGGCAGAAATGGAATTAAATTCTGGGGTGGTGACGGGATCGGTGCGAGGGAAAGGGGGCAGGAATCAGCAGCTGGAATTCCTGCCCCCATCCTCCTCCCTGGGAGGTGAGAGGATTTGGAAAGCTGCTTCCCAAGGAGGAGAGTTCAAGTGTCATCTGCTAAATTCACCAGTGGGCTGTGATGGCTTTAGCAGAGAATCCCACATTCCCAGCTTTCAGGGGGGGAGCATCCTTACATCCTGCACTTCCAGGACATTGTCCAGGCTGGGAAATGGTCCCTGTCCCTAAACCCCAACCCTGCTGGAACCTCTGCACTCTGGAGCCCACAGTGGGCAGCCCAGGTTCCCAAAAGCCAAATGTTGTTGCTGTGGGGCTTTGTGAGGAGGAGTGAGCCCAGCAGAATTCCTCCAAATCCCTGGGATGAGCGATTCCTGTGGCTCAGGCAGCCTGGAATGCTGAGCTGGGATGGGTTGGCACTGCCCCCTTGACTTCAGGGACACCCAGGCACAGCCCATTCCAGCTGGGCACCTCTCCTGGAGGAACATGTGGGGTTTTTTTACCATCCTAGCCATCCCATAAGGAATTCTGGACTTTCTGGAGAGGGTTTGGGGATGAGTGGAGGCTGTTACGTGGATGCTGGTGTGAGATCAGGGTGGTGGCTGAGGAAAAGTGTTCTTCCCATGTTTTCCAGGGGTGGATTCTGCAATCCAGCAGCACTGCCTGAGTCACTCCTGGCCCCATGGGGCTCTTGGGGTGCAATATTTGGGATGTGAGGCAAAAAAATGAACCCAGTGCAGCCTGAAGGACACGAGCAGGGCTTGGTCATGGCCCCACCTCCTCTATTCCCCCTTCAGATTCCCAGTTCCCATCTGGTCTTGGGGACTTTCCCTCCAGGATCACCTCTGTGAATGTGGGATGCTCCTGCTGTAGTTGACTTAGGTCAACCAAATCCAAATTTAATTTAAACTTAAATCCAAAATTCCTGCAAAGTCCTCACTGTCAGGGGCAGTTTGGAAGTGAAACTGGGATGTTTGATCCTGCTTGGATAATGCTGATCCTGCCTTCATTCAAGGGATGTCACTTTTGGGTTGTGTGGTGGGCTTGGAGAATTGTGGGATTCTGGAATGGTTTGGATTGGAATGGTTTGGGGTGCCAGGGACAGCTCCCAGTGTCCCAGGCTGTCCCCAAGCCCCAATGTCCAAGCTGGCCTTGGGCACTGCCAGGGATCCAGGGGCAGCCACAGCTGCTCTGGGAATTCTATGCCAGGGCCTGCCCACCCTGCCAGGGAACAATTCCTGCCCCACATCCCAGCCAGCCCTTCTCCCATGAAATGTGAATGAACCAGCACTGCCAAGAAAGCTGCAACCAGAAATTTTTCATCACTTTCTCTGGTTTGGAGGGACAATTTCCAAGGAATGGAGGGACAGGAGGCAGGGAATGGCTCCCAGTGCCAGAGGGCAGGGCTGGCTGGGATGTGGGGCAGGAATTGCTGCACAGGGTCTGTTGTGTCCCTTGGGAAGTGCAGGACACCCCTTTGCTCCTTCAGCAAAACCTCCTGGCAAGCTGCAGCTGAGCTCCTGGAGAAGGTGCAGCTCTCCAGGGAAGGGATTGATGCAGAAATCACTTTGGTTGTGGAGATCTCAGTGGGGAGCCACACTCAGCTGCCTGCAGGGTGCTGGGGCTGTTTCCTCCTGGATGTCAGGAGAGTGTGGGGACACCCAAGGCTTCCCTGGGGATCTGAGACCTGGCCCAGGGACAGCACCCAGGGAGCAGCTGGAGCTGGGCCAGCAGGGATTGAGGTTGGATTTGAGGGCAAGGTTCTTCCCCCAGAGGTGCTGGCACTGCCCAGGCTCCCCAGGGAATGGGCACGGCCCCGAGGCTGCCAGAGCTCCAGGAGCCTTTGGACAGCGCTGCCAGGGATGCCCAGGGGGGATTGCTGGGGCTCTGGGCAGGGACAGGGTGGCACTGGATGGGCCCTGGGGGTTTATTCCCACTCAGGACATTCCATGGTTCCGTCCCACCAAGGTCAGCACTGCTGGGTGCTCCTCAAGCTCCAGCAGATTGAAGATTTATGCCACGTTCACATCAAAGATGTGATTTGGGATAAATCCACCTTTTTGCTTTCTTGGGGTTTTTTATATTTATTTTTCACATCTTCATTCTGCTCCAAAGCAAAGCTTTACAGGAAGGAATCTCTGTGTGTGTGTGTGTGTGAATGAGCTTGAGATGTTTCCCACTGGCTCTGTTCCCCCAAAAACCCATCAGGAATTCCAGGAAGGAGCTGCTGCTGCTTCCATCCTACCTCGTCTGAAAAATTGGCCAAGTCAGGATGTGGGAATGAATGGAAGAGGAAAAAGCAAAGTCCTTGATTTCCTTGGGTCAGCAGTGCTGGACAGAGCTCCAGGAGTGTTGGGATAACATTCCCAGGGGGAAAACTGCCATTGTTGGGTGTCTGTGCAGCACCTGGATGATCCTGTGGGACATCTTCCAGCTCAGGAGATTCCATCATTCCCACAGAGCTCAACTGAACTTCTCATTGAAATCAAGCATTGAGCTTTTATTTCAAACAATCCAGGTACCAAAATGCAAGAAAAAAAAACCCTAAGAACTCTCATTTAAAAAAACCCTCAGGAGCAGAAAAAAAATCTTATTTAAGAATTCTTATTTAAGAATTCTTAGGAATTCTCATTGAAGTAACAGAAAGAATTCATTGAATTGCAGCCCAGGTATTTTGCTTAAAAAAAAACAAAACAAGGAGGAATCTCGTCTTTGTTTCTAGCCCAGGTATTTTGGTTTATTTGGTGTGTTTCTCATTGCAGGTATTTTTTGATAGACTTGGAGGGCCCCCCTTCCATCGTGTCCCTCATGATGGATCACTTGGGAAGGGACATTGATGTCATCAGGAGGGCTTTTATCAAACACCCCGTGGCCAAGGCAGAAGAATGCAGTGGCATCACCCCAGTCAGCCCTGAAGAGAAACTCTCTGCCAAGAAAAACTGAAAATCCCAAATGTTTGAAGCCTTTTTTAACCCATTTCTGCTTGTTGCTGTAGGAAAGAATTTTGATAACTACTGTCCATCAAAAAAAATCACTTCTGGCCATGGGATGTGTGTGGTCTATCACAGTATCTCCATTATTGTAACAACTGAGGTTTCTTTTTGTTTAAAATAATTGGAATAGTTTTAATCTGGGTGCTTATCTTGCTGTTTGACAACTCTGCAAATTGATTTGCTTTTCTCTAGGAGCATTACATTGATAATGAAGATTTCTCCAGCAGCAGGATGCTATAAATAGCATTTTTTTTTTCAGAGATTACTCCAGAATATGGATATTTACATGAGAGATTAAGAAGTCTGCAGTGTAAATATAGAAATCCAGGATGTGATTTGGTGGTGGTTTGTTTTAGGGGAAAAAAAGGCAATAAAATTGTGGTTAAAAATAAAACCTGAGTTTTTTTTTTTTAAGTATTTTTCACTGCCAAAAGCCAACTCATAGTCCTCAAGGTAAATAATGTTCAAAGCACAGGTAAACAAAACCCCTTTTTAGGTGAGGTCAGAAAATTCCAGGTGGGAATTAAAGACTCCCCAGGCTTTTGTAGGAGTAGGAGAATCAAAGATACTTTGCTTTGCCATCAAGTGGACATTTCAAACTGGGAAAAACACCAGGATAAAGTGTTCCATGTGTCTTTTTTGTCTTCCTTTTGTTGAAAACAGGAGGAAAATCAGTGGTATTTTTGTCATATATAAAGACCTCCTGCACTCTGATGTAAATCCAGTGGTTGGATCATTCCTAGGGTTTTTTGTTGTTTTTTTTTTTTTTTTTTTTTTTTCTCTTTTTCTTTTGCTTGGATGTGGAATTTTGGGGAGGAAAAGAAACCAGTTCTTCTGAATATCTTCTTTTTTTTTAAATGCATCAGAAAAAAGAGAATAACATTTTCTTTTTCTTTACATTTTACTTGAAGGGTTACAAATGTCTGGATATGTGGGGTTCCTTTCTTTGGGGGTATTTTCATCATGGAGTTTTTTTAATTTAAATTTGATTTTCTTTTTTCCTGGAAAAATCATTGGAAGAACAGAGAGAATGCACTGCACGCTCCCTGAAGCTGAATCTGTGTTAGAGATGCTTTTATTGTTGTAGTTGCTGCCTGCTCCAGGCAGAGCTTTCCTTATCCATGGTTTTTCCTTGTGGGACAGACCCTGCTCCCACCCAGGGATGAGCTCAGCCAGGAGGAGCCCTGGATTTGGGAATTGTGCCCCAGGTTTGGCTCCCTGAGCTGCCCTCGCTGCTGAAAATTCACATTTTTGGTGTAGAAAGTGCCAGCTGCAAGAATGTGTCTTATTCAGGGCTTTCTCCAAAGGTTTTCTTAAAAATAAAATGGACAGAAAGCCTGGGGTTTAAAGGGATTTTGCTTCTGACCTGGAATTTGGGCCCTGGATTTGGATTGAGTAGGAAGGGGAATAACAAAGATCTCAACTCCACTGCACGAAGTTCAGCAGAGTCTGGAAATGTAAAAACATTGGTTATTTGTCCTCTTTTTAGTTTCCTTGGTGTAGTTTTAAATTCTGCATTTAATTTCTCCCAATTTCCAGGTTGATCTCAGTATCCCTGAGGCTGGAAAAGATTTCCAAGGTCAGGCAGTGCCAGCTGTGCCCACCTTGTCACCCTGAGTGCCACCTCCAGGTGCCACCTGCAGGGATGGGCACTGCCAAGCTCCCTGGGCAGCCCCTGCCAAGGCCTGAGCCCCCTTTCCATGGGGAAATTCCTGCTGCTGGCCAAGCTGAGCCTCCCCTGGGCCAGCCTGAGCCCCTTCCCTCTCCTCCTGTCCCTGTTCCCTGGGAGCAGAGCCCGACCCCCCCGGCTGTCCCCTCCTGGCAGGGACTTGTGCAGAGCCACAAGGGCCCCCCTGAGCCTCCTTTTCTCCAGGCTCAGCCCCTTCCCAGCTCCCTCAGCCCCTTCCCAGCTCCCCCAGCCCCTTCCCAGCCCCTCCAGGATGCTTTTCCTGTCTCTGGGCTTCTAAAACTCTTCCCAGTTGAGTCAGAATTCTCTCTTCCCATCTCAATGGTTGCTCTTCCTCCTGGCCTTGAAGGAATCCTTTCATTTTTTTCCCTTTTGCTCTCCTTTTCTCCCTGTATCCCACAGCAGCTCCACTCCATGAAATATCCCTGCAGGTAACACTTCCAGGGATCCAGGGGCAGCCACAGCTTCTCTGGGCACCCTGTGGTGTTTTCCCATCGTTTTGGGGGATGGCAGGAGCAGCACTGGAGCTCTCTCAGCACCCAGATTTATTTACAAACCTCTCCAGAGCTGCCTCTCAGCTGCAGGAAGGGTTTCCCTCATAACTGATGGTTTCTAATTGGGAACTTTTAAATTTTTTTGTTGTTTTCATAGGGAGGTGGAGTGGGGGGTTGCAATTTGTTGAGCCCAGTCAGCTCCCAGACCAAGAGTTGGATTATTTGGGGAAGCTGAGGGCAGCAAACACCAGAATGGAGGTGAGGGGATCAAACTGGGACTGAGCAAACAGTTGTGCCAGGGGAAAAAAAAAAAAAGAAAAAAAAAAAGGGTATTTGTGCCCTGAGGGATCATAGATCCCAGTGGAGGAAGGAAAACTTTGGGATGTGTTCCAGCCTTTTTGATTGTCTGTAGCCCAATTTGTCCCAGAGAGTCTCTGGATCTCCAAGAGTAAAATTTCAGGACACTGGGGAGCCTGAGGAGCTGTGCAGCCAAACCATGGCCTGAAATGTCCCATTCCCAAAGGCCTGAGCAGTTGGAGTGGCAGGACTTGAGTTTTGTTTCCCAAAGAATCCAACAGTGAAGCTCCTCAGCCCTTCCTCAGGTTTTCTGAGGGTAGAAAATGAGGAGTTTTCTGCTCCTAAATCCTCTGGGTTTCTTCTCTGTGGATTTTTGGGCTACACAGGCTTGGGAAAAGGACTCAAATAACAACTGGCAGCTCTGGCTTGGAAAGGTTTGCTCAGCCAACAAATGGGGAAGATCTTGGGAATGTCCTCAATCCCTCCCTTTTCCTGATCTTTTCTTTGCTATAGGGGAATGTTCTACTCTGAGGGTACTGCACCATCAAGGAATTCCACTGCCCTGATCCTGGGAAGTTTGAGCACACAAGGATTTTCTCCCTGAATCCAGAGTGCACCAAAATCCCCTTTATTGGCAGCGTGAGCATAAAGAATTTCAGGATCTTCTGTTTCAGTGTCACCCTGGAAATCCTCTCGTGCCTGGGAGCTGCAGGAGGGGCTGGGCACCAGCAGCCTGGGATGTGTCCTTGGGAATCATCCAGGGAAGGATTGGAATGGCAAAAGTCAGCCTGGCTCATGGGCTCCTGCAGCCAGATCTGGGATTTGATCCCTGAAACTCATCCCTGTCCCTTGCTGGCATCAGCTCACTTTGCTGAGTTGTTGCTAAGGAAGGAAGATTTGGGGATATAAAGCAGGGCTGTTGGAGTCAGGAATTTCTCTTAGGGTGTGACCAGGTTAATTCTGCCCAAAGATTCTCCCAGGGTGTGTCCAGCACTGCCAGGATCTCCATTCCCTCAGGGAATCACAAACTGGTTTGGGTGGGGAGGGATTTGAGGGATCATCCCCTGTCCCAGGCTGTCCCCAATGTCCAAGCTGGCCTTGGGCATTGCCAGGGATCCAGGGGCAGCCACAGCTGCTCTGGGAATTCTATTCCAGGGCCTGCCCACCCTCAGGATAAAGAATTCCTCCCCAAGATCCCATCTAAATCTCCTCCCTGTCAGTTTGAATCCATTCCACTTTTCAGGCTCCTTTCAGGTTCTGGAAAGCTGCAATTTTAAGACAAATCCCCTCCCCAGCTATTTTCAGTTTAGGGCCTGGAAGCTTAAAAATCATCAGCATTGTTTAAAATATGAGGAGTTTTAATTGGCCTTTGAGATTTTATGATTCACTTCTCTCCAGCTTGGGTGCTGGCAAGATTTTCCTTGAACATCCCACTGGAGAGCCCTTGGAAAAACACAAACTCCTGCAAAGGAGAGGCTTGACAAGGAGGAGGAAGAGGGGGAGCTTGGCACTGACAGATTCCACTCCTGAAGCATTCCAGGTTGCTTTTTTAGAGGATGTTTTCCTGGGAGGGGATGGATGCTGGGATCCCAGGGGGGCTTTAATCCCTGCTGGGCTTGGGCTGCCAAGTGGGGTGTGTGTGGAGGGTGCTGCTGGCACAGAGGGAATCTGGCTCAGGAGAATCCTGAGGGGGATTTTGTGGGATGGTGAGATCCCACTGAATCTGCAAGAGGCCCCTGGCTGAGTTCTGTAGGACCAGAGGAGTTGTGGATGCTCAGGGAAGCTGTGGCTGCACCCTGGAAGTGTCCAAGGTTGGGTTGGATGGGGCTTGGAGCAGCCTGGGACAGTGGAAGGTGTCAGGGCTGATTTAAATTCCCTCCCTACCCAAACCATTCCATAATTCCACGTATCCTGACAGTACAGTGCACTTCATCCCAAGAGGAATCCCTCAGTCACCTCAGCAGGGTTTCAGAGCTGGGAATTCTGCTGAAGGCTCACATGAAGCTTCTCTGCAAAGCCTGATGGAGACATGTCCAACATTCCCTGGGGAATGTCCAGCTCCTGCAGGGCTCCCAGAGCTGCTGCCTGTGCTGAGGAGCTGAGCTCAGCTCACTTTTGTGCTGAGAGCAGATATGAAGGCCGCAGGTAAGGAGGAAAAGGCTTTCAGTTGGATTTTCCCTCCCCAGTTCCCCCTGGAAGCCCTGGAGGAGGCTGGTGGCACGCTCAGTGTCCTTGCAGCCTGGCTGCTCCCCGTTTTTGGGTGACAAGCAGGATGACAATGGCACAGGGGCTGTTCCATCTGTGCCCACTGGGGCCTGGGAGTGACAGCAGGGAGCCAGGAGCAGGATGCTCATTATCCCAATGATGCACAGGCAGCATTCCCACTCTTCTGCTCAGGGAATGTCAGGAATGAAATATTCTCATCCCTTAAATATTAAGGATGAGGGGACTTCAGGAGTGCTCCTGGCATGGGCATGAAGGATCCTCCAGGTTGCTCACTCTGAGGGCAGGATATTCCCAGTTGTCCCAGCCACTGGAAAGAGCAGAGTTTGCTTTGATAATCCCTGGAATCCCCTATAAAGAATTCCCTGCCCTCTACTGAGAATAAACAATTCCAGAAGAGCTGCACCCAACCCAAAGGGGAAGGAAAGCAAAACCAACCTGGTGCACCTGGTGCTGCTCAGATTTGGGATTGCTGCCAGGGGAAGCAGGACAATCAGCAGGAAGGCAAAGCTGCAGAAGCTTGGGCTGGAAAAGGAGATTCCCAAGAAACTCCAGAGCCAAAGGCTTTGTTTGTTCTGCAGGACAAGGGCAGAGCTGGAGGTGGGAGTTGGGTCTGCTGGCTCCTGCTCAGCTCCTCATCCCTGCAGTGCCCAAGGCCAGCTTGGACACTGGGGCTTGGAGCAGCCTGGGACAGTGGGAGGTGTCCCTGCCATGGATCAGGATGAGATTTAAGGTCCCTCCTAGCCCAAAATATTCCATGATTCCATGGCTTTCCCTTCTTTTTTTTTTTGTGTCCTATTAACCTGTCTTCACCTCAGCCCACAAGTTTTCCCTTTTTTCCAGTTCTCTCCCCATCCCCTGGGAGGGAAGGAGGGAGGGAAGGAGGGAGTGTCCCCCTGTCTGGGTGGGCTTTGGATCCCAGGTTAAACCACGAGGTCCCTTTTGGTGCCCAACCTGGTGCTCCAAGGGTTGAGATCCCAGAATCCCAGAATTGTTTGGAAAGGACCTCAGGAGGTCACCCAGTCCAACCCTGAGCAGGTGACACAGGGACACATCCAGGTGGGTTTGGGATGTCTCCAGAAAGGAGGAATCCATCACCTCTCTGGGCAGCTGTTCCAGGGCTCCAAGGAAAGAGGTTCTTCCTCTGTCTGGGGTGGAATTTGTTGTGTTTTATTTTCATGGCCACTGCTCCTTGTCCTGTCACTGGCACAACTGGAAATACAACAAAATTCTGGCTGGAATGTGTTAAAAACCAGATTTTTTAAGAGCATGTTTTGCATCAGTTTCATAGTCTCTGTCAGTGATTTATTTGTTCTCAGAGCTGTGGTGTTTATTGGTTGTTGTTTATTTGATTTATTTGCTCTCAGAGCTGTGATGTTCCCAGCCCTGCTGCAGGTGACACCTCCCTGGCTGTGGCTGTTCCCTGTTTGTCCCCTCTGTGGGCTGGGAGAAGGTTCCCACTCCTCTGGGCTGTGTGACACTGCTTTGTGAGGTGAGAAAATTCCTGGTGGTGGGACTAATCCAGAGCTCTGCCCTGATCTGTGTGTGCTGGGAGCCATCACTTGGAATTACAGCATCACAGAATTCCAGTGATTTGGGTTTGGAGGGCCTTAAATCCCACCCAGTGCCAGCCCTGCCATGGCAGGGACAGCTCCCAGTGTCCCAGGCTGTCCCCAATGTCCAAGCTGGCCTTGGGCACTGCCAGGGATCCAGGGGCAGCCACAGCTGCTCTGGGAATTCTATTCCAGCCCCTGCCCACCCTGCCAGGGAACAATTCCTGCCCCACATCCCAGCCAGCCCTGCCCTCTGGCACTGGGAGCCATTCCCTGCCTCCTGTCCCTGTGTCCCTTGGCCCCAGTCCCTCTCCAGCTCTCCTGGCTCACTTTAGGTGCTCATTTCCCTGATTTCTCTGTGCTGGGAGGGTGAATCACTGCTGAGAAATCCAACATTTCTCCCTGGGCAGGATTTTCTGCTCCTCAGCCTCCTCTGACTCTGAGTAATCCAAATGACTGGGAGAGGGCTGTAAATCCCAGCATCCCAACCCCCACTGCCTGGGACATTCCTGCCGACCTCGGGGAGCTCTAAAAACAGCTGTGGTCTCAACCCCCCCCTTAATTGCACTGTGAGGAGCACGAGCCCCCTCCCGGGGTTATTCTGCTGGGAATTGCACAGTCCCTAAATGCTGGCATTTAGGAGAGGACAATAGTGGTGTTCCTCATGTGAGAATCCACAGAAATGTGATGGATTCTTTCAATGGGAAGTGTGGCCAAACCACAGGGCCCAGCTGGAGCCCCATGGCAGGGGGGGTTTGACCAGAAGTATTTGCTGAGGGATTTTTGGGGAGGATGAAATCGGGTCCAGGGGTTCACCAAGGTGCCTCGCTCCTGCAGACACGTGCAGTGCTTTGTTTTCACAGAATCCTGGAATCCCTGAGCTGGCAGAGCCCTCCCAGCCCAGGCAGTGCCAGCTGTGCCCCATGGGCACCTTGTCCCCAGCCCAGAGCCCTGAGTGCCACCTCCAGGTGCCACCTGCAGGGATGGGCACTGCCAAGCTCCCTGGGCAGCCCCTGCCAAGGCCTGAGCCCCCTTTCCATGGGGAAATTCCTGCTGCTGGCCAAGCTGAGCCTCCCCTGTGCCAGCCTGAGCCCCTTCCCTCTCCTCCTGTCCCTGTTCCCTGGGAGCAGAGCCCGACCCCCCCGGCTGTCCCCTCCTGGCAGGGACTTGTGCAGAGCCACAAGGGCCCCCCTGAGCCTCCTTTTCTCCAGGCTCAGCCCCTTCCCAGCTCCCTCAGCCCCTTCCCAGCTCCCTCAGCCCCTTCCCAGCTCCCTCAGCCCCTTCCCAGCTCCCTCAGCCCCTTCCCAGCTCCCTCAGCCCCTTCCCAGCTCCCTCAGCCCCTTCCCAGCTCCCTCAGCCCCTTCCCAGCTCCCTCAGCCCCTTCCCAGCTCCCTCAGCCCCTTCCCAGCTCCCTCAGCCCCTTCCCAGCTCCCTCAGCCCCTTCCCAGCTCCCTCAGCCCCTTCCCAGCTCCCTCAGCCCCTTCCCAGCTCCCTCAGCCCCTTCCCAGCTCCCTCAGCCCCTTCCCAGCTCCCTCAGCCCCTTCCCAGCTCCCTCAGCCCCTTCCCAGCTCCCTCAGCCCCTTCCCAGCTCCCTCAGCCCCTTCCCAGCTCCCTCAGCCCCTTCCCAGCTCCCTCAGCCCCTTCCCAGCTCCCTCAGCCCCTTCCCAGCTCCCTCAGCCCCTTCCCAGCTCCCTCAGCCCCTTCCCAGCTCCCTCAGCCCCTTCCCAGCTCCCTCAGCCCCTTCCCAGCTCCCTCAGCCCCTTCCCAGCTCCCTCAGTCCCTTCCCAGCTCCCTGCCCTGCCCTGGACACGCTCCAGCCCCTCCAGGGCTCTCCTGCAGGAACCAGGACTGGACTCTCCTGTCAGGGAGTTGAAGTTTTATTTCCATGTCACTGATTTTTTTTTCTTTGGATCAGGGGGTGAACCTTTGTTCACTTTGCTTTCCCTGTTGATTTCACTCCAGCTCGACAACTCCCTCGATTCCATCCAGCTCCAAAACTCAGAACTTTCTGCAGAGTTCTGAAAGATTCCTAACAAGCATTCCTTAGGAAATAATGAAAAAGCAACTCTTGGCAGAGAGATGTCTTTCCAGGTGGCCAATTAACTTTAACGAGTTTTCTGCTCTTTTTGTGTCCCTCATTTGAAAATACCTCGTGGGGTTGTTTGGGAGCCTTCTGGAGTTTTGGGAGGGCTGCTGGCTTCTCCTGCAGGCTGCAGTGATTTAGGGAAGCTTAGGGAAGAGAAGAAGATTTTTCTCTGAGTTCAGATGAACTGGAGCCACTTGGTTGTGGCACCTCTCAAAGTGCCCAGCTTGGGAGCTCAGACAGGGCTGAGATGGAAATGATGGAAATGCCTGGATTCCCTTTTCTTTGTAGCTTCTTTGTAGGTTTTTCTTTCTTTTTTTTAATTGGTACAAAAAGTTCAATTGTAGTTTTTAATTTGGGCCTCATTGTCAGGAACCAAACCACTCCTCTCATCATGAGAGGAAAATGCACTTTGGAGGTACTTGCACTTCATTTGCTTTCCAGCTGCATCAGGTGTCTCCTGTAATGAAATTAATTTCCACCCATTCTCCTTCACTTCCCTCATCTCTCCTTCAGTGCATTCCTGAAGCAATTGCAGCTCTTTGGAATTCTTCTCATCCAGTGTTTCTGTCATTGGCGATGACCAGGGAGCTGCTTGAGGAATGTTCTGTCCCTGGATTTCTGGAGATGAGCCCAGGGGTGCTCAGGTGGCCAAGAAGGCCAAAAACATCCTGGGCTGGCTGAGGAATTGTGTGTGCAGCAGGAGCAGGGCAGGGATTGTCCCCGTGTGCTCCAGGGCTGTGTCCAGACCTGGCTCCTGCAGGAGAGCCCTGGAGGGGCTGGGAAGGGGCTGAGCCTGGAGAAAAGGAGGCTCAGGGGGGCCCTTGTGGCTCTGCAGGGAAAGGAGGAGAGGAAATGGCCTCAAATGGCACCAGGGGAGGCTCAGGTTGGAGCTTGGGCAAGGAAATTTCCCTGGCAGAGTGGTCAGGCCTTGGGCTGAGCTGCCCAGGGAGGTTTGGAGTCCCTGTGTGTGGGAGTGTTCAGGAGGAGTCTGGAGGTGGCCTTGGGGACAGGGTTTGGGTGATGCTGCTGGGGCTGGGCTGGCACTGGGGGATCCTCAGGGGCTCTGCCCACATTCCTGATACCTCTGGGATTCTGGGATGTTCCCTGTAGAGATGATGGAGCAGATCAGGTGCCTCTCAGTTCCAGGTATTCACCATTTTGATTGGAATATTTTCCTGTGGAATCAGGGCAATATTAAGATACAAATCAAGCATCCTGCAGCCTCCAATGTTTGTTTCCTCCTGAGATGCTGTAGGGTTCTGCTGTCACTGTCCCTGACCCCATCCCACCCTGGAATCTGCCTGGAGTAGGTTCCCAAATCCAGCCTTGACCATGGAGCTGCTCCTGGGGATGGAGCCTTCCTCCTCCTTCTCNAATGAATTTTTATTAGAAAAGCATGGCTGCACTTATGAAAAAAGAAAATCTGTCTTTGAAACTAGGAGCAGAGTGTGTTTTCCCTGGCATTAGCCTGTTAGTTTTTAATATCAGGTTTGCACTGGAGTTGACTCCTGGTGCATTTTGGAACCATAAGCCAACAAAGTGAAGCTAATGGGAAAGGAAATAATACAGGAGAAGAGATCCCCTTTTGAAGTGTGGGCAGGAAATCTGCACAACCCTCTCTCCTCCTCCTTCTCCTCCTCCTCCTCCTCCTCCTCCTTCTTCTCCCTTCCATTTTTCCTTACAAACCCTTCCTCTCCCAGGTGGGAAAACTGGGAACCATGGAGCAGTTTGTGTTGGAAGGGACTTTAAAGCTCATCTCATTCCATCCTTGCCATGGGCAGGGACACCTTCCTCTATCCCAGATTTATTTAATTTTACCTCTTTTATTCTCTTTTAATTGTGAGGACATCAGTCTGGAAAATCCTGGTGGGGCCTGGGAATGTGATGGTGGCCCCACATTCCAAAGGATGTTTGAGTTCCTGGGAACCTGCACCTTTATTTTATTTTCATTTTTTTAAGCCTAATTCAGAGCTCCAGGAGCATTTGGACAGGGTGGGATTTTGGGATGCCTGTGCAGGGCCTGGAGTGGGACTGGATGATCCCTGTGGGTCCCTTCCATTCAGGATATTCTGGAATTCCATGAAAATCTTTCCCTACAAATAAAGAGTCCTGGAGAGGTTGCATGTAGACTCCAGTACTCCTGGAATTTTAAATTTTCCCAGAATATCCCAGGTCACCTGAAGGGAAACCTTGGGGATAAGGGCTGGTTGTTCACACAGAAGTGTTGCAGAAACGAGGAGAATTGGGAATTATGGATTTTTTAATCACTTCCTTCCCTTTGAGGGACACAATTCCCAAGCCAATCCCTTTTTTATTGCTGCTCTCCCAGAAGTGGCCGCTCCAGCTTCAAAGCTCCAGCTTTTACCACCAGGATGGAGCCAGATTTGGGATCAAAAATTGCTGCACAATCAAACAGATCGTGGCTCTTTTCCTCCTGCTGCACCTTTTGTGTGAGAAACAACCTCATTTTCCATAATTGCAGTGGGGGTTTTTATTTTCAAATTATTTTTGTCCTGTTTTATTTTGTATCTTTCAGGGTTTTCAGCTATTTCTGGGAATTGTTGGGGAAATAACCTTATTTTATATAATTGTATTGTGGGGTTTGATTTAAAAATATATTTTATCATGTTTTATTTTGTATTTTTCCCAGTTTTCAGGTATTGTGTGTGGTGTTATACACACAGAGTGACACCCAGTTCAAACATCCCATCACTTCCATTTGATTTTTTTATTTGATTCTCAAATAATTTAGAGTAACTTCTGCTGAGAGCTGACTGAAATATTTCATCTTCCTTTCTTTTCTGTGTCAAAGCACCAAACTATCCTGTGAGGGGGATAAAAAGATGTTTTGATCAGTGCCAGGCAGCAACTGCCCTTAATGCTGTTAAAAATAGCATTTTTTGGGTAAAAGAGAAGGAGACTGAAATGATGCTGTGTCATGTTA
This sequence comes from Aegithalos caudatus, assembly GCA_013389925.1. Taxonomy (NCBI): domain Eukaryota; kingdom Metazoa; phylum Chordata; class Aves; order Passeriformes; family Aegithalidae; genus Aegithalos; species Aegithalos caudatus. Next base: position 129,923 of record WEIU01002519.1, on the reverse strand, counting down.
TGACATGCTGGTATTAGTCAGTGCATAATTCCATTGATTAGTCATGAAATAGCAGGAAAATAGGAAGTAAGAGAATTTCTATAAGATAGGATATAGTTTAAAATGAAGGCTTAAAGGTTTGTAATGGACTCTGGAAATGAGGTTTAATTGAAGCAATTAAACCCAGGTTTAATTCTTGTTTTCTTCCAGATTGGGTATTTCTTGGGAAATTGCTGAAATTTTTTATGGGACCCTGGAATGTCCTGAGTGGGAATAAACCCCCAGGGCCCATCCAGTGCCACCCTGTCCCTGCCCAGAGCCCCAGCAATCCCCCCTGGGCATCCCTGGCAGCGCTGTCCAAAGGCTCCTGGAGCTCTGGCAGCCTCGGGGCCGTGCCCATTCCCTGGGGAGCCTGGGCAGTGCCAGCACCTCTGGGGGAAGAACCTTGCCCTCAAATCCAACCTCAATCCCTGCTGGCACAGCTCCAGCTGCTCCCTCTATTTCAATACTTGGATTGATCCCAAAATTAGAAATGTCAAAACTTGGATGAGAAAAGAAGTTCAGAGTTTTGGTCAGCTCTGAAATGGGGGTTTGTGGTTGGGACTTCAGTTTGAACATGATCTGAGGTAATTTTTTATTTCTTGTACATATTTTATGATTTCATAATGCCCCAAAAAGCTGTGGCTGCCCCTGGATCCCTGGCAGTGCCCAAGGCCAGCTTGGACATTGGGGACAGCCTGGGACACTGGGAGCTGTCCCTGCCATGGCAGGGCTGGCACTGGGGGGGATTTGAGCTCCCTCCCAATCCAAACCAGT
>WEIU01002519.1:113749-129021 GCA_013389925.1 Aegithalos caudatus | reverse complement strand
CTCCCAGTGTCCCAGGCTGTCCCCAATGTCCAAGCTGGCCTTGGGCACTGCCAGGGATCCAGGGGCAGCCACAGCTGCTCTGGAAATTCCATCCCAGCCCCTTCTTACCCTCACAGGAAAGGATTTTTGCAGGACTCAGGATGAGTGAGGCTCTGGGAACATCTTGTTCTCTTTTTCTGACTGGTTTAACTCCGAGCTCTGGTGGTGTTTGACTTGGTTCAGCTTCCTGAAAAAAACTCCAGAACTGTGCAGCCTCCCAGGCATTGAAACAGGGCCTGGGTTTAATGGATTTATTTATTTCTCTAAGGGTGGATGGATTTATTTATTTCTGTAAGGACCTGGCATGATTTCACCCAGGCTCAGCAAGGTAAAACTGCAACATGGTTTAAACTCAGTGCTGGGCTGGAGCCAAAGCCACAATTCCTGGCCCAGAATCCTGGGATGGGTGAGGCTGGAAGGGCCCACAGTGCTCACCTGGGATCATCCCAGAGCTCAGGGCATGGGGATATTCTGGGATATCCCTGTTGGGTTTAGGCAAGGGACATGAGACCACCAAGAGATGTTTAAGGCAGGATTTATAGCCTCAGTCTCATGAAGGAATGAGGTGTTCACTGCAGAAGTTAAAGGTCAGCTGTCCCTGGTCAGTGGTCACAGGAGCACAGGATACAGGGTGTTTTAAAGGTTTATTTCAGCCACTGAACTCCTGCCACACAGATTGTTTCCAGTTCCACACCAATCCCTAATTAATTTGTGTCACACGTCTTGCTGCAATGTGGGTTTTCTTAACCAATCATAAAATGACACACAAAACTACTTCTTACACCTTAAAACTTCTATTTCTGTAACCACTTCTATATCCATGCTTTAAAACCTTAAAACTTTCCACTGCCTAGCTATATGTGTTCCTATCTAAACTACAAATCCACATTCTTGCTTGTGGTCTCTTGGTCTGGAAGCTTTTTCCAAGGTCTCAGGTTGAACCCTGTGTTCAGTTCTGTGTTTGGGCCTGCATGGACAAGGTTTTGGGAATTTTCTGTGCCTGGAATTCCCATATAATCCCAGAGAGGAGAATCCAGCCCCTCTCTGGGCACTGCCCAGGGCAGAATTTCAGGGGAATTGCTGGGATCAGGTCCTGCCCTGGCTCTGGGGACATCGCTGGGACTGGAGCAGAGCCTGGGAGTGCTGGGAGCCATCCCTGCACACAGGGACAGACTGGGACAGACTGGGACAGACTGGGACAGACTGGGACAGAGACTGGGACAGACTGGGACAGACTGGGACAGACTGGGACAGACTGGGACACACAGGGACAGACTGGGACAGACTGGGACACACAGGGACAGACTGGGACAGACAGGGACAGACTGGGACACACAGGGACAGACTGGGACACACAGGGGTTGGAGCTGGGCAGGATTTCCATTATTGCCCCAATCCAGGAGCAGAGCACACCAAGTGAAGATGGAGAACTTCCCTCCAAACCTTTCTCCTGACCTGAACCGAGCACAAATGGAGACAAATCCCACACAGGCCTCGAGTTGATTTGTTTGAATACTTTGGGCTGTTTATTTTTCAAGCTCCACTTCGCCTCCTCTGATCTCCCTCTCTCTTGCTCCCAGTCATTTATCATTCCCTTCATTAGGAGCAGTTTTCCAAACAAGCCACTGCCTGCTAGGGCAGCCTGAATTCCCTCCTGGAGTTCCCCACGGAGCCATCTGTGCTTTCCTTAGGCTTTTTATTAATGAACCCCCCTCAGTGATGACTGGGGTGGCCCCAGGTGCCTTTTTTGTTCCCTCATTTCCCTGATTTGTGAGTCTGAACACTGAGTCCCTGCTCAGCTCCCCTCCCTCCCCCAGGAACAATTGGGGATGTCTTTGTCAGGGTTGATTGTTTAAGCCACTACAGCAGCCTCCACAAGTGTCATTTCTCCTCTATTGTTCCCTGGTTCTCCTTCTTCCTCGGTTTGGAAGCAAAGCAGGACCAGCAATTACTGTCAGCTGCCTCCTGGCTGGAATGAGGGCATGGAAGGAGCTAAGGAGCTCCTGAAGTGTTCCAGGGACATTTTTCCTTGTTCAGGTTCATATCTGCCCTCACCTGTAGGAGCAGAGTAGGGAAGGCAGCTCAGCAGCCAGGGAAAGTCAGCTCAGAGGGAATCCCAGAATGGTTTGGGCTGGATGGGAATTGAAGGATCAGCCAGTGCCACCCCTTTTGAAAACATAAATTCATAACATTTGAATTTAAAATTTTAAATTTAACCCCAAATTTTAAAATATTAAATGATAAAATCATGGAATGATTTGGTTTGGGAGGGACCTCAAAGCCCATCCACTTCCATGGGCAGGGACACCTCCCACTGTCCCAGGCGTCTCCAAGTCCCATCCAACCTGGCCTTGGAAATTAGAATTTATCCAAATGCCTTTATTTTCAATCCAAGGTTGTAGAGAATGTTTGGGATTTACCCTCCTTGGCCACCCCTCAGGCCTTTTTAAGTTCCTTTTCCAGAGATTCCTTTGGAGATGCATTTGCATATCCATGCACGATCCCATGGATGATTCTCTGGGAACATTTCCCTGAGTTGTGGCCTCCTTGGTGCTCAGCAGCTGGGAAGGAGCTGGGTCCCTTTCCCTGGGAAGGACTGGGCTCCTTCCTGGGAAATTCTGCTGCTTCTGGCATCTTCCTGCTCACCCATGGCAGGTGGACAAAGGCAGCCTGAATTTGGAATGCCAAATTCTAACATCACATCAAAATTGCCTCATTTTCCCCACAGCAAAGATGTGGGCTCCAGGAGAGCTGGAGAGGGACTGGGGCCAAGGGACACAGGGACAGGAGGCAGGGAATGGCTCCCAGTGCCAGAGGGCAGGGCTGGCTGGGATGTGGGGCAGGAATTGTTCCCTGGCAGGGTGGGCAGNATTATATATTTATAAGTATGTCTTTATAATTATAAAATTATCTTATTTATAATTATAATTTATAATTGTAATATTAAATGTGTTTTCTACAATATTAATAATTATACTTTTTTATCATTTTAGGCCCACCTACAACAGCAGCTTAACTCAAGCCCTGGTTGTGCTCATGGGTGTGGTTGGGAGCACCTGGGGTTTATGGCTGGAAGGCACCAAAAAGACATTCCATGGAATTCTGGGATTTACCTGACTCAGCAAATTTTTACTTCCATTAAAAAAAATAAAATAATTAATAAATTAATTTTGGCTGGGAACAAAAGATGTCCTGGCAGTTGGTTTTCCCATTCCTGCACCCTGACTGGAGGGTGCAGGATCTGGGGAGCTCTGAGGCACAGGGCAGCCCTGCTGCTCCTGGGGATTTTTTTGGGCTCCCAGCAGGCTCAGGTGGGGATTTTGGCTCCTGCTCTTCCTGCCTGGCCCTCTGTAGGTGCCAGTGTGTGTTGGATCCAATTCTTGGGAATGCAGCCTGGGACAATCCAGGCCAGTTTTCTCAAATTAAGGCTGGGCAGGCAGAGGTGGAGCAGACAAGGTGTGATTGTTTGCTCCTTACCCAGCTGGGTGTTCCAAAGGGAATTGCTGCTGCTCCAGCTCCTCCTCTGATCCCAGGCCTTCCAAATCTTCCATCTTGGCTGGATTTTTGCTGTTGTTCAGTCAGAAAACTGTAACAAACTCAGGTTTCCCTTCCAGCTGAGCCTTTACTGAGGCAAAATTGAATTATTGTGTTCATTGCTCCTTTATGGGCTGATAAAGAGCTGTCACAGCACACGGATTAGGCCTTGGACTGCTGGATTTTTCCCTTTTTTATTTTTGATTTCCTGAGGAATCTCAAGCCTCACATCCCCTCTTGGGTTTTTGGTTTTTTTTTTTTCCCTAAATGAATGAGGTATCACTTGAGGTTGAAACCTAAACTGCTGCTCCCCTCCCTTACCCCCGAGGAGAGGTTGGATGCAGCTCATCCTCTCGACTCCAAACCTCAGTGCCTTGGATATTCAATGACATTCCAGCCTGGACCACACCAGGAGCTCTGTGCTGGGCATCTCAATTCCAGAGCTGGCCACTTCTCCCTTCAGTTCCTCCTGTGGAATGTGGGCTCTGTGGTGCTGGAGGGCAACGTTTGACCTAAAAAAAAAAAAAAAGGAATTATTTTCAGATGTCCCCCAAGAGTGGCACTTCCAGCCCTGGAGAAGTGGTGGCATCTTAAAACAATTGATTGGAAGGAGTGGTGGCAGCTTTCCCAGAAACTGCTCTCTCTCCCTGGCACGGAGCTGGGGGAGGTTTCCTTGCTGAGGAGGAGACTCCATGTGGGAACTGCCAGGGGACAGTGGGCAAGTGGGGCTTGGATGGTTTTCAACCCCCTGATCCCAGGAAATGAGAATCCCAGGAACTTTCTGGCTCAGGCAGGGAGGAGGAATGAATGGAAAAGGACTGGGAGCTTCCTGAGCTTCCATCATTTGGGTTTTAAGGCCTTTTCTGAGCTCTCCTTGCCGTGTGCTCCACCAGCCAGGGGTTCTCCTTATCCAAGTGCCTTTTATTTCCATTTTAAGGTGGGAGAAGAGGTTTGGAACTTGCCCTTCTTGGCAGCCCAGCAGCTCAGGACTCTCCAAGTTCCCTTTTCAGAGTGATTTGGAGGTGGATTTGAATATTCCAGACTGCACAATTTGAGAGCTGATTATCTGGGAGCAGTAGTTGCTGTTAATATTATTGTTGTTATTACTCTCTTCATTTTCGTTGTCTTTGTTGTTGTTATTATTGTTATTATGATTGTTTTGAGTTATTATCGAGTTGATAATAATAATAAAGCTAAAATTATAATGATAATAATTATTATAGTGATGATAATTATAGTAGTGACAATTATAATAATAATTAGATGGAGAAGGAGAGGAGGAGAAAGAGGAGAAGAGGAAGAAGAAGAAGAAGAAGAAGAAGAAGAAGAACAACAACAACAACAACAACAACAACAACAAGAACAACAAGAACAACAAGAACAAGAGCAAGAACAAGAACAACAAGAAGAAGAGGAAGAAGAAGAAGTTCCTGTTACCTCACTGGTGCTCAGCAACTGGGAACCTGCAGGCTGGTGTCCTGAGAAGAACTGGAAAGGACTGGGAAGGTTTTAACTCAGGAGTTTGGACTTTTCCTTGTGGCCTGGGCCAAACTCCACAGGGATATGAGGCAGGAGAAGTTCTCCAGGGGCTGGGAATGCTGATAAACTGTCCAGAGCCACCAGGTCTTCCTTGAGCCTCCTTTTCTCCAGGCTTAGCCCCTTTCCCAGATCCCTCAGGAGTTTTCCAGTCCCTTTCCCAGCTCCCCCATGAGTTTTCCAGTCCCTTTCCCACCTCCAGCCCCCCAAGGTCTCTTCTGCAGAACACAGAACTGGACACAGCCACACTGGGAATTCCTGCCAGTGGATCTGCTGGGCAGGAGGGTGTTCCTGGCTGGGACAATGAAGGTTTGGAATCTTACTTTAAGATTTTCTCTGCCAAACATTGAAATTCCCTCATTGGGACAATGAAGAAAACAGAAGCTTCATCTCCAGGGAAGTGCAGCATTTCCCACCTTTTCTGGTGTTCTTGTTTCTGTACTGCCTGATTTCCTTGCCTGAGCCCCAAATCCCACACTGGGAGGGGAAGTGGAGCTGTCAGTGCCTGAAAATGAGGAGCCAGGGTGGGAAAGGCAGGGAATGAGCCTGGTGCTGCTGAGGAAGGTGTGGAAATCTCCCTGTGATGGGAAATAAGTCCTGCCTGAGGTGGGAATGGAGCCACCAGGGCTGTCCCTCCATGGATTGCACCAGGTCAGGAAATCCAGGATTGGAGGGAGAGTGTCCAGGCTGGAAGTGCTGGGAGTTTGCAGGGGTTGGGATGGACCTTTCAGGGAGTTTGGCTCTGCACCCACAGGTGGGAAACCTCCAAACCTCCACCCTGGGAATTCTGTTGGGTTTTGTCCCAAGCAGAGGGGTGGGGGGGAGGGAGGAGTATGGGGCTGATGTTCCTGTCCCACCTGGATGTGTCCTGGAGCTCAGGGAGGACAAATCTCTGGGGGTCCAGACACAGAGGGTGTTGCTGGAATTGTTTTGAGGTGAATGGGAGCAAATATCCAAGGGCTGGGTCCTGTCTTGGATCACAACAACCCCATGGAGTTCCAGCCAGGGGCAGAGGGGCTGGAAAAGGTCCTGGGCGTGCTGGACACGAGCTCAGGGGTGCCCAGGTGGGCAAGAGGCCCCTGGCACCTGGGCTGGCTGAGGAATTGTGTGTGCAGCAGGAGCAGGGCAGGGATTGTCCCCGTGTGCTCCAGGGCTGTGTCCAGTCCTGGCTCCTGCAGGAGAGCCCTGGAGGGGCTGAGGGAGCTGGGAAGGGGCTGAGGGAGCTGGGAAGGGGCTGAGGGAGCTGGGAAGGGGCTGAGGGAGCTGGGAAGGGGCTGGGGGAGCTGGGAAGGGGCTGAGGGAGCTGGGAAGGGGCTGAGCCTGGAGAAAAGGAGGCTCAGGGGGGCCCTTGTGGCTCTGCACAAGTCCCTGCCAGGAGGGGACAGCCGGGGGGGTCGGGCTCTGCTCCCAGGGAACAGGGACAGGAGGAGAGGGAAGGGGCTCAGGCTGGCCCAGGGGAGGCTCAGCTTGGCCAGCAGCAGGAATTTCCCCATGGAAAGGGGGCTCAGGCCTTGGCAGGGGCTGCCCAGGGAGCTTGGCAGTGCCCATCCCTGCAGGTGGCACCTGGAGGTGGCACTCAGGGCTCTGGGCTGGGGACAAGGTGCCCATGGGGCACAGCTGGCACTGCCTGGGCTGGGAGGGCTTTGCCAGCCTCAGGGATTTTGGGATTCTGTGGAATTTTAGCATTTTAACCTCTTCTCTGTGTGGCCAGGGAAGGGCACTGGCCTTGCCTGGCAGCAGAGCTGGCTCACCCTGGTCCTGCTCTCACTCCTATCAGCTCAGAGCTCTTTGCTATCAGCTCATTATCAATTGCTGATAACAGTTCCTACACCAGCCTTGGCTCTCTGGGCTTTGGGTTGCACCAGAAATCTTTTTTTTTTTAAGGGTTTTTCACATGCCATTAGAGCCCAAGAGGGCACTAAGTTCCTCAGCAAGATTTAACATTTCCATGAACTCTCCTCTGCTGCTTCTGGGATTTGCAGTCCTTGAACTCCATAAACATTTTACCTCCACTTCACGCTTGACCTCAGACTTCTCCAGAAGCTGAATCCTGCCCTGGGCTGACTCTGCCAGGCTCAGTGGAAATTTTAAAGTAGGTTATTGGAAATGTGCATTTTTAGTCTTCACCAAGCAGAGCCCAGTGCTGGATTTCTGGAGCTGCCTCTCCTCATGGAAAGCCCCAACAGGAATGGAAAAAAATAAATGTGTGTGATTCCCTCTTCCTTATCTCCAGGAATGTCCAGAAAATGATCCTGGTATTTTACAAAACATGGCTGTGCTCTTTGCCCCAATGAGTTTCTGTGGCAGAAAATTCTCCAGGCTGGTTCTGGACCTGTTTGGGAAGGATTTCCTTGGCCTAGTCCCAAATGGAAGGAGCTGAAATCTCCTCCAGGGTGTGTCTGTGGCTCCTCAGGGGCTGCAGGACCCTGAGTATTAATGTGGGTATTAAAGTGGCATTAATGTGGGTATTATCATCTCCTGAGGAGCAGCAGAGCACAAATCTGGTGAGGAGAGAGTGATTTTCTCCAACAGAATGGAGTTTTTCAATCTTGCTGTAATCCTGCTCTTAAATCTCATCAGCCAGGATGACTTTTTAATATAATTTCTGTCCAGAAAATTGAAATCTAGAAAACAGCAGAATGAGTTAGAGAAGTGCCATTAGTCTGAAGCCTGAATTGAGGCCCTCTCATCCCACACACTTGTGCACAGTCATGCTGCAGCTGGAAAACCAAATATCAGGATTGGAGGCTTTTATTAAATCACTCATGAGGTTTAATCTTGGAATTAAATCCATTTCTGGCCAGTCTGTGACAATGTGACACCACAGAAACTTCACGGGCTGCACTTCAAGTGAAAATCTCAATATTTCCTGCATTTGGCCACAAAGTTTGGTGAAGTTCAGGCCTCATTCCAGTCCCAGTTGGATGGCACAGGGATCTTGTTCTTTTTCCTTTGTGCTTCAGAATTGTTGGCTCAGATGGGAAAAAGCTGTGTTGGCACCCAGGTGAGTTGTGCACAGATTCCCTGCTGGTCCTGAGCAAATCCCAGGGGAATTTCGGCAGTGGGGAAATGTCATTTTGGGAGAATCACAGAATGGAGTCAGGGAAGGGTTTGGGATGGAAGGGTCTGTAAAGGGCATCCAATCCAACCCTCAGCCATGGGTGGGGATGCCACTCACTGTCCCAGCTTTCCTTGGGCACTGCCAGGGATCCAGGGGCAGCCACAGCTGCTCTGGGAATTCTATTTCTGGGCCTGCCCATGCTCACAGGGAGGAAAATTTTTCTAAGATCTGATCTAAACCTGTAATTTTTCACTCTGAAGCCATTCCCTGCGTCCTGTCCCTCCATCCCTTGGCAATTGTCTCTCTCCAGGTTTCCTGCAGCTCCTTCAGGCCCTGCAAGGCCACCCTGAGCTCAGCCCAAAGCTTCTCCTGTCCAGGCTGAACAATCCCATCTCTGCCAGCCTTTCCTCCCAGCACAGCTGCTCCATCCCTCTGCTCATCCTGCTGCCTCCTCTGGGCTCTCTCCAGCAGCTCCACGTCCTCCCTGTGCTGGCATCCAGGCCTGGGGCAGCTCTGCAGGTGGGAAATCACCTGAGGGGCACAGGGACACAATCCCAGTCCCTTTCCTCATCCCAATCCCTTTCCTCATCCCAATCCCTTTCCTCATCCCCACACTGGGCACAGGGGGCTCTGGGCTGGGGCAGGTCCAGCTCTCCCAGGGCTGCTCCATCTGCTCCTCCCAGCCTGGATTGATCCCAGCCTTGTCCCAGTCCAGGTTCAGCACCAGCACTGGGCTTTTCCCAAAGGATTTGCAGGCCAGGGGTTCCTCTGGGGCACAGGAGGAGCTGCTGCCAACAAAGTGCCAGGGAGAGCAATTCCTGCCCCTCTCCAGCTTGGCACCCGCTCTGCCCAGACACTTCCATCGCTCCAATTTCCTAAGGAGGGAAGGACATTGTCTGCCCTGCCCTGAGGGAAGTGTTGTGAAAATAAAGGGAATGGGAGTTGTGAAAATAAAGGAATTGGAGTTGTGCAAGGCCAGAGAAGCAGCTTTTCAAAGGTGTTTATTCAAATACAGACAAATATGTAGGGCAATGCTGGGCCTCCTTATTGCAAGCTCCATTGAAACCTCTGCATTTCTGGGCTCCTGAAGAAACTGAGGAGCCTTTAGGCTTTGGAAAAGGCTTGGAATGGCACCCAAAGAGAATTCAGTAAGGAAGTGAACAAGTGTGTATTTAAAGATATAAAGGAAGTTTACTGTGGGAGATAAGGACTTTCTTTGGAGGCAGTAAATAATGTGTGCTGTAAATAATGTTTGCTAACACCGGATGGTTGTGGGAAAACAAACCATGGAAAAGTTGGGAGAGTGTGGCCGGAGCCACGTGTGGAGGGAGCATGGGCTGGAGGAAAAACCTGCCAGGGTTGTGCCATTAAAAGCTCTTATCTGAGGGTGTTGATAGGAGAGGGGGAAATGAGGCTTCTGCAACAGGGTTTGAAAGGAGTCATTCCCTGTGCAGATTCCTGGGTTGTTTGGAGAATAATAGGAAAGGGATTGTGCTGCAAGGTGGAGCCAGGTGGGGATCAGGCTCTGCTCCCAGGGAACAGGGACAGGAGGAGAGGGAAGGGGCTCAGGCTGGCCCAGGGGAGGCTCAGCTTGGCCAGCAGCAGGAATTTCCCCATGGAAAGGGGGCTCAGGCCTTGGCAGGGGCTGCCCAGGGAGCTTGGCAGTGCCCATCCCTGCAGGTGGCACCTGGAGGTGGCACTCAGGGCTCTGGGCTGGGGACAAGGTGCCCATGGGGCACAGCTGGCACTGCCTGACCTTGGAAATCTTTTCCAACCCCAGGGATCCTGGGATTTCATGAACATTTCACTGCTGAAAATGAGGAAGTCTCTCCTTAAGGATGTGTGTTTTCCCTAAGATTTATAATGAAATTCACTTGGATTTTCATGGCAGAAGATGAAACCAAGACACAGATAAACCGAATTTCAGACTTCTGCTAAATTTTAAGATCCCAGGAATAGCAAAGCTCTCCAAAGGGAAGTTCCTTCCAGTGATACAATAATTTCCCAGCTCCTCCTGGGAAAAAGCACAATGAAATCAGCTGAACCTTTCAGACAAACAAGAAAGAGAATTTTACCTGAGTTCAGTGCCTGTCACACCAAATTTCATCCCAGATTGTTGAAGTTTGCTGAGGGGACAGATCCAGAAAAATCACATTGGGCAGTGTCCCTCCTTGGCAGCTCCTCCCAATCCCAGCTGGACTTGGTGGACATTGGTTCATTCTCCAGCTTCCCCCTTCACAGAGCCCTTGTGTGAAAAATGAGGTTCACTTTCTTAGAGGAATTTATAAATTTAATAAAAAATTGAAAACAGACAAATGGGAGACAGCAAATAAAGCAAAACCAGTTTCTCAGCCGAGGGTGTCTGGCAGCCAGCACACCCCTCACCCCTTCAGATCCTTTAAGGATCTCTGTGTTACATATTCATAGACCCTAATGCAGGATTCAAATATTCATTTTGGGTATCATTTCTTTGTTCAGTTTCAATTCTCCCCCAATCATTTTATCTGGTAGATCCATCTGGGTGGCTCCACTCTGATATCACAGGTCCCATCAACTTTTCTCTGAGGTTTTGGTCATCTCCATTAGGATAAGATCCCTGATAACAGAGGTTCCATAGCTTTTCTCAGCAATGTCCATGCAGGAATGCAGGATGACTCTCCCTGCCTCCTGCTTTGGCCAGTTTAGATGTTATAAAGAAAAAAACCCTAGTCTTTTACTGTTATTACTATATTACAATCAGAAAACATACATTCATCACCTTTATAAACTCTGTTAATAAAATAAAATACAGTACAACTTTCCCACATTATACATTATAGCATCCATCTCAATATTTGCAAAAAGCCAACTCCATAATACTCATTTATAACACTTGGGATTGGAGATGCATTTCAGAATTTGGCCTTCCACACTCACCAAGTGGGGCTGGGTGCCTCCCAGCCCTCGTGTGTGAGAATTGCTTTTTTATTCCTCTTTGGAATGTGGTCAGTTTATGAGATCTCCCCACACCCTTTCTCTGCAGGAGTCACTTCATTTCTTTGTGAGCTTTGCTGTTAAACTGTGCATAATTTGGGGTTTTTTTTTACTGTTCTCCCCCTGCTTTGTGAGTTTTGAAAAGATGTTAATTTTCCTTTTGTTGTTTTCTGTTGACCACTTAATCCTTTCCCATTCCAATTGTTTTTCTTATTGCTCTCCTCCAACTTTTCTGTTGTTTGAAATGTCTGTCATCCCAAACTCGCCTTTGTTCTCCCAACAATGATTTTGGGAGCCTCCCTGCTGAGGAACATTCCAAATGTGTGTGTGGCTGTGGATGGGGGATTTTGCCCTTCCCTGCTCTTTGACGCCCCTCTTTCCTTCTTCTGGGCTCTCAGCAGATCCAAGCAGCTCCAGCCCTTCCCTTGGAATCTGATTGCCAGGCAGAACCACCAGGAGCTGGATGTCCCTCAGACCCCACCAGGGTGGATTTATTTTATCGGTTTGGGGCTGACCAGGGCTCCACCTTAGCTCAGAGAATGAATTGAAGTCTCCCAAAAACCTCCCAGCAGCTCTGCAAACATTCGGGAGCTGCGTCCTTATCCTTCCTACAAAGTGGAAGCAATCCAAAATCGTGACTCATTCCCTCAAAGAGAATGGAGAAGGGGCTGAAATCCCTGGGGGTGTTTTCTGATCAGAGGGAAAGTCCAGATATTTATCAGGTGCTAAAATGTTTTCATTTCGGTTCAAAGAATTTCACCTCAAAAGACCTTGGTCCCTCATATCCAATTCCAAAGGTGTGGGAATCACAGCTGGGGGGAATTCTGAGAGTTTTGGGGTGGCAAGGGCTGGATCTTAAAGATATTTGGGTGCCCAGGGTTAGATAACAGCAATATTATCTCCCTGAGCCTAAAGTGGAGATCCTTAACTCAATTCCCATCCAGGCCCTGCAGGAATTCAGTAACTAAAGAGCCACTGGATGAAAATGGGACAGGGATGTTCCATTGTTGTCTCCAGGTGGATGAGTGGAAGTGCCAAACAGGAGGAGAGGATTTAGGGCTGTGGCTTCTGCAGGCAGAGAGAAGCTTCTGTAAAGAGACAGATTTTTTTTTTGGGGATGGGTGGAATTTAATACTTGGAAGGCCTTGGAACCTTCTTGCTGTTGGATCCATTTCCATGGATATTGAAGCAGCAGGATTTGAAAATCTCAGTACTCACACCAAAATTACTTACTTTTACTTAAATTAGTTATTACCAAAAGCTTCTGTTCACTGCTGTAACAGCTCAGCATTTCCAGAGGTATTTTATCCAGGGGGGATGTGGCTTAGGAATGGGAATCACTGAGCTGCTCCAAAAAATGGGCTCCTTTAGGAGAATTCATCACCCACATTTGCCATTCCCACACAAAAAGGTTTCATTCCTGTAAAAGCAAATTTGGGATTGGCCATGAGGCTTCTAATTGTGTGACCTTCCACCAAACCATCCTGGATAAGAATTCCTGGATAAGAATTCCTGGATAAGAATTAGGGAATGCTGCAGAACACCAACCATTCCTTCCAGGATCTGTCTCTGGGGATTGGAACTGGATTACAGAGGGCAGATTCTCACCCTCACCATGGAAAACTGGAAATCCTGGGAGAAATTCAGTTTTTCCAGGGTATTGAAGTCAACAGCTGGGCTTGGAAAGTTGGGTACTTGTGGTGACATCTCCTCACTGGCCCAGTGCAAGGCTGCAGGGTCACAGAATCATGGAATGGCTTGGAAGAACCTTAAGGATCATCCCATTCCATGATCCCGTGGTTCCTGGGACACCTTCCACTGTCCCAGGCTGCCCCAAGCCCTGTCCAAGCTGGGCTTGGGCACCTCCAGCTTCTCCTGCCCCACTACCACACCCTCTACAACACTGGAGAAATCCCACCTGCCAGGGAAATTCTTCTTCCCTGAAACTGTGTCAATTCCCAAAGGATCTCTGAGTCCCAAGCAAGGAGCAACAACTTTGCCTGGAGGAAACTTTTGACCTTGGTGGTGTCCCTGAGCTGGTGACAAACTCAGTTCAGGAGAACTGAGCAGCAATTTCTCCAGGATTCTGGCTCCATGGGAGGTGCTTTGCCCAGGACAGTGTCACAGAATCATGGAATGTTTGGGTTGGGATGGACCTCAAATCCCCCCCAGTGCCAGCCCTGCCATGGCAGGGACAGCTCCCAGTGTCCCAGGCTGTCCCCAATGTCCAAGCTGGCCTTGGACACCTCCAGCTTCTTCTACTTCACCCCCTCCCACCTGCAGGGAAAGGTTTTTCTCCTTCCTTGAAATTGTGCCAAATCCTTCAGGAAGATCCCAGCCCTGGCTGGGACAACTCTGAGTCCCAGGTGAGGAGCAACAACAACTTTGCCTGCAGGGAACTTTTAACTTTGGGGGTGTCTCTGAGCTGGTGACAAACTGAGCTTTCAGGAGAACCAGGCAGAATTTTCTCCAGGATTCTGGCTCCATGGGAGGGGATTTTTCCAGGACACAAGGTTGGGAATCACGCCCTGCTGCAGCTCAGGAGCTGTCCTGTGGCAGATACGATCTGCCCTCAGTAAATTAATTAAGTGCACAAACACAAAGACTCCCTTTGGACAATTAGGACCACGAGGGAGGGGTTGGGAAGATGATTGCTCCCTCCTGGGAAGAGATGAAAGCCTCCAGTGGGAAGGAGAAGAGATTTTTCCTGATAGATCTTCAGATTAAACCCGAGGGGCTGCTTGAGCTGGAAGTCTGCCTTCTGTTTTGTATCAATAACTGGATTTCAAATGCTTGGCTCCCACTCCTGTTTGTAGGTAATGGTTCTCTGTTGAGCTCCCTCTGCTTTCTTGGAGGTGGATTAGGACATAATTAAATATGAGGAACTCTAACAAAAACCATGGGTCTATCAAAGCAAATTAATTGCTGGGTCTGGTTTGGAACTTGGGAGAATCACTGCAAACAATGGATTTGTTCCATCTTCCCTGAGTACTCCACTTCTGCCCTGTCTATTTACAGCAGAATCCTTGGGATTTGCTGCAAGCAAGCAGAAAATCATAATTTTCTTGTGCAAACACAAAGGAGAGCGAGCTCCTCATGTTTATTCATGCCTCTGTGGTAACTACTTGGTGTAAAGTCTCCTTAAGCCCCTATTTCACAACTAGAGATGGACAAAGGAGCCTTGTTGGAAATGAAAACCAGGGAATTTCTCCCCTGTTGCAGCTGTAATCAGAGTTTGTTAAAGAAAGGCAAAGAATCCTTGCCTGCCTAATGGGGCAGCACTAAAGATTCACTGAGTTCATGCAGAGACAGGAATTCAGGAGGAATCTGAGCCAGAGGTGGGTTTGGTCCATGGCTCCAGCTCCTGGAACCTGGCACTTCCCAAGGCTGCCCAGGGAATGGCAGAGCTGCTCTGTGGGACGGGGCAGGGAGAAGTCTCTGCCAAAGACAAAGGTTTAAATGTAAGAAAAACTGAAAATTCAGGTGATGTTGGGAAAGGTCTTCATGTTTTGAGATGGATTTGAAAGTGAATGAGTCTCCACCTGTCCCATCTTTCCCTGTCCTCAGCCTCAGCCCATCCATTTGTGATTGCTACATCTGGAGAAGCTGAAGAGCAGCTGGAACTGAGACAAAGGAGGGTTTGGCTGCCCAAAACCCAATTCCCCCAGTTCCTGAGGTTGCTGGAATTCAGGATGTGCTTCTGGCTGAGTTTGCACTTGGAGGTGTGTGTGTCCATGAAGGGCTTTGGAGCTGCCTTCATTCCCTTTTGGCTGTTTCGTTATCTGAAAGGAGAGGGAAATGTTTGCTCCCAACACCACGAGCCCGGGACAGAGCAGCTGGATCCTGTGGTGGGAGGGAGGAGAAGCAGGGAAGCATCTGATGCCTTGGGAAGACTGAATTGGAACAGAGACTGGGCAGAGCTGGGGAATAAAGCAGGGATTTATTGAAAGGCCTTTAAGGATACAGCTTGGGCAGGACAGGGCCTGGGCAGGGATAAACCCAAGGGGGACCCAAAATGGGCACAAAATGGGCACAAAATGGTCACAAAATGGTCAAAAAATGGACTCAAAATGGACACAAAATGGTCACAAAATGGACACAAAATGGTCACAAAATGGACACAAAATGG
>WEIU01002519.1:85312-112727 GCA_013389925.1 Aegithalos caudatus | reverse complement strand
CCCAGTGCCAGCCCAGCCATGGCAGGGACAGCTCCCAGTGTCCCAGGCTGTCCCCAATGTCCAAGCTGGCCTTGGGCACTGCCAGGGATCCAGGGGCAGCCACAGCTGCTCTGGGCACCCTGGGCCAGGGCCTGCCCACCCTGCCAGGGAACAATTCCTGCCCCACATCCCAGCCAGCCCTGCCCTCTGGCACTGGGAGCCATTCCCTGCCTCCTGTCCCTGTGTCCCTTGGCCCCAGTCCCTCTCCAGCTCTCCTGGAGCCCCTGCAGGCCCTGCCAGGGGCTCTCAGCTCTCCCTGGAGCTTCTCCTCTCCAGGATGAGCAGAATAAGAATAATCCAACCATATAAAAAGTGCATTTTGGTGGAAGGCTCCTCATTCCTGCCATTTGAAAGTCAAAGTGGCTTTTTCAATGAAATCTTTGAATTTCCTTGGTAAAAATATCAGGCTTTAATTCCATTTTCTTGTCCGCCATGAGGGAAGCAGAACCTAAAAAGCCTCAACTGTGCCTGGCAGCCTAAATTTACACAAACTCTTTGTTGTGAAGCTCATTGTCATCTGCCTGGCTGAATTTTTGGGATTGTATGTTATTTTTACTGTGGAAAACCGGAAAAGAATTCATGGAGAGGATTGAAAAATTCAGTGGAAGCCCAAAAATTAATTAAATTCAAATAAATTAAGGTATGTGTGTTCAGCAAATACAGCTTTTTTAACATAAAGCCAACTCAGAATTCCAAATGTGTCCTGAAATATATCCCTGGCTTAGTTTCTACTGGAACACATTAGTTCAGACTAATTTTAGGCTGGCTCAGGGATCCAGAGTGAAAACCTGCAGCTCAGCACGATCCTGGACACGGGAATCAGGCTCCTGCTCCCAACTTCCTTTTGGAAGAAGCTCTCCCTGCCCCTTTCCCATCTGCTGTGCCCAGGGAGAAAACTTGGATGCTTTGAGACATCCTGTTGTTGGTTTCACTGCCTGAGAAAAATGGGATTAGGTAAGGAATAGAATGAAGATCTTTTCTGGGAATTGCTGCAGGGATTTGTTAATTGAAGTAGGTTGGATAAAATTGTTCTGTGTGTGTTTTTTCCCTGTGTGAGAGAAATAAAGGGAAAGGTGGTGTGAAAAGCTAAAATTCCCCAAAATATCCCTGCCCAGGATTCTTGTGTCTGCTTGGTGCCTTTCCCTGGAATTCTCTGTCACTTCTGGCACTTTGGGGCCTCACAAGGCATTGTTCTCTCACAGCATCATCATTCCTCCCTTCCCCTGAATGTTGGGAAGAAATTCCTCCCTGGGAAGGTGCTGAGGGGCTGGAATGGAATTCCCAAAAAAGCTGTGGCTGCCCCTGGATCCCTGGCAGTGCCCAAAGCCAGGTTGGACACTGGGGCTTGGAGCAGCCTGGGACACTGGGAGGTGTCCCTGCCCATGGGAATGGGATGATCCTTAAAATCCTTTCTACCTCAAACTATTCCATGATTCCATGACCAAACAACACCTTGTGCCATAACGTCCCTGGATCCATCACATCTGTTCCTATTTTTAAAGCTGGGATTTCCGTAATTTTTTTGCCAAGCCCAGTAAAGCTGCTCAGGGTCATTTTCTAGGAAGGGGAAAAATGGGAGTTCTATTTAACAGGAATTTCTGCTTCCCAGGGATTCCTGTCTTGCTGACAGCTCTGCAATTCCTCATCATTTTTTTCCAGGGAAGTGCTGTGTTTTCTATTTCCCAGCCACTCAAGGCTCTCAGATTCCTGGTGCTGGCTTCTCCTCATGCCAAGGATTTCCTCAGATCTGGAAATCCTTAATTTGCCAGAAATCCTTCATTTCTTAGAAATCAGTAATCTTTTTAGAAATTCACAATTTGTTTAAAGTCCCTAATTTGTCAGAAATCTTCTGAACCTGTCCTTTCCACCTTGGCTTTTCCTTGGGAACATTAAATCCCAGTTAGTTTTCTCTCTGTGAACACACAAAACACATTCCCATAGATCTGACACCTACATTTCCTACATTCCTGCTTGGAAAAGCACCACTTTTACTCCTCTAATTCATTTTTATTGCTTTTATCCCTCATCACTCAACATTCCCATGGATTCCTGGGCTTTCCCTGCTCCAATCCACTCATCCTTAGCTCTGTCTTGGCTCCCAGGATGTGCACGAGCCCTGTTTGATGTTCTGGCCCCTGAGGGCCCCATTTTACATCCAGAGGTTGCATCCAGACTTTTCTTTGGAATCTTGTGGCTTCCCAGTGCATTTTTAATGGAATCTCCATCACTATTCCCAATTATCTTCCTACAAAACTCTCCCAAGCCACTTCCAGCTGCTGGACCCTGATCTCCTGAGATCCTTTTTTTTTTGGAATACTGAACTCTATCCCTTCATCCCAATTATCTCCCAGTTTGTCACTTGTCCCTCACTTGGAACTGGGCAAAAGGCCCAGCCCAGCCATCCCAACCTTCTCCAAATCCCATCCAAGGCACTTTTCCCACTGAATTCCTTGTCCAAGGGTTTTTCATGTCCCCTCAGATATTCTTGGGAACAGTCCTTTGTCCTTCTCTCTTTTTTAAAGTGGTTTTTAGGAGCTTTTTAAAGTGAGATTGGTGCCATTTTTCCAGCTCTGTTTTTAATCTGATGTTCAACACTCTTCCCTTTTTTTTTTTTTTCTTTTTTTGGAATCATGGATCTCTCTCCTGGATGAACCTCCATGATTATTCCTGCCTTTCCTTCCTGTAGTGCTGCTCTAAATTTGTCCTCCCAATGATTTTTGGCCATGTTGGATCTTTAAGGAATGATGTCCCCGCTGGATAATCCAATTCCTGCTCTCCAATCATGTTCCTGAGCTCCCCAAAGCCACAGAAAACCCAGCAGAAACTGATGTTTGGAGAAATTAATCCCTAGAACTTCTCTTCCTCTTCTTATTTGTCATTTGTTTTGGTTTTGTTGTTGTTTGCTTTGTAACCAACAACAACACAAAAAGAGCCCTGGATTATCCCACCAAAATTCCTGCAATAAAAGCTCTCTAATCTCAGCCCTTTGCTCCTTCTCAATTAGCAGATTCCCAATTTAGGGGGACACATCTCCTTTTGCTTCTGCTTAAATTCTTGGGGGCTTAAAAACGAAATCTGGTTCCAAACTGGAATGGTTTCCTCCCACTGTGGATTTTCCAGCTGGGACCAGGCTCTGGCTCTGCTGTGGGCAGGGAGGGCAGGGGAACATCCCTGAAATCCTTCATTTGAGGATAATAATCCTGCAAATGAGGATCCCAGGCCTCAGGAAAGGCAGAGGGAGCTCAGTTTCACCAGGAATTTCCTCTTGCTCGAAGTTATGGTTTTGGAATGTCAAATTTTTATTTCCAGATTAAGAAATGTGGTGATTTATCTGGATTTTTCTCTGTTAAACAGAACTAGAAGAAAAATGTCCCCTCAGAGCACGTCTGGGTGTCCCTTTGTCACCTCTCTCTTCCTCTGGGACATTGTTTCATCTCTTTTCCATTCTTACACTGCTCACAGTATTTTTAAATATTTTAATATATGTTTATTGTGGATTCCTTCACTCCTTTTTTCACCCTCTTTATTTGTTTCCCACTTCCATATCCTTGGAATCAGGCTGAGAGGATAAGGATTCACAGAGTGGTTTGGGCTGGAAGGGACATTACAGATCATCCCATTCCAACCCCAAATACAACCACCTGCTCAAAACTGGGGCTGAATTTAATCCTTGCCCTTCACAATCACCTCCAAAACAATTCAAGCCAAGTATTCCTTGCTTTGGGATTGCACTTGGGCCTCAATCCTATAGAAATGTGGAATATCTCAAGGAATTTTAAGGACAGGCTTCTCAACGGGGCCTGTAGGACACAGGGTGAGGGGGTTAAATTAAAAATTCAAATTCAGATCAGATATAAGGAAGAATTATTTTACAATGAGGGTGGAAAAACCCTGGGAAAGATTGTCCAGAGATGTTGTGGAGGCCTCACCCACATGGATGGAGTTTTAGGATCTTGGAGGTGCTTGTGTTCATTACAGAGGGGAGGTTGGACCAGAAAATCCCTTCTGGACCATTCTGTGATTCCATGGAACTTTAGACCTTCCTTGACTTTCTCTTGGTGAGGGATGGGGAAGAGAGGCCTCCCCAGGGGTGGGAAATGAGGGATGTGATTGGATCCAGTTGGGAAAAGGAGAGGAATGTGGGGAAATGGCAGCAATTCCTGAGGCCATGTCCATCTGCCTGAGGGATGGGGAAGTGCAGGTGTGGACAAGGGAATCCTTTGGCCATGTGGGAATTAAAGAAGAAAAACTGGGAATGAGAAGGGCAGAGTGAGGGTGAGGGCTCAGACCCAGCTCAGTGTCCTGCTTGGGAACTTCCAACTTCATCCTAATCCTAATCAGGGAGTGCCTGATGTGTTCTTGATGGGAATTTCATGGAAACACAGAGGAATTACCCAGCTGGGCCTCCTGGATGCAGCTCTGGGAAAAGGAAGATCCTTTTGGGTGTCTGTGTTGTGTCCAGGGATCCCAGTGAGCCAGGAGTTGGACAAACCCCTCAGGAATGCATCCCTGGATGAAGGAGCACAGGGCTGGGGGATGTTGGGATTGTCCCAGCTCAGGTTGGGGGCTGTGGTGGGGACAGGGATGTTCTCTGTGTCCCAGGAATTGGGGTTCCTGCTCTGCCAGTCTTGGGAGGAGCACTGGGAGAAAACCCCAAAATGGGAATTTCTGCTTCCTCATTGTGCTGCACGCTCAGCTTTGAGCTGGTTCAGAGAATCACAGGATCCTGGAATCTCCTGAGTGGGAATAAACATTCAGGGCCCATCCAGTGCCACCCTGTCCCTGCCCAGAGCCCAGCAATCCCCCCTGGGCATCCCTGGCAGCGCTGTCCAAAGGCTCCTGGAGCTCTGGCAGCCTCGGGGCCGTGCCCATTCCCTGGGGAGCCTGGGCAGTGCCAGCACCTCTGGGGGAAGAACCTTGCCCTCAAATCCAACCTCAATCCCTGCTGGCACAGCTCCAGCTGCTCCCTGGGTGCTGTCCCTGGGCCAGGTCTCAGATCCCCAGGGAAGCCTTGGGTGTCCCCACACTCTCCTGACATCCAGGAGGAAACAGCCCCAGCACCCTGCAGGCAGCTGAGTGTGGCTCCCCACTGAGATCTCCACAACCAAAGTGATTTCTGCATCAATCCCTTCCCTGGAGAGCTGCACCTTCTCCAGGAGCTCAGCTGCAGCTTGCCAGGAGGTTTTGCTGAAGGAGCAAAGGGGTGTCCTGCACTTCCCAAGGGACACAACAGACCCTGTGCAGCAATTCCTGCCCCACATCCCAGCCAGCCCTGCCCTCTGGCACTGGGAGCCATTCCCTGCCTCCTGTCCCTCCATTCCTTGGAAATTGTCCCTCCAAACCAGAGAAAGTGATGAAAAGTTCTGGTTCCAGGAGCAGTTCCATGTTTGATCAGCCTGTTTGGCACTTGGGGAATTCACCTTCCCAAGGAGGAGGGAGCAGCAGAGATGCAAACACTACAGGGAATTCCTTATCCTGTGGTCTCCCTGTGTGCTCAAACATTCCAAACTCTGGGAATGTTTTCTTTTTTACAATCACCAGACGTTTTGCTGGGTGTTAAAGTGTTATTTTTCCACCCACTTTGCTGACAGCCAGAAGGTCCCTTTCCCTAGGGGAGAGGTGATCTCAGGAACAATTCTGCTGTGGGCTACAAAACATCAAAGTCAATCTTTTTCCTACTTCTCTCCTAGAAACCAACAGCTCTGAAATGGAGTCCCTGGATGCAGAGCTGCCTTCAGGGCAGCACAAGCTCGTTATTAACAGGCTAGAACAAAAATAAATATTATTGGATTGGAAAATCCATTTACTTTTCTCAGCTTAATGTAAAAATGGAACAAATTAAGGGTGAACTCCCAATGTTCTAAGAACCACTTGTTTCAAAGATCAAACCCCCCAAGCTTGTTCACCTTTAATCCTCTTTGGATCAATCCCTGTCTGCTCTGGAGTTGAGACTTCAGATTCAGCAATTTTCCTTTGCTTTCACTGGATTGGGAGCTGGGATATTCCTTGACCTGCTGGAGAGAGCCCAGAGGAGGCAGCAGGATGAGCAGAGGGATGGAGCAGCTGTGCTGGGAGGAAAGGCTGGCAGAGCTGGGATTGTTCAGCCTGGACAGGAGAAGCTTTGGGCTGAGCTCAGGGTGGCCTTGCAGGGCCTGAAGGAGCTGCAGGAAACCTGGAGAGAGACAATTGCCAAGGGATGGAGGGACAGGAGGCAGGGAATGGCTTCAGAGTGAAAAATGACAGGTTTAGGTGGGATGTTGGGAAAAAATCCTTCCCTGTGAGGGTGGGCAGGCCCTCAGATGGAATTCCCAGAGCAGCTGTGGCTGCCCCTGGATCCCTGGCAGTGCCCAAGGCCCCAGCTTGGACATTGGGGACAGCCTGGGACACTGGGAGGTGTCCCTGCCATGGCAGGGCTGGGATGATCCCTAAAATCCCTTCCAACCCAACCATTCCGTAATTCCATGATCTAGGAAGGCAAAACCAGCCCTGAGCCAGGGTTGGGGAGTGCCTTGAAGTACAATTAACCCTCACTCATCAGCTGCTTTCAGTCTCCAAATTCCCAAGGACAATCAGGGTTTCTGTCATCCCATGGGAATGTGCTCAGCACAACAATATTCCCTGAGCAGAGGCCACCGGAGAAGATGGGACATTTCTGTCTGGAAGGTGCTTCTGGAAGGAGGATGGAGCATTATTTGGACTGACCTGAGCAATCCTGATCTCTGCCACCCTTAAACACAGCTCCAATTCTGGTCTGTGTCTTAACAAAGCTGGGCTCAGGGTGGGCTCATCCCTGTGTGAGGCACTGCTTGGTGTTTTTTGTACCTCAACACCACATTCTGAGGTTTTTTTCTGATTCTTACATGGATTATTGAAAAGAAAAGCCCCACAAAAACATCCCAGAAACATCTGGAAAGAGGCTTCTCCATGAGAAAAGAGGCCCATCCCCAGCAAACTGGATTTGACTGGTGCCCAACGCTGAATGATGAGGCAGGAGTATTTTCCAAAGGGCTCCATTGATTTGGAATTCTCCCTGGGGTTTGCCAAAGTGTCCCCAAGGTGGAGGATTGGTGCCCACCTCCTGCAAGGATTATCCTTGCAATTTTTGGGCTCCTGTTGCCAGTGCAGCTCCAGAGCCCCACTGCTGCCACTTCCCAGGGTCCCCTGAAGCATCAGCAGCTGCAGGAGATGGTGACAATTTTTCCAGAGGCAGATTTGGGCTGGATTTGCACCTTTTGTGTGCTCACACGGGGCTGCTCTCCTTGCAAAGCCCTGGAGCAGGGATGGCTCCACGGAGCTCCTCCCTCTGCACTCTGTGCCTGTGAACATCCCCCAGATGTGGAGCACTGGACAAATTTAGCAGTGCACAGGGGATGTGGCATCCCAGCACGTCGGCAGGGTTTTCCTGGAGGGAATGGGGAGCCTGGGATTATCCTGGACAGAGGAGGATCCACTTGATGTTGTGCTGTGAGAACCATTCCTCGTGTGACCTCTGGAGTGGTGGTGAGGGCCAGGCAGGAGCAAACAGCAGCTAAATTTGGCAGAGGCCTTAAAAACGTTTCCCATTTTGTTTGACAGATGTCCACGAGACGGGAAAGAATTTTTCCCTGCCTATTAGGAAACTTCAGCCCATGGAAATCCTTCTCCAGCACCGAAGCTGTTTTTTTCCAGCAATTTCTCCCAAGCAGCACATCCATATCTTCATCATTTGCTATTGTATTTTTAATTTGTGTATCCTCAGGATCTCACTTGGAGATCCCATCACAACAACCAGCCCTGCTGGTTGCTTTGAAGTTGCACCTGGCACTTCTGAGTCATTCCAGGAGGCAAGGCCGGGGTTGGGAAAGAGCTGGAATGTGCAGCTCAGTAAATTAACAGGATGGTTTGGGGTTGGTGGAGATGGCAGGGAAGTGCAGCAGGTACCTGACATGGGAGCAGATTTTGTTTTTTCCATCTCACTGGAAGCATCCAGAAGTGTCTTTTCCAACTCCTTTGGCTTCCCATGGAGGCAGGGATTTGCCTGGTAAAACCTGCAAGGAGTTTGAGCCTTTTCCATCTTCATCCAGCCCAGAACTTCCCCTGAGCTGTACCTGGAGCCCTGTGGGCAGCAGGGCAGGGAGGGGATCCTGCCCCTCTGCTCTGCTCTCCTGAGATCCCACCTGGAATGGTGGGAACAATCCTGGTGCCTCCAGCTTGAGAGGGATGTGGATCTGGAGCAAATCCAGAGGAGGCCACAAAGTTCCCAAGGGGACTGAAGCATTTCCCAATGGAGCCAAGCTGGGAGAGCTGGGAATGTTCAGCCTGGAGAAGAGGAGGTTGTGTGGAGACCTCAGCAAATTCCAGGGTCTGAAGGGGCTACAGGGAACATGGAAAGGGACTTTTCATCAGGAATTGGAGGGACAGGAGGCAGGGAATGGCTCCCAGTGCCAGAGGGCAGGGCTGGCTGGGATGTGGGGCAGGAATTGTTCCCTGGCAGGGTGGGCAGGCCCTGGCCCAGGGTGCCCAGAGCAGCTGTGGCTGCCCCTGGATCCCTGGCAGTGCCCAAGGCCAGCTTGGACATTGGGGACAGCCTGGGACACTGGGAGCTGTCCCTGCCATGGCAGGGCTGGCACTGGGGGGGATTTGAGCTTCCTTCCAACCCAAATCATTCCATAATTCCCTGATTCCATGAGCCTGGCTCAGTGTGCATCCACATCTCTGGGGTTTGGCCAGCCCAGCAGCAGGTGGGAGCCTGCAGGAAAGGCCAGGGGTTGTTTCTGTCAGTGAGATGGTGACAATGACCCTGTCACTCTCTGACATCCTGAGGGTTTTCCAAGCCCGTTCCATGACTGCCTCCTCTCCCATTCCTTGCCACTCACCTGCTCCTCAGGCAGCACTGAATACCAAGGAGTTGTTCCTGTAGAAAATCTGCTCCAGGAGAGCAGGAATGTGAAAATTCTGCTAAAAACACTTCTTTTCCCACTAATACCTCTGGAGATTCCCACAGGATACCTGCAGGGATCCAGGGATTCTGCCCTGCTCTGTGTGATGTTCCTGCTCTCCCTGAAATCTGCAGACTCCAGGGCTGGCCTTGGAGCATTCCCGGGCTCCTGCAGGATGAAAGGCCCTCCACGTGGGTGAGTTATCATTATTTGTTATTATCCTCTCCCTGATCCACTTGGGAAGACAGATGTGCATTCCTTCCCCCCCTCCCTTCCCCGAGAACTGATGAAACATGAAAATCACTTCTTAGGGAAAAAAAAAAAAAAAACAAAAAAACAAAACACAACACCCAACCACAAAGTCACCACAATTCATCGGGAGCTCGTTGGTTCCTAATCTCTGAAAATGAGCCAGGTCAAAGAGCCACAGCTCCTCTGATAAATTGTTATTCTTAGGGATTTCATCCTTCCATGGAAAAGTACTGGGCTGGCTCTGGGAGCTCCTCTCACCCTGGCAGCAGCATCCAGCAGTGGAAAATGGGAGAGATCCAGCTGCAGGGAGGGAGTTCAGGGCAGTATTTTTACATGCTTCAGCTCCTTCTGCCTCCACACACAGCTCCCTGTGGAAAACAAGGCTGGCTAGCCCAGGGACTCCCTGTGCTGGGCAAGGAGAAGCTGCTCCTCAGAAATGGGATGCTGAATGAAGGAAACAGGAGGAAAAGGGAGCTCTGGATTTGTGGAGTGCACAGCTGGAGATGAGGGAGGTTTGAGAGGGAATGCCTGGGAATTCTCCCTCCACCAGAGCTTAGGGGTAGAACACTGGTTGAATTCCCTCTCTCTTTTTGAGGTGTTTATTCCCTTATTCCCACTCCCTGTGGTGACATTTAACAAGTCCTGGAGCCAGTTCTGGATTCCCTCAGGAACACTGACCCTGGGGGCTGCTGAAGGGAGGAATTCCCAGCTGGGATTTCTGACAGCTGTGACAGCAACTAAAGGACTCTGGAGCAGGTGTGAGTGGTTCCACTGCTCCTTGGAATCTCCAGAGGGTGATTCCCAGTGAAGCTGGGTGCAGGGAAAAAGCTCCATCTTCTCCTTTTGGCTCTGGGAGGTCTCATTCAAGTGGGGGAATCAACAAATCCCAGACTGGGTTGGGTTGGGAGGGACCTCAATGTCCATCCCATTCCAACACAAACCATGGGCAGGGACAGCTCCCAGTGTCCCAGGCTGTCCCCAATGTCCAAGCTGGCCTTGGGCACTGCCAGGGATCCAGGGGCAGCCACAGCTGCTCTGGGCACCCTGGGCCAGGGCCTGCCCACCCTGCCAGGGAACAATTCCTGACAAAAAAAAGCTCTCAGTGTGCCAGGTCTGTCTGGTTTTCCATACAATCCTTCCTCCAAGTTTTTGGGGTGCTTCCCTACTCTGGAATTGTTGGCATTGGCAGCACCTCTCCCTCTGATGTGTTTGTGAGCATCCCCACAGCCACTGGGGGTGAAACCTGGGTGTGCTCCAAGCTCTCCTGCTACCCCAGGACAATGTTTGGATGCCAGAAGAACAAGGGAAAAATCCAAAGGGTGCCATGGCAGGATGCTGCCTGTTTTTGTTGTTGATTCCCTCTCATGACAGGCACAAGGATGTGCATGGACAGGTAGAACACAGGAAGCTCCCCAGCATCTCCCACATTTTTAAAAATCTTGGACCATTTCAGTGGTTTTAGGTCAAGCAGCCACCTCAGAGTGATGTTTTTGGGGAAGACTTGCCTGGATGAGTTCCATCATTCCCAAGAATCAAAATGGTGTTGATTTCTTCGTGCTGCATTAAAAACAAAATTATTCCAGAGGTTCTGCTGAGAAGCTTTGGTGTTTCCATGCTTGGATTTCTCAATGGGATGCCATGGGGTCAGGGCTGTGCCTCCTGCTATTTTTCCAAGGTAAATTGCCCTAGTTTGTCTTACTCCTAAATTTGACAGATGTGTGTAGCCAGTGGAGAGATTTAGAAGACTTTTCTCTGAGGAATGTTCAGACCATGACTTCAGAAGCTCAAGAGAAGTTTGGAGGTGGCTTGGGAATGCTGTTATGTTTGGCACAGAGGCTGAGGGCAGGAAAAAGGGGTTGGTGCCTCCAGAAATCCAAATTAAGGGATTTTTCTGGATTAAGACAAAGGATGGTAGAAGAATAATGGAGATTTGTCCAGCCCTGGCTCCTGAGCACAGCAGGGACAGGAGCTCCTGGAGCTGAGCAAAGGCCTGGAGCATCTCCTTGCCCAGGAAAGGCTGAGGGAGCTGGGGCTGCTCAGCCTGGAGAGGAGCCCCAGGGAGAGGGGCCCTGAGCCCTGGGTGTCCCTGGGTGTCCTTGGGTGTCCCTGGGTGTCCCTGGGTGTCCCAGTCTGTCCCAGTCTCTGTCCCAGTCTGTCCCAGTCTGTCCCAGTCTGTCCCTGTGTGTCCCAGTCTGTCCCTGGGTGTCCCAGTCTGTCCCTGTGTGTCCCTGTGTGTCCCAGTCTATCCCAGTCTGTCCCAGTGTGTCCCAGTGTGTCCCAGTCTGTCCCAGTCTGTCCCAGTGTGTCCCAGTCTGTCCCAGTCTGTCCCTGTGTGCAGGGATGGCTCCCAGCACTCCCAGGCTCTGCTCCAGTCCCAGCGATGTCCCCAGAGCCAGGGCAGGACCTGATCCCAGCAATTCCCCTGAAATTCTGCCCTGGGCAGTGCCCAGAGAGGGGCTGGATTCTCCTCCCTTTGGATATCCCAGAATATCCCAATCCCATGCCCTGAGCTCCTCTTGTGGAAGCAGCAAACCCCAGGGACACCAGGCCCTGAGCGAGTGTGGATAAGCTCAAATATTCCCAATGTTTGTTTTTCTTGCCCTTTTCCCTCCTGTAGGAATGTCCTCCCACTCTCTTTTCCCCTTCTAACAAGAACATGGATCTGCACTGGGAACCTGTGAGGCCAGCCCTGCTCATCCTCAGTGACTGGAAGTGATTCCCAAACCAGCCCAAAGCTTTTCCCTCAGTGTGACCAAACCAAGCCCTGGCCCTCATTTTGAGTTTGAAGAGGACAAAATCCCCTGTGAATTTCTGGGAGGAACATTCAAAAATCTTTTTTTTTTTTTTTTTCTTTATTTCTTTAGCCATTGTGTCCATGTCCTGTTGTCCCAGATAACAGTTTTGACTGGCTGGGAAGGCAGAGGAGCTCTCCACCTCCAAACAAGGCTCAAAAATTCCAATGTTGAGCAAAACAGTTGAGCAGATTGATTTGGGTTTTGATCTTACTGTGGCCAAAGGGACCCAGCCTGAGCAATGTTTTTCCTGCTTTATCTCCACGATAAACACTGGGAACTGCTCTTGCTGATAGGATACCTGGAAATGGTTTTGTTGTTGAGGAGCTCCAGAGCCTTCTTTTCATTATTTATGGCTCTGCCAGGAACAGGGGCAGCTGGAAGCTGAGAAAGCTGCACACCTCAAAGTTATTCCCATTTGTTTCATTCTTTTTTTGTTTTTTCCACCCTGGGGACTGATAGCCCTTCCCTTGCTGGTTCTTTTCTGCTCCTTCATCCCACCTCAGGAGCGTTGGTGTCCTAAGGGCAGCCAGAGGAATCTCCATTTGTCTCATTATTTACAGTGTCTGCTCAGTGTGCTCAAGGTTTGATTTATACCTCTTATTCATGCAGATTTACCTCCTATTCATGCAAATTTATCTCTTATTAATGCAAATTTACCTCTTCTTCATGCAAATTTACCTCTTCTTCATGCAAATTTACCTCTTATTCGTGCAAATTTACCTCTTATTCGTGCAAATTTACCTCAAATTCATGCAGATTTACATCCTATTCATGCACATTTACCTCTTATTCATGCAGATTTACCTCCAATTCATGCAGATTTACCTCAAATTCATGCAGATTTACCTCCTATTCATGCAGATTTACCTCCAATTAATGCAAATTTACCTCCAATTCATGTGAATTTACCTGCAATTCATGCAGATTTACCTCCAATTCATACAGATTTGCCTCCAATTCATGGAAATTTACCCCCAGTTAAAGTCCTCCTGCCTGGCTCACCCACCTGGCTCCATGGTCCCAGAGCAGATTTCCTGCTGGTTGATCCCAAAACTCCCCCTATTCAACACCTCCTAAGAGCTGCCTGGATTGGTAAGTGCTGAACTACTCCAGAGCACGATTTGGGAATTAATTTTGTTTATAATTCCTGGTTTTTGCATATGAGCTCTCCTATGAAGTCTCTGCTAATCAGCAGAGGTAAAAACATGATTTATCCTACTTTAAGGAACCATTAAATATGGAAAAAACAAGGAGCTGTGTCTTCATAGGAGATAAAAATTCTTGGGAGCTGCTTTTAAACACTCCTTGCCCTGAGCTGCCATTGCAGGAGTTCCATCCCATTTCCCAACTGGGAAAAGCAGGCAATAAAAGCACCTTTTACTGGGAATTGCCCCTGCAGATCCTCACTGTTGGGAACGTGTCCCAGCACAGGCTGGAGAACCTCTGGGGCAGCCCACTGGGAATTGCTTCATGTGGATTTAGAAAGCACTTGGATGTTTTTCAGGCAAAGGCACGAGGGGTGAGTTTGGGTTATTCCAAAAATAAGGAAAAACTGCTGCTCCTGGCACTGCATCCTGCCTGTGCTGGGCCTTCTGAGTCCACAGCCTCCAGGCAGGGAATGTCAGGCACCTCCAGGCTCAGAAGGTTTAAAAACCACCCAGGTTTAAAAACCATCCAGGTTTAAAAACCACCCAGGTTTTAAAAACCAATCAGGTTTTAAAAACCAATCAGTTTTCCAAACTGCCCATGCTCACGTGGAGGCTTCCACATTCCAAGGAAATTTACTTGCAGTTGATATAAATTTACATCCCAAATTTGGTCCAATCTCCTCCTTCCAGGCTCAGATCCCTCTGGATCTCAGCTTGTTCTGGGATTTGTGTGCCCTCATCTTTGCTCCTTGCAGAGCTGCCACCTGGAAGGGAATCCATGGATATTTCCCTCCCTTCCATCCTTTCCATTCCTTGGAAAACCTT
This sequence comes from Aegithalos caudatus, assembly GCA_013389925.1. Lineage (NCBI taxonomy): Eukaryota > Metazoa > Chordata > Aves > Passeriformes > Aegithalidae > Aegithalos > Aegithalos caudatus. The sequence goes on along the minus strand of WEIU01002519.1, from coordinate 98,750 downwards.
GTCTCACTCTTAGGAAAGTGTTGGTGAGGAGTGGCCAGGTTTTAATCTGATTTTTATTTGGTCAGGTTTTAAACTTGAATACTTTGAATAAAAAACTTGAATAAACTTGATAATAGCTCAATTTTTTCTTCATGGAAGCTAAAGAGGAATATCTAAACAGGAATCTAAACTGGGCAAACTGGTGCTTGGTACCCCCATATAAACCAAAAACTAAACAGTAACGTTTTTAAAAATGAAAAGTAACATTGAAAAAATGAAAAGTAACATCCAAAAAATGAAATAATTCACAGTCAAGCCTTTTCTTTCTTTCTTTCTTTCTTTCTTTCTTTCTTTCTTTCTTTCTTTCTTTCTTTCTTTCTTTCTTTCTTTCTTTCTTTCTTTCTTTTTCTTTCTTTCTTTCTTTCTTCATTTTTTGCTTTTTATTTTTTTCTAAAAGCAATGGAACAGGTTTATTTAAATAAATACAATCCACAGCATAAAAATAAATAAAAAGGGGTTTATATGTATGTCTGTATATAAATGTCTGTGTGATATATATTAATATATACATTTTAAAGTGGCCTGGCTATTTGAGCAGAGTCAGAGCCAGCTCACTCTCAGTCCAGGCTCACTGCAGGCCTGAGACAATTCCAGCATCCCATGGGAGATGCTGCAGCCAGGGGAGGAGCCCAGCATTCCCAGCTGGATCCAAGCTGGGATCCAGAGCAGCAGCACAGCCTGTGTGCCCTGCATTCCCAGAGGAGCCCAGAGCCATCCCAGCACCACTGCACCTTCAGAGGAAAACTTCCCCCTGCTCCAGGATCATTGCTCCAACAGAACCACCCCTGGCACTGCAGGAGGGCTGGGCTGGGCTGTGCCAGCACCAACAGCCTCAGGCTGGGCTCTCACTCTGCCAGGGGAATGGTTTTGGTTGCTTATTTTGTACTCCTGCATTTTTATTTTATTTTTTTCCTAGTAAAGAACTGTTCTTCCTATTCCCTCTCTGCCTGAGAGCCCCTTAATTTCAAATTTATAATAATTCAAAGGAAGGGGCTTTACATTCTCCATTCCAAGGGAAGCTCCAGCTTTCCCTGGCAGACACCTGCATTTCCAAACCAAGACAGGGAAATTCTCCCTGCTCATTCCTGGTGGTGGGAATTGATGATCTGTGAGGGCCAGCCCAAAGCATGCAGGGATTCCCCTGGGGCTGAGGGGTTGGAGGTGCAATCCCTGTGGATGTGGGTGTGCAGATGTGACAGGAAAGAGCTGAAGAGGCAGAGATGTGAACCAGGGGCTTGTGTCCCACCACGTGCCTGAGGTGGAGCTGCTGCTCCAGGGGTGCTGGAATGCCAAGGATAAAACAGCATCATCCCTTCCCTTCCTGCAGGATTTGCAGGGAAAATTATGGGGAAGATCCTACTTGTACTGTGTCAAGCAGTGGTGAACAGAAACTAATTTGGGATGCCTCATTAATGGGAAACTGAAATTGTAGAGACAGGACAGATTTAAGTGCTTACAGAAATTTAAAAATCTGAAAGCAGACCCATGAAGGAAGGCAAACTCAGGCTGGGAGTGAGAGAAAGGTGCCAGGAGTGCTTTTAGTCCCAGGATCATTTTATCCTGGCAGGAATCAGGGTGGGAAAGCTTTCACTGCTCCAGTGCTTCCATTCCCACAGCAGCCCTCTCTGGGATGCACTGAACGATGGTTTGCAGGGTTGGGAACTGCTCCAGGTTAAATCACCCTCTCCAAAGGAGACCTGTGTTTGAACCCAGGCCAGCATCCCAGCTGGATTCCCCACAGGAATCCTGAAGGGAGGAACTGAATGCTTGGGACGAGCCCAGGGGCTGAGGGCAAGACCCTTCTTTGGGGGGATTTTTGGCTGGCAGTGATGGTGGAACAGGGGCCTAATCCCATCCCAAACCCATCAGTTTGTCTGGACACCAAGATGAAACCTCTGGGAAATGTGTCCATGTGGAGAAATCCCGTGGAAATGAGTTTGTGTGGTAACTGCTGCAGGCCCCACACTGCAGGTGTCATTCCCAGTGGGATCCAGTGCCATTCCCAGTGGGATCCAGTGCCACTCCCAGTGGGATCCAGTGTCATTCCCAGTGGGATCCAGTGCCAATCCCAGTGGGATCCAGTGTCATTCCCAGTGGGATCCAGTGTCATTCCCAGTGGGATCCAGTGCCATTCCCAGTGGGATCCAGTGCCATTCCCAGTGGGATCCAGTGCCATTCCCAGTGGGATCCAGTGCCATTCCCAGTGGGATCCAGTGCCATTCCCAGTGGGATCCAGTGCCATTCCCAGTGGGATCCAGTGCCATTCCCAGTGGGATCCAGTGCCATTCCCAGTGGGATCCAGTGCCATTCCCAGTGGGATCCAGTGCCATTCCCAGTGGGATCCAGTGCCATTCCCAGTGGGATCCAGTGCCATTCCCAGTGGGATCCAGTGCCATTCCCAGTGGGATCCAGTGCCATTCCCAGTGGGATCCAGTGCCATTCCCAGTGGGATCCAGTGCCATTCCCAGTGGGATCCAGTGCCATTCCCAGTGGGATCCAGTGCCATTCCCAGTGGGATCCAGTGCCATTCCCAGTGGGATCCAGTGCCATTCCCAGTGGGATCCAGTGCCATTCCCAGTGGGATCCAGTGCCATTCCCAGTGGGATCCAGTGCCATTCCCAGTGGGATCCAGTGCCATTCCCAGTGGGATCCAGTGCCATTCCCAGTGGGATCCAGTGCCATTCCCAGTGGGATCCAGTGCCATTCCCAGTGGGATCCAGTGTCATTCCCAGTGGGGTCCAGTGCCATTCCCAGTAGGATCCAGTGTCATTCCCACACAGAAAACCAGCAGGTACCAGATTCCACCCAATCCCATGGACAAGGGCTGCCATGCAGGGATCACTTTTCACACAGCAGGCCAAGGAAGCTGCTCTGGCTGGGGACATTTCCAAAGGTCCCAGGTGGAATTCTGGAGGATTTTTCATCTTCTGTCAATCAGGGAGAACAAGACTGCAGCAACCCATGCTCCTCTGGTAGCCTGAAGTGTGACTTCTGGTGCATTCCTTTGGAATCATGGAATATCCTGAGCTGGAAGGACCCACAAGGATCATCCAGTCCTGAATTGACACCCCAACAGTCCCACCCTGTCCCTCAGAGCATTGTCCAAATATCCAGCTTTTTTTGCCTTCTTTTTCCCCCCCGGTCACTTTTTTTCAGAGCAGAGGTGAATTTTGCTTCCCAAACAAATGCAATTCTTCAAATGAAACCCCAAAAATGTCATCTTTTGCTAACTACGGATTTCTGAGGGATACTTTTATGCTCAACAACAATGAACTAAGAAGAGGTTGGGAAATGAACATTTTCTCTGCTTTCTCATTCTTTTGGGTGAAGCCAACTGTAAAAAATAAAATCATCATCAAAAAAAGAGAAGTTTTTTTGGGTAATGAATGGTAAATTATTCATGGCTTTTTGGAAGAAGAAATAACAATGTGCCTTCTGTGAAGATTAAGTCCAAGTAACCTTAGGGGGATGGGTTGGGCAGCGTGAGTCACACACAGGTTTTGAATTATTGATGTTCTCCAACTGCCAGAGCTTTTCCCTGAGTGTCCCAGGCCCTCCCAGGCAGGTGGAATGAGTTCCTGCAGATCCATAGGTGTTTGCACAATGGCAGCACACGGAGGAATTTGGGGCTGTGCTGGGTTTTGAACAACCTCTCTTGCCAAAGCTTTTGTAGCCCTGCTTTTCCCAGGGGCTGTGTGCTGGGCTTTGCTGTGAGGATGGAAATATTTCCATGTGTCCCATCTGGAATGCTCCTTGATTGCTTCAGGATGGGCTTGTCCCGAGTGTTGCTCAGAGCTGGGCTTGGGAAAGGTGGGGATGATGTGGGACAAGTCTGTAGGGCAGCTTCAGTCTGGGAAAGGGAAATGGGGGAGATTGGGATGGAAAAAGGAATTAAACTGGCCCTGTGTTGTCCATCCCATTGTGGTTTCCAGGCACACAGTGTCCCTGTTTTCTGTGACACAGCCCCTGGTGCCCATGGACTGGGCAGCTCTTCATTGTTCCCAAGTCATTCCCAGCCTTCAGAGGGTGGCCCCAGGCCTCACTGGCTCCAAACCACCCAAACCCTGCAGAGATTCCTCCCTGAGGGATTTGTTTAGCTCCACTTTGTTTTAATTTCTGGATCAGGGAAGTGCTGAGATAAACTCCATCCTTCTGGAGAAGCTCCTGCTGTGGGGAAGGCTCTTCCTGTGAGTTCTCCAAAGGGAATTCCAGTGGCCAGCAGCCCTTGGAATACTGGCAAGCTTCATCTTTATTTTTTATGAAGGGAAGAGGAGGTTTGACCAATCTTCTGCCCACAAAAGCTGTGGCTGCCCCTGGATCCCTGGAAGTGTCCAAGGCCAGCTTGGATGGGGCTTGGAGCCACCTGGGACAGTGGGAGGTGGCACGAGATGGTCTTCAAGGCCCATTCCAACCCAAACCCTTCCATGATTCCATAATTCTGTGATTCTCTCACTGGGATGATCAGCAGGATAACTCTGCCACAGTGACAGGGGAGGTTGGGCTGGAAATTTTTTTGAAGGAAACTCTGGGAATCATCTCCAGACTGGGGAATTTCAGGAGGCACCAGCAAGCTCTGCACAGACCTGCTCCTGTTTCCTTGTCCCTGTGTCTGTGGTTATCCCAACAGTGAGTAAATCTTTGGAATAGGAAGAACCTCTGTGCCAGGCCAGTCCTGAGGGGAAGCTGTGACATCAGGGTGGCCTTGGAAGGTGAGGGAAAAGGGGATATGTGTCACAAGCTGGAGGATTTGGGATTTAGCAGGAGGTGATAACCTGGTTTCTAATCAGAAAAGATCATCTGAGCATATTGAATTATCATGTTTAGGCTATTTAATATTATGGATTTAAAATGAATTAAAATCATTGCCACCTGTTACTGCCAAAGGTGATTTTTGTCACTGCTGTGGTAAGGATGGGATGGTGACACTCCCATGGCAGTGGCTCTGCTGGCCTGGATCCCATCAGCTCAGCAGAATCCCAGGATCACCAGGGCTGGCAGAGCCCCTGAGGATCCCCCAGTGCCAGCCCAGCCCCAGCAGCATCACCCAAACCCTGTCCCCAAGGCCACCTCCAGACTCCTCCTGAACACTCCCACACACAGGGACTCCAAACCTCCCTGGGCAGCTCAGCCCAAGGCCTGACCACTCTGCCAGGGAAATTTTTCTCTCCAATCTCACCTGAACCTCCTTCTTTCCATCCCCTTCCCTCCTCAGCCAGGCTGATGGGGAAACAAGAGCAGGGTTTTTCCAAGGAAAGATTCATTCCTTGGGAGACAACCTGGGATTGGCCTGGGGTCAGCATTCCCTGGCTTCTCCCAAGAGTCTGGATGCTCAGACTTGGAGATCCTGCTTAAAACAGGGACTTTAGGCCAATCCTGCACTCTCTGGACTGACAGAGCAAATGTTTCCCTGCAAATAAACCCAGAAGGTTTCAAGAAGAAGCTTTTCAAGCATTAAATGCCAGAAATATCAGCTGAAAAATGCACAATTTTATTTTCACAGCTCCACCAAATGATCCATCCTGGTTGTAACCATTCCCTCAGCCCCCACATGTGTCTGCCATCATTTACTGCTCCCTTTTTTTTTTTTTTTTTTCCCCATCCAAAGCTTTTATGAGCTGAGATCTCCCTGCTTTCTGTGTTTATAAAACCCTGTTGATGTCTTGGGAGTTGTTTGAACAATAATAGGGAGTAAATAGCAGTAATTTGGGCTAAAATGCTGCAAATTATTTACTTCAGAGTCCTCTAAGGGGTTTGATTGAGTATTATTTGATTTGGGAGTGCAGCTTTGTGTTACAGGAGGTGACAAAGGTCTGGGTGAGCTCTTGAACTGGAATTCAGCCAGGTGAGGATGTTTCCATCCTTATTAACCCCTGAAGGGTTATTTTTTTTGTCCCCAGACCTCTGTGATATAAACCTGGAATTTGCAGGAGAAGTATAGAAATAAAAGTCCAGATGAAAGATTCTTTTTTTTTTTTTTTCCTGAGGTAAATGAGGGTTGTAGATAAACTGGGTCAGCTGGAAAATGTCTGAAGATGGGAACTTCCAAAGTCTGGGGGGAGATGCCTCTCCAGCAGAGGTACTTGGACAAATTTCAGTAAAATCTTTAACTAAAATAAATTTCAACTTTCTTGCCCAAACTGAAATGCATTTTTTCCATACATTAAATTTCAACTTTCTTGCCCAAATTAAAATACAATTTTGAAATGAATGAAATCTAAACTTTCACTGCCCATATTTTCAACACAGTCTTTAAAATAAATTAAATTTCAATTTTCTTCCTTCATTGAAATGCCATTTTAAAATAACCTAAATTTCAACTTTCTTGCCCGAATTTCAACACCTGTTGGAGGCTGGGAAGAATCCTGCCATGCACAGCAGCTGGCTATGAGAAAAGCCTGGCTCAGGGATTGCTGACTTTCCTAGGCAAAGCCAGGATTTCCTAATCCTAACTCCGAGGGTTTCATGCACAAGTTGAGGAATATTTTTGAAGGCAAAAAATTGTTGCAGAGAATCCCAGGATGAGGGGGATTGGAAGGGCCCCCAGTGGTCACCTGGTGCCACCTCCCTGCTCCAGCAACACCTTGGGTTTTTTCCTTTTTTTCCCCCCAGCTTTTCTGGAGTTGGCATTCCAGCAAGTACCACAGAAAGAACTATCCAAGGCAAATCTGATTTTCCAGGCTTGGATTTGGGAGCAGCAGAAAGTCTGGCAGAGGGCCTGGTTTCAAAGGCAGGAACAGGATTTAATCGACTCAGAAATCAGCCAGACCCCTGCCTCAGCCCACCTGGGGCACACAGAAAGTCTCTGTGGACATGATCTGAAGCAGATGTCAAAAATAAAGGACAAAAACCCCCTTTATTCCTGTGTGTGTCTTGGGCTGTACCAGGATGTACCCAGCAGTTTGTATTTGATTATTATCTGTTAAACCCAGGTGTGGCAGGGTTGTTTATCCCTTCCAGGACCCCCCTCCCTGCAGGGATCTCTGCTGTTCTTTATCCCTTCCAGGACCCCCCTCCCTGCAGGGATCTCTGCTGTTCTTTATCCCTTCCAGGACCCCCCTCCCTGCAGGGATCTCTGCTGTTCTTTATCCCTTCCAGGACCCCCCTCCCTGCAGGGATCTCTGCTGTTCTTTATCCCTTCCAGGACCCCCCTCCCTGCAGGGATCTCTGCTGTTCTTTATCCCTTCCAGGACCCCCCTCCCTGCAGGGATCTCTGCTGTTCTTTATCCCTTCCAGGACCCCCCTCCCTGCAGGGATCTCTGCTGTTCTTTATCCCTTCCAGGACCCCCCTCCCTGCAGGGATCTCTGCTGTTCTTTATCCCTTCCAGGACCCCCCTCCCTGCAGGGATCTCTGCTGTTCTTTATCCCTTCCAGGACCCCCCTCCCTGCAGGGATCTCTGCTGTTCTTTATCCCTTCCAGGACCCCCCTCCCTGCAGGGATCTCTGCTGTTCTTTATCCCTTCCAGGACCCCCCTCCCTGCAGGGATCTCTGCTGTTCTTTATCCCTTCCAGGACCCCCCTCCCTGCAGGGATCTCTGCTGTTCTTTATCCCTTCCAGGACCCCCCTCCCTGCAGGGATCTCTGCTGTTCTTTATCCCTTCCAGGACCCTCCCTGCAGGGATCTCTGCTGTTCAGGGCCCAGCCAGGCTCACTGCAGGCCTGAGACAATTCCAGCATCCCAGGGGGAGATGCTGCAGCCAGGGGAGGAGCCCAGCATTCCCAGCTGGATCCAAGCTGGGATCCAGAGCAGCAGCACAGCCTGTGTGCCCTGCATTCCCAGAGGAGCCCAGAGCCATCCCAGCACCACTGCACCTTCAGAGGAAAACTTCCCCCTGCTCCAGGATCATTGCTCCAACAGAACCACCCCTGGCACTGCAGGAGGGCTGGGCTGGGCTGTGCCAGCACCAACAGCCTCAGGCTGGGCTCTCACTCTGCCAGGGGAATGGTTTTGGTTGCTTATTTTTTACTATGACATTTTTATTGTTAATATTCCTAGTAAAGAACTGTTCTTCCTATTCCCATCTCTCTGCCTGAGAGCCCCTTAATTTCAAAATTATAATAATTCAGAGGGAAGTTTGTTTGCATTCTCCATTCCAAAGGAGGCTCCTGCCTTCCTTAGCAGACACCTGCATTTCCAAACCAAGACAGGGAAGTTCTCCCTGCTCATTCCTGGTGGTGGGAATTGATGAGGGCCAGCCCAAAGACATCTGTCTTCCCAAACCAGGACAGTGAGAAAGGCCCAAATCCAGGATTTTTCAAGGCTCATCCCCAGGCTGTGCCCAGCCCTGGATCATGATCAGGTTGTTTTGTGTAGCCCCAGGAGCTGAATGCCAGGAATGCTTGAGGGAGTAAAACTGGGTTCAGGATCGGAAGGGCTGGAGGAAGAGCTGGATTTAACAGAATATTGAGTTTTTTAGAGCAAGGTGTTACTACTTGCCTCGAGGCAAAAGCTTTGCTCTGGAGGAAGTTCCACGGGAGGAAAAAATAGATGAGTGCAGTGACTTCAGTCCTCTAAAGTGGAGTCAGTGTGCAAAAGATAAAGCAAGAAACCGCCAGAAATAGTTAAATGTGTCCTGAAAAAAACAAACAGGAATGACAGGAGTGGGAGACTCAGGAACTGTGAGCAGGAAAATGTTTTCTGTCATTGGTTCCTGATTGTTTTCTCCTGGGAAACAGGACTTGGTGGGCACATTCTGTAAATAGGATCTCACCAAAGGATCTCTCTGAAGCTCTTAATGATTTTTTTTCCTTCTTTCCTAAACATGCCCAAGAGTAACTGATTCTAAGAGCGAGAGAGAATTTGCTCCTCAGAAAGAAACCACGAGTTGCTTGAAGGAAAAAAGCCTCAAAAATATGATTTGTGGCCTGGTTTTTATTTAGATCAGGATGCAGGATAAGAATTCTCTATATTTGGCTTCAGTTCTTGATGGGAGAAGTGAAAAAAAAAAAAAAAATAAAGGGGGCCCCATCAGAAGTGAGGAGCTGAGAAAATGTAGGTTCCAGGCACATCCACAGGAGCCTTTCCAAGATAAATGAAGCAATCCATGGACACTGAGCTGGGCTGGGATTTACAGCCCCAGATGTGGAAGGGGGCTGAGAACACTTCACACAGCTGTGGAATTTGCCAGGGAGACTGAGCCTCCCTTTGGAGCAGCTCCCCGGGAAGGGAAGCAGACAGAAAAAGGTGGAATTCAATTGCTGGGAGCTCTGTTAGTCCAGACTTGCTCCTGGGAGGCTTCAAAAAGTAACTGGAGCTTGGTCTGGGAGATGTTTTCTCCTGGAAACTTTATTAAATTTGCCTCGGCAGACAAGCGGATAATGCAGGAATCCAGGGAGGCTGCCCAGATAATTGCTGGGGTGGGAATGAAGAAAAATTGGCCAGAAGAGGCTTGTTAGAACTTCCAAGCTGGCCAAGAGAGGGAACCACAGCTCCTGAGTGAAAATTCCCTGGAAGCCAAGCTACTGAAGTGCAGTTTGGGTGTCCAGAGGTGCATCTGGGAGCTCTTCTTGGAGCTGGGAGAAGTCCAGAGGAGCTGAGCTTGGGGGACTTGAGTTCCTCCTGAATTTGGGACAGCAAGAGACAGCCCAGTCCACGTGGGAGAGGGAAGGGTGGTTTTAATTCCCTGATAAAATTTTAGGCTTGAAGAGCTTGTAGAATCATGGAATGGCTTGGATTGGGAGGGATTTTAAAGATTATCTCGTTCCATGAACAGGGACATCTTCCACTATCCCAGGTTGCTCCAAGCCCCATCCAACCTGGCCTTGGGCACTCCCAAGGATGGGAATGTTCCCTTATTCCTCACTGTGCCTTCTTTTCACTGGCAGGCAGGTGAAACACCTGAGCTGTGGAGGATGGAGAAGTCTTGCCAGCTCTGGTTTTTCCCAGGATTTGCAGTTCATTCCTGCACAGAACTAGGAATTTGCTCTGACATGGCTCCATCTGTCAGCCCCTTGCAGAGCCACAATGAGGAAACTTCCAATGAGGAACATCCTGGTGGTCACCACAGCCAAGATTGGAACTGGGAATGCTCCATGGGAGCAACCTCAGCATGGTGTGATGGATGAATTCAGGGAAAGCTGGAACCCTGGAACCTCAGCTCACAGAGGAGGAACTGCAGCTATTTTCTCACATTCATAAATCCTGATGTAAACAGAGTTTCTGAAGGAAGTGGGAGGGCCAGACAATCCTGATGGATTTCAGGCTCTCCTATTTGGGGAGCCCTCAAGGGAAGGACTGGTGAAAGAATTTATTTGGATAATTCCTAAAATAAAGGGACCCTGGGCCAGAGTGTTGAGGGAATAGAAATAACAACAGCAGGGATCCTCCCCTTTCCAGAGGGGCTCCTCACAGGATGGATGTGGAACACACCAGGCTGGATTTGACCTAAGAAAGACCTGGAAAACTTTTTCAGCTCTGTGAGATGCAGCATTTGGACATGGGAATAGGACTCCTGGTGACAGGAGAGGAGAGATGCCTCTGCCTTTCCCAGAGAGGTCTCCATTGAGGATGGGAATTTGAAGTCCCAAAAATCCACCCTGAGGGCTGGGTGCCCACACAGCCAGGTGTTGATATCCAAACCTGCTCCATACCTGGGGTTTGCTCCAGGTGAAACCAGGAGCTCTCCTTTCCCAAGGATTTGGCAGCCCTGGCTTTGTGGAAATGCTGCACTTTGGGAAATGCTGGAGATGGGAAGAGCTCCAGGGTGTTCCCAGCTCAGTGTGGCTCCTCTCTGGTGGGTTTGGGAAGGGAATCCAGCTGGATCTTCCTTGTGCTCAACCTGCATGGAAAAGCCTGGCAGAGCTTTCAGTGGCCTCTTTCTCCTCAGTGCTCAAGGCTGGGCTGGTTTTCATCCTCTTTGTGCCTCAAGTTCCTCTGGAAGCTGCTTCCTGGAGAATTTCACTCCTGGAGAATGCTCATCCCACAGAGGGGACACCAGGAGCACCTCTGGTGGGGCCACCAGCAGGAGCAGCTGTCAAAGCAAGCCAGACCCACCAGGCTGAGAGTTCATGGAATCATGGAATGGGTTGGGTTGGGAGAAACCTTAAAGCTCATCCAGTTCCACTGAGTGCAGGGACAGCTCCCAGTGTCCCAGGCTGTCCCCAATGTCCAAGCTGGCCTTGGGCACTGCCAGGGATCCAGGGGCAGCCACAGCTGCTCTGGGCACCCTGGGCCAGGGCCTGCCCACCCTCATGGGGAGGAATTCCCTCAGAGTATCCAAATTCCTCTTGGAATATCCAAGTTCTGATCTCCTCCTGTTGTCCCAGCTCCTGGGTCGTGGCTGTGTGAACACCTGGTCCCAGAGCCCCAGTGTCATTTTTTGGGTTCACCTCAGGTGTTGGGAAGGTGAGGGATCCCTTCAGCTGCTGTTCCCAAATTCCTGTGGGCTCATCCTGCATTTTGTTCAGCTCAGATTCCACAAAAGACTGGATTTGATCCCCATACTCAAGAGTTGCTCTCAATGATCCTGTGGGTCCCTTCCAGCTCAGAATATTTTGTGTTCTCCTCCTTTTTTTTCTGTTTTTCCCTGATTGTTCTGTCCTTGAATTGGGTAATTAACCTTTTCCTTAAAACATTCATAACGTGAGGCAAGACCAGATCCACTCTGGCAACCCAAACAAGTGAAAACCCCTGGAAGATTTAATGCCCTTGTTCCTTCTCCTGTGGTAAAAATGTCAGGATTTGAGGAGAGAAAATGTTTTCAGCTGTGCACAGAAGGGGTTTGATTTAAGTGACCACAATTTCAGACTCTCAATTGTGTTCTCATTCCCCCTCTCTTCCTTTACGAACAGCCTGGTATCATTTATTTCAAATTCTCCCTGTTTTCGCTGGAATGCAGTTAATTGGCTTGGAAGGAGGATAATCTCTTGAAGAAAAACATGCTTAGCATGGAAAAAAACCCTCTAAAGGTTGGCAGAAAAATCAGATTACAGCCAGATTCTTCGAATGCTCCATTGAGCCAAACCCTGTTGGAATTGGTCAAGTCTTGCCATCAAAGGATGAAGTTCTTATGATGTTTTCTGTTGATTATTAATTAATGTATAGCTGTGAGAGTTTAATTGGCCTTGCTCTTGTACAGCCAGAGAATGTTCACAGCAACAGCACAAACCACACAAAATTGGCTGCGTTGGAGTTGGAGCAGGGAAGGAAAAATTCCTGGGTTTCAGGCAAAACCCTTTGGCCCAAGAACCTTTCATCAAATCTGCAGGAATAACTTGTTTGGTTTGGGTTTCCCCCCTCTCCATATCCCACAAATCCCCCCCTGGATTATGGAGAGGCTGAGGTGAGGGTTGGGGTTTGTTATGGAACTTGGGGTCAGGGGCTGGAAATCAGGGAGAGGATGGATTTCCATGTTCCTGGTTGGCCACAGGCATTGTCTTGGAGCATGGTTGGGCACAGCCACAAAATATCTCACCCCTGAATCCCAGGATCACTGAGGTTGGAATCATGGAATGGTTTGGGTTGGAAGAGACCCCAAATCCCCCCCCCAGTGCCAGCCCTGCCATGGCAGGGACAGCTCCCAGTGTCCCAGGCTGTCCCCAATGTCCAAGCTGGCCTTGGGCACTGCCAGGGATCCAGGGGCAGCCACAGCTGCTCTGGGAATTCCATCCCAGCCTCTCCCCACCCTCACAGGGAAGGATTTCTTCCCAAGATCCCATCCAGCCCTGCCCTCTGGCAGTTTAGAATTCCCCCTTCTCCTGTTTAAAAAGTCCTTCCCCATCCATGTGGGAACGTGCAGGAAATAGAAAGATGTTGGGGATGCATCAGGGAAGTGGAATCAGAGAATCCCAGAATGATTTGGGTCAGAAAGAGCCTTAAAAATCATCCAGTTCCACCCCAGCCTGGAGCTGGATGTGGGAGAAGTGCCCAGATTCTACTGAGAAGGGCACAGCCTTTGTTGGGAACCAGCCCCAAATTCCTGCTTTTTAGGGAGAAAAATCCCTGCTGGATCTCAGGCTGAGGGGTTGGGAGCAGTCAGGCCCCTCTGAGGGACACTTTGCTGTCACCCCTGTCCTGACAGGGACAGCTCACCCAGGATGGGCTGGAGGGACACAGGGAGGAAGGAACACGAGCAGGAATGGAGGAAGAGGGACAGGGATTTAGGGGTTTATTATCCTACCGTGTCCAAATGCTCCTGGAGCTCTTTTAATCAGGTTTTAAAAAAAAATGACATCATAAAATAAAGGTTCAGGTTTCCAGGCACTCAAACATCCTTTGGAATGTGGGGCCACCCATTCCCAGGATTCCCAAAAACCACTGGGATTTTCCAGACTGATGTCCTCAGCAATTAAAAGAGAATAAAAGAGGTCAAATTAAAAGTAAATAAATCTGGGATAGAGGAAGGTGTCCCTGCCCATGGCGAGGATGGAATGAGATGATCTTTAAGGTCCCCCTCCAACACAA
>WEIU01002519.1:31312-76949 GCA_013389925.1 Aegithalos caudatus | reverse complement strand
AATATATTTATATTTATATAATAATAATTATAATATTTAAAAGCCTCCAAGATTAGTTTAATTCCTTAATTGCAGCATTTTGCTGTGCTCTGGATGGATTTGTGGCAATAATTTAAGGAGAAGCAATGGCAGTGGGAAGGAAGCAATCCCTGCCTGAATTCCTAATTTGTGATTTGCTCATTCCAGAATAAAAAGTGTTGGGAATGATGTAAAAAATCAGGAGTTATTTGAATTTAGAGGGTGAGAGGACACACAGCTCCTTCCTCCCCTTCCTGCTCCCAAAACCTCAGCTCCAGACAATCAAATCCCAACACAGAGCAAGACATTCCTGGGAATTTTCCTCTGGAATTGCATCCCATCAAGGTGCAGGAGCCAGCCTTGGGAAGGGGGAATTTCTGGGATCACTGAGTTTCTTCAGTGCTGCTCATTTTTGTTGTTCTTATTCTCAAAGGCTCCCTGGAATCAGGGATCATTTTGTGGGGACTTTGGAGCAGCCCAGTGGGATTTTCCCAGAGAGATTTTGGATTCCCCATCCCTGGAAGTGTCAGAGAAAGATGCAGAAAAACAGAAAATAAATGAATTTGAATGATTGCTCCATGGGCACTTTGGGATGAGCAGGGGGGGTTTCCCTGCCTCTCCATGGATATGGGGCTGTGCTGGCTGTGGGAAAAGCTTGGGATGTGATCCCTAAGGAGAGGCACCTTTGGAATCCAGGAGATGCAAGGAAAGCCAGGAATTTGTGCTGTCTCTTTATGTGGATGTAGATCCATGCTGGCCAACCCAGCCTTAGGGATGGCTGAGATTATTCTGGGGCCTTCTCCTGCTGGTCTTTCAGGATTGGAGCAGCCAGTGGGAATTCCTGGAATAAATTCTGGGCAGTTTATGAACCTTTCTGCCACGAGGATTGTTCACAGCCTTAGGACATCCCTTGATCTTTCCCAAAGCCTGGAGATAAATCTGGGCTGGGGTGATCCCATGGGAATCATGTCCAGCCCCCAGGATGCCCATCCCAATTTCCCAAACTGTCCCAAGGGACTTCAGGAGAGGAAGAGTTGAAATGAAAGCAGCTCAGGTTGTCTTGGCAAAAGCATAATTCCCTCCCCAGAAAAGCCTGAAGCTCCAAGGACTTCACCTCCAAGGAGGTATTGGTTGCTGTCCTGCATTCCCAAGGCTGTGGGTGGGATTGGGATCCAGCTGGATGTTCTGGAAATAAGCAGGAAATAACTGAGCAGTGACAAAAGCTCCCTAAAGCAGCAGGAATTTGTCCCTCTCTCCCACTCTGCCATAGCACAGAGGGTGACAAACACTGGGATAGCTCTCCTGAAGTTCATCCCTAGGGAAACAAAAAACCTCTCCCAGGAAGGAAAGGTCTTCACTTGTCTCTGTTATGGAGCAGGAATAAGCTGAGTTCTTTATTTCCCTGCTGAAATTCCTGTGCTTATTTTAGACCTTTGTCAATGAGATCCATCCTGAGAATTCCAGGGGTGTTAAAATGCTTGGCTGCCACCAGCCCCAAATTTGGGCCTCTCCTCCTTTTAGTGTCCATCAAAGGCATAAAAAAGGGGATGAGTGGGGAAAAAATAAAGGAAAACTGGCTGGAGTTCTGCTCTCAGGAACTCTGGCAGTGTTGGACTCTCCAAGATTATTGGGGCTTGGGAATTCCATGCAGAGATGAGCTGGGTGAGTTTCTAATCCCTCCATTTCCAAGGCTGGATGCATTGGACTGATGGAGGTGATAAATTTGTGGGTGAAGGACAAAGGGACTTGGGATGGAAAACCATTCCACAGGGTGGAATTTCTGTTCCTTCTATGCAGGATCTGCTGAAAAACTCAGGCATGGAAACCATCCATCTACCTCTGGAAGAAGGAATTTCTGCCAGTTCCAAGGGCTGTGCTCTTCCAATACCAGGTGTTCCAATATTATTGGAATTATCCCAGTGTTTATTCAACATTTTCAATCTACTGAAGTAGCTTTTATATTACTGGAATCCCAAGAGTTGGGCACTTAAAAAACAAAGCAAAAAAGCTTTGGTTCCAACTGAAGAGTCCAAATTATTTTGATGGAAATGGAACACGTTGTAAGACAAGAAAATTCCATAATATTTCCCCATCAGCCAGGATGGGGCAGGGAAAAAAAAACAACTTAGTGACCCAGGCCTCCAAGTGATGAAGAGACAGCTCTTAAAAATCAAGATTTTAGAATCAGGGATTCTGATATCAAATATCAGTTTGATTCCTGTGGCAGGGATTAGATCCAGACTGGAAAAAAGGGAATGTCCAGCTGGGAAAAGCTCCTGATCCCTGAGATCATCCAGAGCCCAGGAAAATGTTCAGGAGGAAAAGCAGCATCAGCTGCAGGTCCAGTCTAGAGAGGCATTCACAGGACAATGGGGAATGGTTTGAACTGGAATAAAGTTGGTTTAGGTGGGATTTGGGAAGTAATTCCCCTCTGGGAGGGTGAGGAGGGGCTGGGATGGAATTCCCAGAGAATTCTGCCCCTGGATCCCTGGCAGTGCCCAAGGCCAGCTTGGGCATTGGAGCAGCCTGGGACACTGGGAGCTGTCCCTGCCCATCAGCTTTAAGGTCTCTCCCAACTGGGATTCCAGGATTCCATGGATGTGTGTGAAACATTTCACTAATTAGTGGTGAAATTCATTAATGTGAGCTGCCTGTCCTAAGGACAAAATGTGTCTGGGCAGGTCCTGGAATCCTCTCTGTCTGTTTCTGTCCTGGCAAACCCACTCAAACCCAAGGAAATTTTCTTTCCTCATGGAAAATGGCAGCAATGGCAGGATCTGGGGAAAAAATGAGAATTCCCTGCATTTTCCCAGCTCTTTTTATATGAGGAGCTCAATGTATTTAACAGATGATTATCAACCTGTTGATTAACTTCTGCAAGCTGAGCTCTGCATCCATGGCCATATCCTGACAATATTCCAGTCATTTTTCCAATGGCTGCTCTATTGGCTCTCTCCATTACTGAGGATCCAAAGAAGAAAAGAGGAGGAAGAGTTTATATACCTGATAAATATATTTATAATTTCTATTATAATCTATATTATCAATATATTGTCGTTCAAAATATGAATATTATCATTCAAAATATTTGAATGATCATTCAACTCTTATAAATATAATTTATATTATAATCCATATTTATTAATATATTATCATTTAGAACAAATCAATTAGTTATAAATATTTATTTATAAATCAAGTGGTGGCACAGCACCAAGTGCAGGATTTGGGGTAAAAATTCCATGATTCAAAGACCAATTTCAATTTGGCTAAAAGTAGGAAAATGATGGGCAGATCCAAGGGCTTGTGGATTCCTAAAGAAAACCCAGAGGAAGAACTTGATTTTTCCATGTTTTTTTGATCATTGCTTTGCAGGTAAAGGGAGAATTATTTCTGCAGTTCAGGGAATGCTGCTGGCCCTCAAACCCAGGGAATTTGGGTTGGCTCCATCTCCAAACCTTTCCTGGACTGCAGAATTCCAGCCCCTGCTAAAAATTTGTGGAATTTGGCACTGCCAGTTTTGAAATCCCAAAGGAATTAGGAAAGGAATTGGCAGCTCCTTGGGAACTGAAACTGCCCCAGGCTCTGGCTTTTCCCAGCCTGCAATTTAGAAAATCACCCCACTGGGAAAATGCAGAAGTGGCCACGGAATCCATGGAGAACAGATCCTGGATTTGCTGATCCCAACAAATTCTTTGTCCTCATGGGAGAGGGAGACTCCTCCACAAAAGAAAAAAAAAAAAAAAAAAAAAAAAAAAAAAAAAAAAAAAAAAAAAAAGCTTCCAATGAAAGTTGCTCCAACCCAAATGGAGGAATCAAGGATAACACAAAGGATGATCTTTGCCTCTTTATGGCATCCACAAGCAGCAAAAACCACTTGGAAAATGGTTGGAGATTCCCAACTCACATCCAGGCAGAATAAAGGAATCTCCAGAGGGTGGGGAAGTGCTGCTGGTATCTCTATTTATTCCTAAAGTCATGTGGGATAAGATACCTTCCCTATTAAAAAAGCAATTAGCTGCACTGAATAAGTGAATGTCTGCATGTGAATATTTTTCCAAAGGGTTTTCCTGCCCCAAAAATCAAATGTATTTAAAATAAAAGTTGGGAATTGTTGAATCCCCCTCCAGGTTTTATGCTGGGGCCATAAAAAAAAAAACAAACCAACCAACCAACCAAAAAGGAATTAGAAATGAAATTCCAAATATTATTTTCCTGATATAAAAATCCATGTCAACAGGAGATACACCAGACAAAAGATGCTGGATATAGAATTATGGAATATCCTGTAATGGAAGGACCACAAAGATCATCCAGTCCAACTCCACCCCAAAATTCCACTCTGTGCCTGAAGGTTCTATCCATTCTTTTTTCCTTTTCAGCAGGAAAAAGTGTTTGGGAGAACATTTGTGCAGGAATTTTATGGATAAATGTGTTGGACATGGAGAATTTCCTCATCTGGAGTTTCCTGCTGAAGAAATATCTGGATATAATTCTCCATTAATTCAGCTCCTTGCAATCCCAAAGGTTCATTCAGAGTGTTTAGACGCCAAAAAGAAGTTAAGGAACCCATTGGGTTTTTGAGCCAAACTCTTTTTTTCCATGGCTTTCCCAGAAATTCCACTCATCCAGCCGTGGGTGGCTCTTTTGGTCACTTCTCTCTGCACATCCACCAGCTCAGCTGATTTATGACCATGCAAAACCTTTTTTTAATTTTTTCACAATTTCTGGCTCAGCTCCAGAAAGTTCTAAATCAATCCCTGAGGTTTTGATTCCTTCTCCTCCAGGGAAGGGAAGCTTCCATAAATGTGGATATTCTGGGAAAGCCTTTGGTTTGAATTCCTCTCCCAAGGGGGTGGAGATGCCTCCCAAAAAAAAAAAAAAAAAAAAGAAAAAAAGATCCAAAGGATACTTCAGGAGAGAGGATCCAGCTCAGGAGCCTGGTGTCCATTTTCCCTCTCCCAAGTTTTTCCAAGGAGATAGGAAGCTGGGAATATCTGGAATGCTTTCACCTGGACACTTCTTTCCCCTCACAGGGAATTTTCTTGCAACTGAATTAACAAAAACCAGTGAAATCCTTCATGTGCCCCCAAGCCAAAGGGGTGGAAGAAGTGGGTGAAAATCCAATGGATTACTTGGAAGCTGTTCAGGATGCTCCTTGCTTTCCTGAGAGGTGGAAGGACCTAGAATCATTTGGTCCCTTTTTTTTTCCCCCTTTGATTGTTTTTTACAAGATTTATGAGCTCTTTCTGTCCAAGAATTCTCCTGACACCTGTTCCCAGCCAGTTCTATAGGGAAGACAAGCTGGGAATTATCAGCAGGTGGGATACAAAAACATTTGGGAACTCCCAGGTTTGGGCTCTTTCTCCTCTCCTGGCTTTCCCAACAAAATCCCCCTATGCATCTCACATGTCAGGGATACCAGCACACACCTGGATCCTTGTTCTCACCAGCTTCTCCTTCCAAAGCCTGGCTCCAGCTCCTGGTTTCCTCACCTGACATGGCTGAAGCTCTCCAGAAATCCCAGCTTTGACCCTGAGGGTTCTCTTGGGACCATTACCCCCAGTGCTTTGAAACAGGTTTGAAATGTCAGGGAATTCCAGACTGGTTTGGGCTGGGAGGGAGTTTAAATCCCACCCAGAGCCACCCCTGATCCATGGCAGGGACAGCTCCCAGTGTCCCAGGCTGGCCCCAATGTCCAAGCTGGCCTTGGGCACGGCCAGGGATCCAGGGGCAGCCACAGCTGCTCTGGGAATTCTATTCCAGGGCCTGCCCACCCTGCCAGGGAAGGATTTTTTCCCAACATCCCACCTAAACCCTACAATCTTTCACTCTGAAGCCATTCCCTGCCTCCTGTCCCTCCATCCCTTGGCAATTGTCTCTCTCCAGGTTTCCTGCAGCTCCTTCAGGCCCTGCAAGGCCACCCTGAGCTCAGCCCAAAGCTTCTCCTGTCCAGGCTGAACAATCCCAGCTCTGCCAGCCTTTCCTCCCAGCACAGCTGCTCCATCCCTCTGCTCATCCTGCTGCCTCCTCTGGGCTCTCTCCAGCAGCTCCACGTCCTCCCTGTGCTGGGATCCAGGCCTGGGGCAGCTCTGCAGGTGGGAAATCACCTGAGGGGCACAGGGGCACAATCCCAGTCCCTTTCCTCATCCCAATCCCTTTCCTCATCCCAATTCCTTTCCTCATCCCCACACTTGAGCTCAGCCCAGAATAATCCCAACCTTCTGCTCCATTCCAAGAATCCCAGGCTCTGACCTTGTCCAATCCATGATTCCTGTGCTCCCAGGAAGGTGAAGGTCCCAGGATTACTGAGTTCCCTCACTGTCCACAGCCCCCAAAAGCCTCTGCAATCAGCTCAGCTGAAGCCCTTGGAGCCATTCCCAACACCTGATCCCAATCACAGCTCTGCACCTGGCCCAGCTTTCTGCTTGGGACAAAATGTGACCAAATCCATTGTTTTGTTTTGTTTTCTCTCTTCCCATTCACCTCTTCCTCCCCTCGGAGTTCAATGGATCCTTTCTAGGGTGAGACCCAAACAACATCAATGGAAGGGATTGTGCAGGAGGGAGCAGGAGCATCCAGCTGTGTCCTGCTTTGATGTCCTTGGCTGGATTCAGCCCACCCACAGCCTCCTTCCTGGGAGAGGGGATCATGAATCCAGCACAGAACACCTGCAAGTGGGAATTCTGCATCCCTCACTGAATGACAGCACCCAGGGAGCAGCTGGAGCTGTGCCAGCAGGGATTGAGGTTGGATTTGAGGGCAAGGTTCTTCCCCCAGAGGTGCTGGCACTGCCCAGGCTCCCCAGGGAATGGGCACGGCCCCGAGGCTGCCAGAGCTCCAGGAGCCTTTGGACAGCGCTGCCAGGGATGCCCAGGGGGGATTGCTGGGGTCTGGGCACTCCTGGATGATCCCTGTGGGTTCATTCCCACTCAGGAATTCCATGATCCCATTATTTAGCAGTCCTGGAGGGACATTGGAGGTGAATCCACCAGGATTTCCACTCTCTGCTCACTCTGTTGGGGTTTTCCACAGTGTGCTTTAAACTCCCCTTGGGTTTGGGATTTTGGTTTTGGGATTTTATTTTTCAGTCTTGTTTTTCTTTCCAAGTGGGAAAGGCATCAGGAGTCGCAAGGATGCTCAGAGAGAACTTTGAGGGTGATGCTCATCCTTTAGATTTCCACACTTAACATCCCTTTAATACCAAGAGAGCTGAGTGACAGGGAAAAAAATGCTCCAAAAATCCGTGGGCATGAAGAAACCCCTGAGTTAAAGGCAGCTTATCAGGCCCAGCTGCTGCTTATCACCAATGCTCCATCTGCTCCATCTGCTTAGCATAAATAATTCCTTGATTTTTTTTATTGGTGTCCTATGGTCCATCCAAACAACAGGCAACAAGAGAAACTGTAAATAAATTTTACAGTGCCATTAAGAGAATTCACATTAAGGGGAACTATTTTGAGGCCATGCCAGTTCTTAATAAATTGCTTTTATTCGGGTGATTTTACAAGGAGAAAAGAAGAAAAAAGCAGGAACAATGGAAGAATGGAAACTGCTCCATCACCCCTTTTAATAATAAATATTCCCAGGCTGTTCTCCTCACAAAGGAGGGGCCAAGGTTTTTATTTTTGCTTTGTGTGTCCATCTGAAAGGCAAGGGCATAAAAAAGCCCCTGAGCCAGCTGGCTGAGCTCCCTTCCTGCAGTTTTCCCTGGATTGCTGGGCCATGGTGCCAGCCCTGGGGCTGCACTCCTTAGGACAGCAGGTTTTCCCCAGAAGGATTCCCAATCTCCTAATTCCCAATTATGGCACTTGTTTGCTTTNTTTTTTTTTTTTTTTTTTTTTTTTTTTTTTTTTTTTTTTTTTTTTTTTTTTTGGATATGGGATCCCACAGTCCATTTCAGCAAGAATTCCACCCAACCATCCCAGTGTTCCCCTGGAGTTCGAGCTCATCCCTCCTGAAGCAGCATCCCCTGGGTGCTCCTGATTAAATTCTACAGGACAATGTGGATTTTGCAAGGAAATTTCCACATAAATTTTCCAGCAACAAGATTTCATGGAAACCCCTAATTTTGGGCAGCACGCAGCACAGATTCCCACAGAATTCCTGTCACTGACTATGGGAAGAGGGGATCACATTCCAGGGGGCCCAGCAAAGTTCCTTTCTTTTTCCTCTTTTTCCAATTACTAATTTGTTTTTTAGGGATGAGATTCTTTATCTAGGTCTATTTTACAGCCCTCATGTTTAATTCCTGCCTGCAGGGATTCTGGGAAGCTTTGCCTGGCATCTCCAAACCCAAAGACACCACAGGAGTGGGGTATGGAATGTGGGGCTCTCCTGGAAATGTGGCATTAGAATTATGGAGACCCCATCAGGGCTGGGAAATCCAATCCTAGGCTGACCTTGGACCTCCAGGCAGGAGCAGGGAAACACTGGAAAAATGCCCAGCTTTCAAAGGGAAGAAAAGAAACACAGAACTATGGAATGGTTTGGGTTGGAAGGGACCTTAAAACCCATCCATGGAATGGTTTGGGGTGCCAGGGTCACCTCCCAGTGTCCCAGGCTGTCCCCAATGTCCAAGCTGGCCTTGGGCACTGCCAGGGATCCAGGGGCAGCCACAGCTGCTCTGGGAATTCCATTCCAGCTCCTGTCCACCCTGCCAGGGAACAATTCCTGCCCAAGATCCCAGCCAGCCCTGCCCTGGGGGTTGGGACAGTCCATGGAGGGCATTGCCACCCTCTCTCTGTCTGCTGTGGCACCTGGAGCTGTATCCAGGGAGTTTAGGGCTGTCCAGGTTGTGTTGGTTTTTTCCAACAGGGAAAGGGCAAATCCTCAAGGAGTGGGAGCAGAGGAACCTGAGCTCAGAGCTCCTGGGGGATGCAGCACCCAGGGAGCAGCTGGAGCTGTGCCAGCAGGGATTGAGGTGGGATTTGAGGGCAAGGTTCTTCCCCCAGAGGTGCTGGCACTGCCCAGGCTCCCCAGGGAATGGGCACAGCCCCGAGGCTGCCAGAGCTCCAGGAGCCTTTGGACACCAGGGATGCCCAGGGGGGCTTGCTGGGGCTCTGGGCAGGGACAGGGTGGCACTGGATGGGCCCTGGGGGTTTATTCCCACTCAGGACATTCCAGGATTCCATGATATCCCACTGACTGACTCCCACAGTCCCTGGGCCTAAATGAGCTCTTTGCCTTTTACAAACAGCCCCAAAGGGCTTTTAAAATGAAATAAAGACCCAGGGATCCAAAGGGAATCAGAGCCCTTGGATGTGCTCCCTGTTTGCTTGGTGGGGCAATTCTAATGAGTAATTGCTAATTACATGTGCTGAAACATCCTGGTCCTTCCCCATCCACCAAGAACTGAGAGTCTCCCTTGGGCTTGGTTTTTATCCAGTCCTTGGGCCTGTGATCTGGATAGGGAATTTTGTGCCTGATTAATTGACTGCATTGTCTTGGGGGAGTGTTGATTAACTGCTGAATTCCAGATCAATTTTAATGAAGCTCCCAGTGCTGCTTTAGGGCCATAGGGGACCCTGTTATTCCTTTGGCTCCATGGGTCAGTGTTTTGCTGGACCTCAATAGGAAAACTCCTGGCACAGCTTCCAACTTCCCTGCAACTGAGGAGACAACAGCAGAGCCCGAGCAGACAACAAACTTTATTAAACTCACATGGACATGCATAAAAAAGAGAAATATTGGAGCAAGCTGCTCACATTCCTGGGCCAAGAGCAACAAAATCCTGTTCCTTAGGAGCTCCCAGTCCAGGTGCACTTAGGGAAAAAAGGGAACTGCAGCTGGTGCCAGGCAGTCGAATAAAATAAAAGGGAAAATAAACTGCAGGTCTTGAGAAGTGGCCCAGAAACCAACCCTGGGTCCTGGAGCTGCTGGAGAGAGCCCAGAGGAGGCAGCAGGATGAGCAGAGGGATGGAGCAGCTGTGCTGGGAGGAAAGGCTGGCAGAGCTGGGATTGTTCAGCCTGGACAGGAGAAGCTTTGGGCTGAGCTCAGGGTGGCCTTGCAGGGCCTGAAGGAGCTGCAGGAAACCTGGAGAGAGACAATTGCCAAGGGATGGAGGGACAGGAGGCAGGGAATGGCCTCAAACTGGCATAAATAGATTTTATTTGGAGATTGGGAAGAAATTTATCCCTGTGAGGGTGGGCAGGGCCTGGAATAGAATTCCCAGAGCAGCTGTGGCTGCCCCTGGATCCCTGGCAGTGCCCAAGGCCAGCTTGGACATTGGGGACAGCCTGGGACACTGGGAGCTGTCCCTGCCCATGGATCAGGGGTGGGATGAGGTTTTCATTGAGATCCTTTCCATCCCAAGCCATGGTTCTGTATCTGCCCTGCTCTCTGCTGTTTTCCCACAGCTGGGGCAGGACAATCCCATCACCAAATCCTTCCAGGGTGCAAAGGGTGCTCAGAGCTCTGGGAAACATCTCATGGAGCTGCACATAACCAGGGCACAGACCTGGGATGCAGCTGGAATCCCAGGGTGCTGCCAGGGGCTCCTCCAGGTGCTGGGGTCTCCCCAGTTGGGAAAAGGCAGCTCTGGAGGTGCTCAAACCCAGATGTTTCCAGTGAAATTCCAGCCAGGACTCCTTGAATCCCTTCAGCTGCAATTCCAGTGTGTTTTTTCCTCCTCTCCTGCAGGATCTGGCTGTGCCCCCTGATCATGTTTGGAAGAACATCCAGCAGAAGTTGCCCAGCACTCCTGGAGCTGGTGGTGCCTGGGCTGGGAGCACACCAAGGGCAATATTTGCTTCCAATTCCAAACTGGAAGCTCCAAGCAGCTCCAGCTTGCAGGGAGCGTGGGATGTGGGAACAAGGGAGATGCTGGAATGGTGCTGCAGGACTTTTCTACCCTCCAGGGTTGGCTGCCCCAAGCAGGGAGGAGCTGCTGCCACTGGAGAGCTCCAGAGAGCTGCTCCCACCTGGGGAAATGGGATTTGGCTTTTCCAGGGAAGGGAGGTGGGTGGTGCTGGCAGGAAGGGGAGCAGCAGCCCTCAGCCCAACATCTCTGCCTGCTTTAATTGGATTTTGTGATCCAAACTGTCCCATGGCCTGGGGACAAGGAGGAGACAACATTTGTGATGTTATTTGAGGGGAGGAAAAAGACATTTTGCTTTCCTTCTATACCAAAACCCCAACTGGCACTTCCAGGGTCGCCACTCCCAGGGGATTTTCTGAAGGATCAGCTTCCAGAGGGTGAGGTTTCTTTTCCAGAGGGATGCAGGAGCAGGATGAGAGCAAGGGATGCCCAGCAGGGCTGGAAGCTCCTTCCCCTCCTGAGCAGCCACCAAGCCAAGGGTGGATTCCTGCACCAGGGGACCACAGCCAGGTCCTGCTCTAGGGGAACTTCCCAAACAAAGCTCCACATTCCATGACTTAAAACCCATCCAGAAAATGGAAACCCAGGAAGAATTCACAATTCCCAACTGGCATTTCAATGATACTCCTGTGATGAGCCCTTTTTTTTTTTAATTATAATTTTAAAAAAATTATAACCTTGAGGGATGTGAAAGGAATTAGGGGCATGGAGGGGACATTCCAGTCATTCCTGAAGCAGCAGCTTTGGCTCCTTTTAAATGTGGAGTTTTCTTGACCAAATTTGCAGGATAAGGAGAGAAGTTCCATCCTTCCAAAGGCCACCTTGTGCTGCCACCAGTGTCACACAAACCCAGCTGGCTCCAAGGCTGGAGATGCAGCAGCAGCAATGTTGCAGGTGATGCAGTAAACAAAATAATTTGGTTATTTCATGGACTCAGGTCTTGCTGAATAAACAGGATATAAATCTATCAAAAAATACAAACTATAGGATAAATCCATTGGGTATTTTTTTAATGTATATTTTAAGTGTTTAGTTAATAATGTGCTGCTCTGGGCACCCTGTGCCAGGGCCTGCCCACCCTGCCAGGGAACAATTCCTGCCCCACATCCCAGCCAGCCCTGCCCTCTGGCACTGGGAGCCATTCCCTGGATCCTTCCCTCCATCCCTTGTCCAAATCCCTCTCCAGCTCTCCTGGAGCCCCTGGAGCAGCTCAGCTGCAGCTGAAGTTCCTCCCCAGCAGTCTCAGTTTCCCTGCTCTGAAGGGCTGCCACACATCTGTTATTTTGGTTATTTATCTGTCACTCCTTTTCCCCCTGGGAATGGCCCCTTTCCCACCTGGAAATGGTGACTTGGCAGCTTCCAAGTTTTTCTGAGAGCTTCCAGCTGCCTGGATGTCAGCCTGGACAGCCAGGAGGTGCTGCTTCCTTTTGGTCAGGGAACAGAGCAGGACAAAAGGGCCCTGTTGAGGTCCTGGGTGTGTTTTGCTTTTCCATGGAAGCTGTGCTGTGGATCTCCCTCGTGTCCAGGTGCAAAGGATGGATTTAGTGCTCATGTGTTGGGTATAAGTGATAAGTTCAGCATTCCCAGCTCTCAGGAAGAGTCAGGAGGCATCTCCAGAGGGATCTGGGGAGTTCCAGTGCTGGTCAGGGGCTCTGGGAACAGTTCCAAGCCCAAAGGAAGGCAAACATCCCAGGTGGGAACACATCCATGGGCTCCTCTGAGTCCCAGTCTGTTGTTTTCAGGGACAAATCCCAAAGATCCCAGGGTCCCTCTGCAGAAGGGACCCAACAACTGCCAGGGCCACTCTGGGCTGGATGTGCCCAGAGCTGTGCCCTGGGAGCCACAAAATCCCCAGGGATGGAGCAGGGACATTTCCCCATTTTGGATTCTCCCTTTCCCCACAATCCTCAGGGATGGAGCAGGGACATTTCCCCATTTTGGATTCTCCCTTTCCCCACAATCCCCAGGGATGGAGCAGGGAGATTTCCCCATTTTGGATTCTCCCTTTCCCCCACCCTGCAGTGCCCATTTCTCCTGGAAGCTGCCGTCTCCAGAGGGTTCCCACCAGTGATTTAAGTGCTCAAAGCCATTCCAAAAGTCACCTTGGCTGGTTCTGCTGGAATTCTGAAGTTATTCCTCTTCCCTCTTGCTGGGCAGGATGTGCCACAGACAAATCCAGAAAATAGAAAGGATCTGCTTTAAAAGCAGCCCCCTCTTTCAGTCTGCACTCGCCCACTGGGTCCTCCTTGCTCTCCCTTCCAGGAGCTGGGATTTTCCTTTTGATCCCACTTCAGGAGCCACAAAATTCCTGTCACCAGTGCCCCAGCACTGGAGGAACCTAATCGAGGCCTTCCAGGACCCGAGGGAGCCAAGAAGAAAGATGGAGAGAAAATAAAAGGCGTGGGACAGGCAGACTTGTGGATTTGTGCTCCATGGGTCTCCTGCGTGTTCCTGGTTATGGAAAACCCATCAGAAAGAGGGGGAAGAAACAAAGGAATTTGGGGCCCCAGCAGTGCAAATAAAAGCATTGTTAGCTGGGATGGGTGTTTGGGTTTCTCCCTTCCTTTGGGAGCTGCCGGAGAGGAAGCAGATTAGGGATTGCCAGCTCTGGCAAAATCGACCGGTGGCATCATAATGACCTCATTATGGGCTGTAAATGAGCTCACAGCCTAATTATGTGTTCAGGGAAAAAACAAAACAAAACAAAAAAACACCTCAGGAGCTGCCCACAGGTGTGGGGTTAACCCCTCCCTTGCTGGGATCCAGCTCCAGCCAAACCTGGGAGCTCTGGGAGCAGGGAAAGGTTTGGATGCAACAGCTGTGGAGGCTGAGTGCAGCTGGATTTCCTTGTGTCCATCTGCAGTGCAAACCAAAATCCCTGCTTGTTTGTCTGCCTGGCTGCTGGTGACTGGAAATCACAGAATCCCAGGATCCCTGAGGCTGGAAAACAAATCCAGGCAGTGCCAGCTGTGCCCCATGGGCACCTTGTCCCCAGCCCAGAGCCCTGAGTGCCACCTCCAGGTGCCACCTGCAGGGATGGGCACTGCCAAGCTCCCTGGGCAGCCCCTGCCAAGGCCTGAGCCCCCTTTCCATGGGGAAATTCCTGCTGCTGGCCAAGCTGAGCCTCCCCTGGGCCAGCCTGAGCCCCTTCCCTCTCCTCCTGTCCCTGTTCCCTGGGAGCAGAGCCCGACCCCCCCGGCTGTCCCCTCCTGGCAGGGACTTGTGCAGAGCCACAAGGGCCCCCCTGAGCCTCCTTTTCTCCAGGCTCAGCCCCTTCCCAGCTCCCTCAGCCCCTTCCCAGCTCCCTCAGCCCCTTCCCAGCTCCCTCAGCCCCTTCCCAGCTCCCACTGATTCCTGCAGTTTTCCCTTTGGTGCATCCCAGCTCTGTGGGGCCCAGGGTGCAGCTCTGAGCTCACAGTCAGGGGCACTCAGCTCTGCACACAGCAGGGACACAAAACAAATCCTTGTCCTGCTGCACTCCAAGGACAACTGGGACAAGTTTTCAGCCCCAAAGCACAAACAAGGGTGGCTGAGGAGAGAAAACAAGAAGGGTGGGACTGCAGAACCTGGAGCTGGAATTGGACAATGAAACCCCAAGGTGCAAATGGACCCAAACTGATCCAAGTGTGAGACCTCGTGACCAGGGGCCCATTTTGTGTCCATTTTGTGTCCATTTTGTGCCCATTTTGGGTCCACCTTGGTTGTATCCGTGGCCAGCCTCTTGTCCTGCCCAAGGTGTACTCTAAAAGCCTTTGATAAATAATCTACTTTATTCTCCAGCTCTGTCCAGCATCACCTCAGCCTCTCCTGGGGCTCCAGCCCCTTCCCTGCTGTTCTTCTCCCAGCCACACAATTCCAGCTGTGCAGGTGATGAGCAAAGGTAGAGAAAATCCTGGTTGCCATGAAGACACTTTTTATTTACCTTGTGAAAAACTCAGCTGCCCTGGAGCCAAAATTCACAATTTTCCCTCTCCTTTCTCACCGTTTTTTTTCACACTTCCCCAGCCAGCCCAATAATGATTTAAAACAATCTCATTTCCAAGACATAGCAAAGGCTGTGGAAGTTCATTGCTGCATTTGGGATCATCTCAATTCACCCTGACGTGATTTAAAATTCTTTTTGTGCTCTATAAATGGGTTTCCATTAAATCACCCAGAATATTCCTTTAACCCCCGGTCAATGTTTGGCTTCCAGTGCCTATATTTAAATATGATTAGAGGAACTCTGCCTCCTGATGAAGCAATTCCATATAAAGCAAACTTACTGTAATTTAATTTCTCTTTTGAACTGGAGGCAGAGTCTGAATCCACATTTATTTCGTGGAACTGAGGGGGTGGGAAAGGGATTTGATTACGAGAATAAATATAAGATGATATGATTGAAAAATTAATAGCTTCCCTTATCCGACTTTAATCTGTTTAAATAACTTTAGGAAAGGCTCAAGGGCTGGAATATTTGACTAGTCCATGGTAAAGCAGCCAACCAGCTCAGCAGAGTTCCCCCTGGAAAATCCTTCATTGACTTTCCCTGTGAAAACTGAATATTTAGGGTTTCAAACAATACCTTGATGCAGCATTTTTTTTACATGCTTTGACCAGCTGAGAATTTATTGGGATTTTTTTTTCCTGTTGAAAAAAACATCTTGTGGATATTTCAGAGGAATGTTTGTTGTTAACTGAGGTCAGGCTGCAGGGTTAACTCGTGTTTGATATCCTGGATAAATCCACATTGGGAATTGGACAATGCCATGACCAAACCCCAGCATCCCAGCAAATGGATCACAACAGGTTAACTCCATTTGGTGAGGACAAGTTTTTCCAGGGAAGTTGAAAGGATGTAACTCCATGACATCCAGTGAAAATTTTAAAGCACATTTCCTCAAAAAAGCAATTTGTGTTCCTGCAAAAAAAACACCTCTGTTTGAAGGAACTTTCCAATATTATAAGTCATATCACAATGGTTTGAATGGGAAGGAGCTTAAGGATCATCCCATCCCAGTCCTGCCATGGCAGGGACAGCTCCCAGTGTCCCAGGCTGTCCCCAATGTCCAAGCTGGCCTTGGGCACTGCCAGGGATCCAGGGGCAGCCACAGCTGCTCTGGGAATTCTATTCCAGGGCCTGCCCACCCTGCCAGGGAACAATTCCTGCCCCAGATCCCAGCCAGCCCTGCCCTCTGGCTGTTTAAAACCATCCCCCTTGCCCCTGTCACCATTTTCAGGGACAAAATCTCCCTCTCCCTCCTTTTTATAAACCACTTAAAGCCCTGGAAGTTCTCCTTGAGCCTCCCCTTCTCCAGAACATGGAAAACCAAATCCACAACCTGAGGATAATCTTGGGAAAGAATCCCTGCTCAAGGAGCTGGAGATGTGGGTTGTGACTGGCAGTTCCTTTTTGGGGTGCCCACATTATTCCATTCCTTCCCAGAAGGAGGAACAGGGCAGGAATTCCACCAGGAGCAGGGAGATTCCAACTACTGCAGCTCCTGGAACTGTCAGGAAATTCAGTTGTACCAATCTTTAATTTATGGAGAAAGTCCAACGGGTCTGTGGGAGCTGGGGAAGGAAAACCACCTCTGAAATCTCTCCTTAAAGGAGCTGAATTCCAACAGAATGGATTTCTTGGTGGAATGGAGCATCCAGTGGTCATCCATCCATGGGAAGAGTGGAAGGACACAGGACACAGCTCAGCCCTCCTGCATTCCTGGCACTCTGGGTTTCTCAGCTCCAGACAAACCTGTCCTACCTGGATTTGTCCAAGCTGCCTCCCAAGGGATTGAAACCTTTGACCTCCTCCATGTGTTGGGATCAAGGCTTTCACAATTTAATTACAAGTGGAATTAAAGAGATTTTCCTTTGGTCTGTGTTAAAGCCTCTACCTGATACTTTGATTAGAGCTTCTCCTTCTTTTATTGCCAGTTTTATTACCCTGTTCCTCATTCCTCAGCACTTTATGGATTTATATTCCCATCTTTTCCAATCTATTAATCCCTTCTATATTTCTCATCAGCTTTATTTCCTTCCCTTCTCCTTTCTTCTGGTTACACACAATGGGTTTGAACAGAGGCAAATCCCATTTTTATTTTGTTTAGTTCTGTCCTAATCATTGATCTCTGGCTTTTTCCCTTTTCCACCACCACTGAACACTGAGCTGCCTTTTCAGGGAATTACACAGAAACTCCCAGAACAATTTCCTAACTAGCAGCAGCTCAGTCAGAATCCCAGAATCCTGGAATGCTTTGGGTTGGAGGGACCTTAAATCCCACCCAGTGCCAGCCCTGCCATGGCAGGGACAGCTCCCACTGTCCCAGGCTGCTCCAAGCCCCATCCAAGCTGGCCTTGGTCATTCCCTGGATCCCTGGCAGTGTCCAAGGCCAGGTTGGACATTGGGGCTTGGAGCCACTGGGATAGCAGAGGTGTCCCTGCCATGGCAGGGGGTTGGAATGGGATGAGCTTTAAGATCCAGGATTCTGGGATTCAGTTCCTCAGCTTGTCAGAGATCCTTGTCCATGGGAACTTCTGTTGGATCCAAATGGAAAACCCTGACACAATCAAGGTCAGGGCTGCAGTTGTTACAAAGCCCCTCTGCCCCTTTTTTTCAGATATTTATTTGTACTCAGGTCCCTCTTCTTGCCTCTGGAATTGTGAGTGTGACAGTGAAAGGATTTCTGTCCCTGCAGCCACATTCCCAAGTCACACAGGCTCTGTCCCTGCATTTACACACAATTGATGTGCAATCCCTCTCTTTTGCCCTGGCTTTTCCTCAAATGAACAGCCAGAAATTCATTCAAGCCCTGCACTTCTGTTATTATCTAGATGCAAGAAGCTCCTTTTTTTGAGGAATCATGGAAAAGCTTTCCAAACTTTTGCCATGAAGAAACAATTTCTCCCCCTACCTGTTGGCCAAACAGCTGCTGCAGTTGGATTCCTGCTCTTTTCCTTTTGCTCCCCATTCTCCTGGAGGATTGCTGGCTGTTGCTGACATTTGTATTGTGCCTGGGTTTATTAATTCATCAAATGCCAAGGATCTGGTTCCTCATTCTGCTGGAGCAGCTGGTTCCCATCAGCTGTTGTTACAATTGGCCTGAAAAACCTCCCAGGAGGGGCCCAATAACTCAGATTTGTCAGATCTGCAGTAATTCATGCAAGATGGGGCCGATGTGGAAATCCACATTTCTTAACTGCAAGGATCAAGATACCAATCCTATTGTTGAATCCAAGATGGGACTTCCAGTAGAACCCACTTGTCACTGACAATTCCCAATTCCCACCCCCCCTTTCTCATTGCACAGCCTGAAATCTTCTGTGTTTGTTCTTAGGCCAGAGATTCAGGTATTTCCTTTTTAGACAGAAGAAAATCTGTTCAGATTAGAACAGAACCACCTGAACAACTCAGAAAATCACTCCAGTGCTCCTCACACACGGATAACTCCAGGAACATTTCCTTTAAATCCTCACATTTGGCATCTGCCAAAGTGGAATGTGTGATTTGCCTTGATGGGAGAAATCTGGAAATGAACATTCAAACATTTTCTGCTTTGTAATTTGTAATTGTCCGGGCTGGTTTAGCAATAAGTGTGTGAGTAGAATGTTCAGGGAGATTTTAGTTCTGGTCCTCTGACTCCACACAGACCTTTTGTGATCATTTTGACTCAGGAATTACATCAGATGTCACCTGGACCTCACTGGTGAGGCCCTGCACCATGGAAAATGCACAGACCCTGAGGAGAAACTCAACATTTCCCTATAAAAACTCAGCCTTGGTGCTTTTTTTCCCCCTCAGCACCTCCTCACCTGCACAATAATTGTGTCTAAAGCAATTCAGGCTCAAGGATGAGGGGGAATGGCTTCCACCTGGAACAGGCAGGGTTAGATGGGATATTGGGAAGGAATTCTGTGAGGCTCAGGTTGCTCTGAGGGGTTGTGGGCTCCTCATCCCTGGAAGTGTCCAAGGCCAGGTTGGAACCATCCATCCTGCCCATGGATAAGTGTCCAAGGCCAGGCTGGAACCATCCATCCTGCCCATGGATAAGTGTCCAGGGCCAGGCTGGAACAATCCTTCCTGCCCATGGATAAGCTCCAAGGTCCCTCCCAACCCAACCCAGTTAAAGTTTCCATGATTCCCTGTGGGCAGAGGATCTGTCCTGTTCCATGCTCCACAGGCAGCTCATTAATCAAATTAAGGATCTTTTCCCACCTCTCTGTGCCCACAGCAGCTCTGCCAACCCTCCCTTTTCCCTTCTTTTTTCCTGGGTAAGGTGTCCTTGAGCTTTGGCATCTATCCCTGGGTGTCCTGAGGAGCCCCAGGGTCTCCACACAACTCCCAAACTCCAAGAACAAGGAACATCCTCAGCTCCATTCCTAGATCCCAGCTTCAGCTTCCTTGTGGGAAGGAGGGCTGGCCAAGAAAACAGAGGCAGCCCGTGGTTAAAGCCTGGGATCTGTGCTCTGTTCCTGGAATTGCAGCAGATTTCCTGTGTGGCTTTGGGCAAGGCACGTCAGCCAAAGCCCTGGGACCTGGGGCCAAGCCACTGGCCCTGCAAATCAGGTGTTTGTTTGTTTGTTTGGCCAAGCATGGATTTAGGAGAATGGGTTTTATTTATGGGGAATGGGATTTATTTTTTAATAAATCTTTGGTCCAAAGGTCCATATGTCTCGGTGCCACAGCTCTGTGGGATTCCTGGAGGGTGCTGGAGGTCAGGCCAGATGTTTATATGTGAATTTAGGTGTGGTTACTTTATAAAGCTGGTGGGCTCTCATTTCTCCCAGCCAATCATTTCCACCAGTGGATGAAGAAGATCCAGGAGCACAATTCCATCTCCTCAGGCCTTCCAGAAGCTCATTGGGAAAGGCTTTAATCCCAGAGAAATGCAAAACTGAGCATTTGTACTCCAGATTATTCCACCTCTGTGGATAAGCCTTGAATATTCCTGTTGCATTCTCAGTGGGGAAACACTCCAGACTTGCTGGACAGTTGTTCTCACCCTGAAGATTTCTTTTCCCCTCAAAAAGAATCCCAGAATTTACCTGCTAACTTTTCAATTCCCTCTCCAATTCTCTCAGGATCCAATCAGCAGAAAATACCACGCAGGACCTTTTTAAACAGAAAAATTGCAAGGTAGGAGCTGACACCCACTCATTATTTTCATTCCTTGTCTTAAATAACCTGTCCAAACAAACAAATACCTCCTAGGCTGAGACCTTCTACAACAATTTTTAGTCCAGGCTGGATTTTAACAGCCAACTTATAACAACAATCCCCCCCTTATTGGTAGTGGCATGTGTGCTACCAGGGTAAAAATATTCCCAAAGTGCACACACTGGATGGGATTTAAATAGAAATATCCTTGTGATTTTGGCTGACAGAGTCCTCGGGCAAAGCTGGCTCTGTGCAGAGGCAGAACTTTTCTTAGCACAGCCAGAGGCAGCCTGGGTTTGTGTCCAAGCCTGGGCTCCTCACAGGAGGGAACAGCAGGGACAGGAATGGGGATCTGAGCTTGGCCTGTGTGAGGGACCCCAGCTGGAGACACCAGGGAGGTGTTTCACACCCCAGCAGAGGAAGTTGGGGTTTTTTATTTCCAATATCCCAGGGGCTGGCAAAGCCCTCCCAGCCCAGGCAGTGCCAGCTGTGCCCCATGGGCACCTTGTCCCCAGCCCAGAGCCCTGAGTGCCACCTCCAGGTGCCACCTGCAGGGATGGGCACTGCCAAGCTCCCTGGGCAGCCCCTGCCAAGGCCTGAGCCCCCTTTCCATGGGGAAATTCCTGCTGCTGGCCAAGCTGAGCCTCCCCTGGGCCAGCCTGAGCCCCTTCCCTCTCCTCCTGTCCCTGTTCCCTGGGAGCAGAGCCCGACCCCCCCGGCTGTCCCCTCCTGGCAGGGACTTGTGCAGAGCCACAAGGGCCCCCCTGAGCCTCCTTTTCTCCAGGCTCAGCCCCTTCCCAGCTCCCTCAGCCCCTTCCCAGCTCCCTCAGCCCCTTCCCAGCTCCCTCAGCCCCTTCCCAGCTCCCTCAGCCCCTTCCCAGCTCCCTCAGCCCCTTCCCAGCTCCCTCAGCCCCTTCCCAGCTCCCTCAGCCCCTTCCCAGCTCCCTCAGCCCCTTCCCAGCTCCCTCAGCCCCTTCCCAGCTCCCTCAGCCCCTTCCCAGCTCCCTCAGCCCCTTCCCAGCTCCCTCAGCCCCTTCCCAGCTCCCTCAGCCCCTTCCCAGCTCCCTCAGCCCCTTCCCAGCTCCCTCAGCCCCTTCCCAGCTCCCTCAGCCCCTTCCCAGCTCCCTCAGCCCCTTCCCAGCTCCCTCAGCCCCTTCCCAGCTCCCTCAGCCCCTTCCCAGCTCCCTCAGCCCCTTCCCAGCTCCCTCAGCCCCTTCCCAGCTCCCTCAGCCCCTTCCCAGCTCCCTCAGCCCCTTCCCAGCTCCCTCAGCCCCTTCCCAGCTCCCTCAGCCCCTTCCCAGCTCCCTCAGCCCCTTCCCAGCTCCCTCAGCCCCTTCCCAGCTCCCTCAGCCCCTTCCCAGCTCCCTCAGCCCCTTCCCAGCTCCCTGCCCTGCCCTGGACACGCTCCAGCCCCTCCAGGGCTCTCCTGCAGGAGCCAGGACTGGACACAGCCCTGGAGCACACAGGGACAATCCCTGCCCTGCTCCTGATAATTTGGCCCCAATGTGCAGCAAATCCCTCAGAGATGTGGCAAACAGGAGGCCCAAAAGCAAGTGAAGGCTCTAAAAATCCTGGTGGCAAGTGAGATTACCAAGCAAAGTGGATTAAAAATCCAAGGGAACATTTAAACCAAATATTGGTTTTTGTAGAACAACAAAACCAGGGTAGTGTTTGCACTGAGCCATAAAAGTTGCTGTGGTTGTGTAATCATGTGGAGTTGTGGCCTTAGGAGGAGTTAGAAAGCAGCTGCAGCAAATTAACTTTTCAAATTTATTATGGATTGGGTGGAATCTAGAAAATTCCCCCATGTTATTCTTTTTTTTCTTTAATAGAACTGGAAAAGGCACATTTTGGATGAGGTTTCATCTCAAGCCTCTCCCCCTGGGCAGGCAAGAACCTGAAGTCTTGGAGGGGAAATGCAAAACCAGCAGCAAAACCAGACACCCCCCTCCCAAAAATGCTTGGGCAGCTTTTTTTCCTCCTTTAAGGACCTGACCCACATCCCATAGGCAAAGGAATCCCAGTGAAGGGAGCTGGTAGAGCCTCAACAAGGTGAACATTTGTGGGGTGATCCCAAATGAATGAATCCTAGTAAAACAGCTGGGGATCCTCATTCCAGAGAAATGGGTGGGCAACACCAGAAGGAAATCCACGGAATGCTTCCACAGCTGGAAAATTCTGTGCTGAGAAATAAATTTAGAGTCTCCTCTGAAATCAAGCAGAGAAAGCCTTCAGTGCCCTGCCTTTTTTAGAGGATACTCATAGGAAGCTGTCCCAGATTCCCAACATTCTCCAGTGTTTCAGTTTCTCTTTCCCTTCAAAATAATTTCCAAGTGCCCCTCAGCAGCTCCTCAGTCCTGTGGTGGTTTTTCCAGGGATTTTCAGTCCCTTGGCTCCCCACTCTTCCCTATAGCCCCTTTCACACCTCTAGGTCTCCTCTCACCTTCCTCACTTCCCCTCATCCCATCCCACTTTTCATCCAGGTCACTGGATGACCTTGAGTGTCTTTTCCCACCTTGGAGATCCTGTGGTTTCCCCATCTCAGGAGAAGCAGGGAGTTGTGCTTGGGGTTCTGTCTGTAGGAATGATGCTTCTCAGGAGTCCATTAAAGATTAAATCCTTTCCATGGAGACCCTTCCCAAAATAAACCCAGTTCCCAACCACTTTATTGAACACAGTGATGATCCCACTGCTCGGATCTGGATTCCCTGTAATGCTCATTTGCTGTAGATCCCATCCAAACCTTATCCAGTGGAAATTTTTGCATCACCTCCAAAGTTCTTGGGATGTCATTACAGCCTGGGATGGGATCATGTTGTTTTCCCTGCAGGAACAGTCTTGTTCCCACTTATCCCTGCATATTTCTGCTGGGTGTTGGATCCTCCCGAGGAGAGCTGCTCATTAACAGGAATTTTCACCCTCCAATACCCCTTCCTTAAAGCCCACTCACTGTTTTTGGAAAACATTCAGTTCCTCCCATTGTTTTCCAACCAAACTTTCACTCCTGGATTCGTTCCCTGTGCTGGTGGCAGGATTTACCTTCAGAGCAGGGAAACAGGGAAGGAGTTGGGCCCTGGGAATTCAGCTCCTTGCTGCCATGAAGGAAGGATTTGAGGGATGCCACACTTCACCTCTGGCCCTGAGAGGCTCAGACCAGCTGCTTTTCCAGGTGAAATGTTCACTGTGCCTCTAGGAATGCTCTGCATCCACAGGGAGCAAAGCTGGCTGGTCTCCATGGAACATTCATGGCATTGCAACAGGAAGCTCCTGCTTTGTGAGCTGGATGTTTTCCCTCTGGGCTCCAGAGAAAAAGATCAGAAAAGAATTAAAATAGTTAAGGCTGCAGGAGAACCAGGTTTTAGTCATGAACTGAGAGCAGGGGATGAGCATCAGCTTCTTGGAATCTTGTCCCTAAATGGGAAAAATTAAAAATATCATAGGATCTTCACAACCACTTCTCTATCCTGTGTGAATCTGGGCTGCTACAGGAGCACCAGTGAGGGTCTGGTGGTGGAATTCCTGTGTCCAGACATGTTCCAGATCATTTTAGTGAATAATTGTACACAGGTCACTGTTTTCCAGGTCATTTAGGGATGTCCAGTGCCTGAATGGATCTGAAAATCCTGGATAACTTCAGTGGGATCCGAGAATTTCTCTTCCCAGAGCAGCTGTGGCTGCCCCTGGATCCCTGGCAGTGCCCAAGGCCAGCTTGGACATTGGGGACAGCCTGGGACACTGGGAGCTGTCCCTGCCATGGCAGGGCTGGGAATGGGATGATCCTTAACATCCCTTCCAACCCAAACCCTCCACGATTCTTAGACACATTTTCTGTCTGAATAAACAGAATTCCTACAAAAGAACCTCTGTGTGTCTCCAGGGGAAATCCACAACCCCTCTGAGGTGACCTCCATGTTCCTGAGTGGTGCCTGTGCAGAGTTCCCTGCTGGTCACAAATAATTGCTAAAACCACGCATTAAAACCAGTTTTAAAGCAAGAAAACAGCCTGAAAGGAGCAAATGTTTGAGCAGAACCTCATCTAAAGCACCCCCTGCCAGCTCCACAGCTTTATTACCCTTGGTTACTTCACTGCAGCCTCCCAGGAGCAGGAGCTGTGGATAACAGCCACTCATCCCTTCCATTTCCCCTCAATCCCAAAGCTTCTCTCCCTGTTTTCCACAGCTCATGGAGCAGCCAAACCACTCAGGGCCTTGCCAGAGGCCACTGCCCACTCCTTGCAGGAGCAGCTGCACTCACACAATGGCTCCTTTTCCTCCTTGGATGCAGCTCAGGAGCCATCCCAGACTTTTCTTGCCTCTCCATCTGCAGAGAGTCATCACTGCTGGCAAGGACAGCGTGGATGTGTGATAAATCAGCATCCATCCCACTCCAGCCTCTCCTGGAATTTGTCACTGCAGAGGGACATTTGTCACGGCTCTGACAGGTCAGGGATTGAAGCAATGCTGCAGATATTTAGGTTCAGGCTGTTTTTCAAGCAGGACAAGCAGGCTCTGCAGTGCAGCTCTTCCAGGAGCTGCTCCAGCCTGGCAAAAGGCTTGGGATGAGTCTGTTCCTTCGTGTCCATCACCCACAGGATGAAGCAAAGGAACAACAAATCAGGGGAGAGTGGATCAAGCAATCCCTGACTGGTTTGGGTTTGGATTAAAGATCACCTCCTTCCACCCCCTGCCATGGGCAGGGACACCTTCCACTATCCCAGGTTTTTTCCATCCCTGGAAATGTCCTGGGCCAGCCTGGACAGGGCTTGGAGCAGCCTGGGACACTGGGAGGTGTCCCTGCCATGGCAGGGCTGGCACTGGGTGGGATTTGAGGTCCCTTCCGGCCCAGTTCCTTCAGTGAGTCCATGAGCTCCTGGTTCTCTTGACCTTGCAGGATAATTGGAATCTCATCCTGCTGCCTCACTCCCTGCTGGGAAATGCCTGGATTTGTTATTTCTGTCACCCATGGGATGTCATTTCTTCCTGTCAAACCCTGTTGCCTCAGAAACTCCAGGTTTGTGCCTCGTTGTGGTGGGAACAGCAAAAATCTCAGCTCTGCTCCAGAGATTTTATGGACAGTGACAGGAGGCAATAAATGGATGCAGAACAGGGATGGCAGAATTTCAGGATTTCAGGAGAAAATCCTGCAGAGCAGAGCTGCAGCAGGCAGAGCTCACGGCTGCAGTGGGAGAAAACAAAGAAAGGGGAGTCTGAAAACAAATAATTCCAGAGTGCTTTGGGTTGGGATGGACCTTAAAGCCCATCCAGTCCCACCCCATCCCTGCCAGGGAACAATTCCTGCCCCACATCCCAGCCAGCCCTGCCCTCTGGCACTGGGAGCCATTCCCTGGCTCCTGTCCCTCCATACCAAGATCAGCCTCCAGACAGAAATCCATGAGAAAGGAGGATCCATAATCCCAGTTATCCATGGAACAGCAATGTCTGTGTGTTAAAGGTGACTTTGTTCCCATGTTCTCAGATTTTCCAGAACCCAACCTCTTCTTCTGCCTCTAAATTCTGCCTGGGTTTAGGATTTTTGGGGGGATATTTAGGTTATTTTCAGGACTTGCTGTGTTTGTTTGGATTTCTGGATTTTTGGTCGATACAAGGAGACCTGGCCATGCTTTTGTCCATCCCAGATGTTCCCACTGTATCAATATTCCCATAAATTTGTGCCTGACTGGGATCTTGCACTGTTTAAGAGCTCTCCTGGCAGAGGAACCTCAGAGTTCTGAGTCAGAGCAGAGATGCCTCAACAAGTGCTTCATTCCTGCTCTTCCCACATAATAAAATATTTGGGAAATGTTGGCTTTCCAGAATGTCCTGTGTATCCCATGCTTCCATATTCTCATTCCACATGTCCATATTTTCATGCCTAGAAAACTGGAGAAGACATGGAAGAGCTTTCTATGGCTAACAAGGACATTCTGGAAGATTTTTTTCCATAATCCAAATGTGAAAAGTGATATTGGGAATTAAGGAACGGAAAAGGAGAGGCAAAAAGTGATGGAGGCAGGGATGAAGGAACAGGAATTGTGAGGAGGATGGGAAGAGCCCAGGTCCAGTGGAGGAGCCATGGGCAAGGTGAGCAGGGAATTGGTCTGGGCAGAAGGATTTGGGCTCCTCTGGAATCTCCATTTCCACCAGGGAAAGTGTTTTATGTAAAGGAACAAGGCAAAACCAAAGGAGGGGTCTCAGCCAAGCAAGTTTGGAAAGCCTTTTATTCCAGGGGGCTTGGATCAGCTGGAATTTCCCCCTGGCAGCAGCAGGAGCAGGGCAGGGATTGTCCCTGTGTGCTCCAGGGCTGTGTCCAGTCCTGGCTCCTGCAGGAGAGCCCTGGAGGGGCTGGAGCGTGTCCAGGGCAGGGCAGGGAGCTGGGAAGGGGCTGAGGGAGCTGGGAAGGGGCTGAGGGAGCTGGGAAGGGGCTGAGGGAGCTGGGAAGGGGCTGAGGGAGCTGGGAAGGGGCTGAGGGAGCTGGGAAGGGGCTGAGGGAGCTGGGAAGGGGCTGAGGGAGCTGGGAAGGGGCTGAGGGAGCTGGGAAGGGGCTGAGGGAGCTGGGAAGGGGCTGAGGGAGCTGGGAAGGGGCTGAGGGAGCTGGGAAGGGGCTGAGGGAGCTGGGAAGGGGCTGAGGGAGCTGGGAAGGGGCTGAGGGAGCTGGGAAGGGGCTGAGGGAGCTGGGAAGGGGCTGAGGGAGCTGGGAAGGGGCTGAGGGAGCTGGGAAGGGGCTGAGGGAGCTGGGAAGGGGCTGAGGGAGCTGGGAAGGGGCTGAGGGAGCTGGGAAGGGGCTGAGGGAGCTGGGAAGGGGCTGAGGGAGCTGGGAAGGGGCTGAGGGAGCTGGGAAGGGGCTGAGGGAGCTGGGAAGGGGCTGAGGGAGCTGGGAAGGGGCTGAGGGAGCTGGGAAGGGGCTGAGGGAGCTGGGAAGGGGCTGAGGGAGCTGGGAAGGGGCTGAGCCTGGAGAAAAGGAGGCTCAGGGGGGCCCTTGTGGCTCTGCACAAGTCCCTGCCAGGAGGGGACAGCCGGGGGGGTCGGGCTCTGCTCCCAGGGAACAGGGGCAGGAGGAGAGGGAAGGGGCTCAGGCTGGCCCAGGGGAGGCTCAGCTTGGCCAGCAGCAGGAATTTCCCCATGGAAAGGGGGCTCAGGCCTTGGCAGGGGCTGCCCAGGGAGCTTGGCAGTGCCCATCCCTGCAGGTGGCACCTGGAGGTGGCACTCAGGGCTCTGGGCTGGGGACAAGGTGCCCATGGGGCACAGCTGGCACTGCCTGGGCTGGGAGGGCTTTGCCAGCTCAGGGATCCTGGGATTCTGGGATGAAGCAGCAGCTTTTTGCCACTGCTTGTGGATCTCTGCTTTCCTCCAGCCTCCCTGTCCCCCTCAGCAAAGGAGTGCACAGGGAAGGACAAACTAAGAAATTGCAGCCTTAAAAAAAACCCACAAAATCAAGCAGCCAGGGAACAAGGAGTGCTGGAAAGGTGGGAAGGGAAGCACCCACTCCTCCTCAACCAACACCTTCTTTAGGAAGTGCCACCTCCATGAGTCTCCTCAGCTCAGAGGTCCTGGGGCTTTCTCTGAAGCCTTCCAGCCTGGCCTCAGCAGGGTCACTTCACCTCCCCCTGGCACTCCCAGCATTCCCTATGGAATATCTCGAGGCTACACAACCACAAATCCTAGAGAAACAATATTTAAGTTTTCGAAGACAATTGCCTTGTTTTTAAGCCCAACCACTGGCTTGGCCCAGGGTATGGATTTTGTGCCTGGCAATCTCCAATTTGCACCAGATGTGAAGGGAAAATATTCCCTACACGTCCCCCAAAGTTCCCAAATTCCTTCTCCTTTGTGTTCGCTTAACCTCGGCTTCCATCCCACATAACTCCCCTCACCTCAACTATGTTCTGTGGAATAACATTGAATTTTGGTCACTTCATTGTTGGCTTTGTTTGCCCTTGGTGTGTGACAGCCTTGGCTGGGGACACTGTGGAGAAGGAATCCAAGATGGGAATCCAATCCTTTGCCTACTGCTGCAGGAATAGTTTCCATTCTGGCCCCTATTTTTCACACTCTCCTAACTTTCCAAAACACTCACCTTTGGACGTGGAGTTTTCCATGGGTGGTGTTTGCCTGGAGGTGAAATTTGCTTGGGTGAGTGAAAGTTGGAGCAAAGACGTCGCTTTTGCTTTATGGGAGAGTGGAAAAACCCCACTTTTCCTGCTCCAGATTCAGGGGGAAATTGTGTAACCACATTTCTAAGAAGGGCAAATCTGCTGAGGGTTGGGATTTGACAGCACAGCCAGAGCTGCTGGACTCATCCCTGTGTCTGCAGGGGACAATTTGTGTCCAACAGCCCAAGGAAGCCGTCACCCCAACTCATTCCTGGCCCTTTTTTACCCTGTGTAAGCACAAACCCAGGAGCTGGGTTATCCCCAAGGGGCTGGAAAAGCTAAAGTTCAATTTCTAATCCTTTATTGGAATTAGTTTCATGAGCTTTTGTGTCAGGGAGTTGTTTTTGTCCAGTTAAATCAGGAGAACTGAGCGGGACTGAAAGTGCTGGAATCTTCCTTGAGCCATTGCTTTTCTTTTTCCTGCTTGAAACATCTCCCTGATGTCTGGAGAGCTTGGAGCTGGAATAGCAGCTGAGGAATCCTGCATGGAGCC
Organism: Aegithalos caudatus; assembly: GCA_013389925.1. Classification (NCBI taxonomy): domain Eukaryota; kingdom Metazoa; phylum Chordata; class Aves; order Passeriformes; family Aegithalidae; genus Aegithalos; species Aegithalos caudatus. The sequence goes on along the minus strand of WEIU01002519.1, from coordinate 48,333 downwards.
TGGCTTGGAGGGACAATTATCCTGCTGTGGAATCCCAGACTGGTTTGGGTTGGAAGGGACCTTAAAGATCATCCCATTCCAAAGGCAGGGACACCTTCCACTATCCCAGGTTGCCCCAAGCCCCAGTGTCCAAGCTGGCCTGGAACACTTCCATGTCTGTACTGCTGAGAAGACACTTTCAGGTCACCTTTATTAATGAACAATAATTAGCAGCTCATCAGGGATGAACAGCAGTGCAAGAGGTGAGGAGCTGTCACTCCATGGGTGGCATTGGACAAGGAGGAGTCCCACAGCCACTGCTCCCAGTGGGGTGGGGTCATTCCAGCAGCAATTCCAGAGCAGGAGCAGTGGATGAGCAAATCCAGGAGGAAATCCCATAGGAATGGCAGTGCTCCCCCAAATCCCAGCAGCATTTCAGTCCAGCTCAAGCCTTGCCCTCAGTCTGGACTTCTCTGGAGCACGAGCCCAGACCAGGCAGCTCCTGAGGCCACCTCCAGCCTGACATTCCCATGATCCCACACCACATTCCAGGGCAGCTGCTGGGTGAATTTGCCACGTGTCCCCTGTGGCAGTGCCACCAGGGAGCTGGCAGAGCCATGCAGTGCATGGATTATTCCCTGTTCCCACTGCCCAGGGAATGGGAAAGCATCTCCCCCTCTTTGGATGTGTGCTGCCCTATGCTGCTCCCCAAATCTGTCACTCTCAGAAGGTTTGGGCCTCTCAGATCACCACAATCCCTGTCCCTCCTGGAAGTCCCCACCTGCCACCCCTGCCAGGGGTTTTCTGTCCTGCTGTTGACAGGAGATACCAGCCCCACACTGGGATCATCTGCACTGCCATCGTTATCAGCTCTGGGACCACCCAGGTGACCATGGGGAATTCAGCCCCATCCTGAGCTCCTGCCAAATGCCTGGGAGATATCACAGGATTATGGAATGTCCTGAGTGGGAATAAACCCCCAGGGCCCATCCAGTGCCACCCTGTCCCTGCCCAGAGCCCCAGCAATCCCCCCTGGGCATCCCTGGCAGCGCTGTCCAAAGGCTCCTGGAGCTCTGGCAGCCTCGGGGCCGTGCCCATTCCCTGGGGAGCCTGGGCAGTGCCAGCACCTCTGGGGGAAGAACCTTGCCCTCAAATCCAACCTCAATCCCTGCTGGCACAGCTCCAGCTGCTCCCTGGGTGCTGTCAGGTCCCAGGGAGCAGAGATCAGAGCTTTCCCTCCTTTTCCCCTCACACAGAAGTTGTACCTGCAGTGAAATCTCCTCCCCATCTCCTCCATCTGAACAACCCCAAGTGGGTCACATCCTCCCCACCCTGCCCCAGGGGGGAGCAGCTGCTCCTGCAGTGATGGGACAGGGTGGGAATGTCCATGGGGTGAGGAATGTCCTGCAGGTCAGCGAGTGCAGAGCCAGGCAGCGTGGTCAGAATCCTTTGTGGCTGACAAGTGTAATCCTGTGGTCAAGGACCAGCAATCAGCACTGGCCTCACACAGAGGAGCTTCTGGCAAGGAATCATTCCTGAAAGTCAGCTCTCATTTCACTGCACATCTGGAAGCACTGGCAGCACGCAGTTCCAGAGGTCACTCACATTCCCTGTGCCCAGGGAGAGGGGTCATGGCACTGGGAAGAAGCTCAGGGGGTCATCACATGCTGGCCTGACCTTTTCCTTCTGCAGGCTGCAAGGCACAGCTCAGATCCCTCTGCCAGCTCCTCATGGCAGCAGCTCCAGGATAACATGGATTTGCTCTTTTGATTCCCAAACCCTGTGGTAACAGAGGCTGGGAAAAAGGGGACTCCATGGCACCTCTCCCCAAAAATGACAAAAATCAAAAGGATCAAAAAATAGTAGAGTTGAAACAGCCCCAGGGCCCTCAGTGCCCTGCTGGCCCCATGTCAAGGAGCTCTGTGATCCCAAAGGTGCCACTGCAGCTCCTCAGAGGGACAACTCCCATCTCTGCTCCTGGCACAGGGACAGCACCCAGGGAGCAGCTGGAGCTGTGCCAGCAGGGATTGAGGTTGGATTTGAGGGCAAGGTTCTTCCCCCAGAGGTGCTGGCACTGCCCAGGCTCCCCAGGGAATGGGCACGGCCCCGAGGCTGCCAGAGCTCCAGGAGCCTTTGGACAGCGCTGCCAGGGATGCCCAGGGGGGATTGCTGGGGTGCAGAGATCAAAGCAGGAACAGGCAGATCTGTAGGGCAGTGCTGTGACCTGAAAGAAGAAATCCCATGGGATTTGGTGGCTGGAGGCCACTCCAGGCCTTCTTCCAGGAGGGATCTCAATGCTGCTGCTCAGGGCCTGGCAGTGACATCTGGGTGACATCTGTGCCCCAGGTCTGCTCCTTGTCACTGCTGGAGGTAGCCCTGACCTCAGCACTGCTGGTTCCACCTCATAACTCCATGAATCCCCAAATCCCTGGGCCTGGCAAAGCCCTCCCAGCCCAGGCAGTGCCAGCTGTGCCCCATGGGCACCTTGTCCCCAGCCCAGAGCCCTGAGTGCCACCTCCAGGTGCCACCTGCAGGGATGGGCACTGCCAAGCTCCCTGGGCAGCCCCTGCCAAGGCCTGAGCCCCCTTTCCATGGGGAAATTCCTGCTGCTGGCCAAGCTGAGCCTCCCCTGGGCCAGCCTGAGCCCCTTTCCTCTCCTCCTGTCCCTGTTCCCTGGGAGCAGAGCCCGACCCCCCCGGCTGTCCCCTCCTGGCAGGGACTTGTGCAGAGCCACAAGGGCCCCCCTGAGCCTCCTTTTCTCCAGGCTCAGCCCCTTCCCAGCTCCCTCAGCCCCTTCCCAGCTCCCAAAGCCCCTCCTGGGCCTCCAGCCCCTTCCCAGCTCCCTCCAGGAGGCTTTTCCTGTCCCTTAGCTTCTGAAACTCTTCCCAGTATATGCAGAAGTTTCTCCATCTCAATGGTTGCTCTTTCTCCTTAGGAAATCCTTCCTCCTTGAAGGAATCCTTTCATTTTTTCCCTTTTTGCTCCCCAAGTTGCCTTTCCTCCCATTTTGCCAGAGACCTCCCTGTATCCCACAGCTCCTGCAGCTCCACTCCATGAAAAATCCCTGCAGGGATCCAGGGGCAGCCACAGCTGCTNTCCCAGCTCCCTCCAGGAGGCTTTTCCTGTCCCTTAGCTTCTGAAACTCTTCCCAGTATATGCAGAAGTTTCTCCATCTCAATGGTTGCTCTTTCTCCTTAGGAAATCGTTCCTCCTTGAAGGAATCCTTTCATTTTTTCCCTTTTTGCTCCCCAAGTTGCCTTTCCTCCCATTTTGCCAGAGACCTCCCTGTATCCCACAGCTCCTGCAGCTCCACTCCATGAAAAATCCCTGCAGGGATCCAGGGGCAGCCACAGCTGCTCTGGGCACCCTGTGCCAGCACCTCCCCACTCTCACAGTGAAGAATTCCTCCCTAATTCCTCACCTAACCCTACTCCATGTCAGCCCCTGTTTTTGGGACGTGTCAGAGCCCAGCACGAAGCTCATTAAGCAAATGAAGCCGGCTCCTGGTGTAATTCCTCCATAATGAGCAGCACAGCCTGAACTGTGACCTGTGGGTTTGCTCTGCCGCTCGCTTTGTTGCGGGTTTGTTTGTTTGTTTGTTTGTTTTTTCTTTGTTTTTTTTTTTTTTTCCATTTTTCAAGTTTCNTTTTTTTTTTTTTTTTCCTTTGGTTGGTTGGTTGGTTGGTTGGTTGGTTTTGGTTTTTTGTTGTTTTTTTTTACCACTCCGTCCTTGCCTCACCGTGCCCGAGCAGGGTTGGATTGGGCACCACTGAAGGTCAGGAGCATTTTCCTGCTGGCTCTGCCCGTGGAAGTGTCTGGAGCATCCCTGGAGGGGGGGGTGTATTTCTGGCCATGCAGATGAGCTCGGAGTTGGACGCGTTCCTGCTGGAAGGAGCAGGGCTGGAGCAGGGATGGAGCAGGGATAGAGCAGGGCTGGAGCAGGGATAGAGCAGGGCTGGAGCAGGGATAGAGCAGGGCTGGAGCAGGGATAGAGCAGGGCTGGAGCAGGGATAGAGCAGGGCTGGAGCAGGGCTGGAGCAGGGATAGAGCAGGGATGGAGCAGGGATAGAGCAGGGATGGAAGCACGGCGCTGTGGGGACACGCTGTGGTGGCTCCCGAAAGCACCAGCCAGGCTGGAGCAGCACAATCCTGCTTTTCCTTGGCTGGGGGCAGGCAAGGAGGTGAGGAAGCCATGGTGCCAGCTCAGAGGGGCAGCAGAGGCCAAGTTTTGGTGGCCAAATTCCCGACTGAAAAAAGGAAAATGTTGATTCCAGGTCTGCGCTTGGCCTCCCGGTAACTCAGCTGGATTCAAAGGAAAGGCCAAGGGCAGCCCAGTGATGTAAACCAGGAGCTCTGGGATTGCCTCTGGAGTAACCCCAGGGGTGAGCAAGGATCCCTCTGGGCTGAACTGGGGGGGATATTCCTGGGCCAGGGGCTCCCTCCATACCCTGCAGTATTCCCAGCTGCCCTTCCAGGGGAAATCCTTTGACTCCTTCAAAAGGAGGCTCAGGGGGGCCCTTGTGGCTCTGCACAAGTCCCTGCCAGGAGGGGACAGCCGGGGGGGTCGGGCTCTGCTCCCAGGGAACAGGGACAGGAGGAGAGGGAAGGGGCTCAGGCTGGCACAGGGGAGGCTCAGCTTGGCCAGCAGCAGGAATTTCCCCATGGAAAGGGGGCTCAGGCCTTGGCAGGGGCTGCCCAGGGAGCTTGGCAGTGCCCATCCCTGCAGGTGGCACCTGGAGGTGGCACTCAGGGCTCTGGGCTGGGGACAAGGTGCCCATGGGGCACAGCTGGCACTGCCTGGGCTGGGAGGGCTCTGCCAGCCCCAGGGATTTGGGGATTCTGTGACCAGAGGAAGCAGAGGAGAAGCTCTCTTCCATCAGTTCACAGCACAAGCAGTGGCCTTGATGGGTCACCCAACACCAAGCTATGGTCAGACCCCCAGGGTGGCTCCTCTGGCGTCCCCTCCTCCCCAGCCCTGGGGAGTTCTGTTCCCTGTGATACCTTGGGAAGGCTGAGCTGGAACAGAGACTGGACAGAGCTGGAGAATAAAGCAGGGATTTATTGAAAGGCCTTTAAGGATCCACCTTGGGCAGGACAGGGCCTGGCCAGGGATAAACCCAAGGTGGACCCAAAATGGACCCAAAATCGACACAAAATGGACACAAAATGGACACAGAATGGGCCCCTGGTCACACTTGGATCAGTTTGGGTCCATTTGCACCTTGGGGTTTCATTGTCCAATTCCAGCTCCAGGTTCTGCAGTCCCACCCTTCTTGTTTTCTCTCCTCAGCCACCCTTGTTTGTGCTTTGGGGCTGAAAACTTGTCCCAGTTGTCCTTGGAGTGCAGCAGGACAAGGATTTGTTTTGTGTCCCTGCTGTGTGCAGAGCTGAGTGCCCCTGACTGTGAGCTCAGAGCTGCACCCTGGGCCCCACAGAGCCTGGGATGCACCAAAGGGAAAACTGCAGGCAGCAGAGGAATCCTGGGATTCTCCTGTCTCCCTCTCCAGCCTTTTCCCCAACTCCATTGCCTGCTATGGGAGTTTCAATCCCATGGGACAAACCACCCAAATTCTCAAAGGTGTTTTGGTTCCTCAGTCCCACTGGTTGAAATATGGTTAACACCCCTTGAAGATTTACACTTTCCTTTGCTTTTCTGGAAGAGACTCAGCAAATCCATTTGAATTTATGGAATGCATGGTGGTCCTTTCCCCAGGAAACCGGGCCTTGGGCACTGCCAGGGATCCAGGGGCAGCCACAGCTGCTCTGGGCACCCTGGGCCAGGGCCTGTCCACCCTGCCAGGGAATAATTCCTGCCCCAGATCCCATCTAATTCCATTCCCTGTCAGTTTAAAATCATTGTCCTTTGTCAAAGGACGGGTTAAAGCACCTGGTTACACCTTAGAGCATTCCAGACAGGAATGTATCCTCATTCCAGCTAAATAATCAAAATGCCTTTCATTTGTGGGGTCAGAGCATCACCTTTTCCTATTTGGCCACTTCCTCATGGCCTATTTTGTTTACAGTTTATTTTTATATGTTGTTTTGTTTTGTTTTATAGTTTTTTATCTACATCTGTAAAAAGGCAGGAGGATCCCATTTTGGGTCACCATGGATTGTTGACATGGACTTCTTTTACTGGAATGATATCCAAAGGGAAAGGTAAACATTTTGGTTCATTAATTGTCCCTTCAAATAGGAAATGGGATTGAGAGCAATGATTCCAGCTGGAGCTGGGGCCTGCATCCTGCAGGGTGCTCCAAGAGAAAAACCAAGGGACATCCTGCTGTCCTGATTTATGGGAAAATGTGTCTCTGGATGAGGTTAAATCCTCTCCTGCTTCCCTGGCAATAGTGCCCCAGATATTTTTCTATCTAATGAGGCTCCCTCTCATGTCTGAGGATGTTTAGGCAGAGCTGGAGGTCAGACAAAGAGCCCTGTGCTCAACCAGGCACAGGCTGAGATGGAGCCTTTGGAATAAGGAATGGGGACAAAGGAATGGGAACAAATCTCCTCCCCACAGGTTTGGGCTCCTGATAAGTGAGGACACAAGTGACACATCACTCCCCAACCCACTCTTGACCACTTGTGGTTTTAATTCTGGCATTCTCAGCTATATGTGGAATATTTAGCCAAATTGAAACTCGACTAAAGCACAAAATGTGAAGTTTTAGGGATCAGTTTTAAGGGAAATTCTGGGTTTGATGAGAGATTTGAGACCCCTCCTTCTGGGATTAAATTACTCCAGGTGAGCCCTGAGCTGTGGGATCTGTGTTTGTATTTTAATGATGCAGGATTTGATCATTCTGGATGTGGGTTGGCAAAATCAACCCCCAGAGATGGGGATCCCATCCAGTTCAAGGCTCTTTGTCTTCAGCCAAACCATCCAAATCATTCCATGATTTGGAACTTGGATCCTTGGGGTTGTTCTGGAGGAGGATCAGTTTGCCAGGAGGAACCTTTCCATTTGGGATGAGCACTCATGGCACAGCACTGAAATCCCAGCTCAAATGGGAATGGATCAACATGAGGAATACCCAGAGCTGAAGCTCAGCTCCTTCCACAGATGAATGAGTGGGATGCAGGGTTTGCATCCAGGTCTGGATTTGTATTTGAGGGAAACGTGATCAGGAAGGTCAGCTCTGTCTCCTTGTCAAACAAAATTCCTCAATTACATCCCTGATGAGGTCAGTGCTGGCTTTTTGCTTGGAATATCTTTTGGGATAACCTCAGTGGAGGCACACATGCAAAACCAGGAGTCTGCCCCAGGAAATCCACTGATTCCACAGGGACAACAAGCTGAAGGTCACAGGAGCAGACGAGGAGCAGACAAACAAATAAACACCCACTTAACTCCAGACTCTTGGATGTTTGTGGGACCAAATCCTGACTTTCATCTGGAATCTGGTGTCTACTACAACCAATTTGCCATAGGAAACTTGTGCTGTTTTTTTCTGCCACTAGAACAGCATGAAATTCCTGAAAATCAAGCTCCAGGATTGCCCCCCCCCCCCCAATCAAGCACTGCACACAATCCCAGATTTACACACACACCATGAAAAATCTGATTTGTTTTAAAAATGAACACGAATTTTGATGAAAATGGTAATTCCTTATTTTTGTTCCATCCTCAGGCCAGTGAAAGGCAGTGCCAGAAACACTCAGCTCATGCTTCTTAAATGTGGCACTGGAACCAAAATAAAGCAGGATCAAAGGCACTTCCATGACGTTGGTGGGATAAATGTATTATCCAGACTTTTCTGGTCATCACACTCAGAGTATGGTAGAAATTCCAAGGTGAATCAACACTTCCTGGCTTTCTCCTGGAGCTGTTTCTGGAGCCTTCCATGGAGACGCCAGGACGCGTTTCTAGAGAGCTGGACACGAGCAGCTCCAGCAGGGCAATTATCCAGAGGGAATCCAATTAAAAGATTACTGTTCTCCAGCCAGGGTGTTCTAGAGATGCACAGAATTATCTGTTGAAATCCCTCAGGCAGCTTACCCGGAATAACCTTCTCCTGGATCCACTCCAGCTCCCAGGGGAGGCTCCAGCTCAGGAAATCATCTCCGTGCGGAGCAGCGCTCCAGCTTCAGCTCCAAGTCAGGCAGGGAATGAAGTGAGAGGCACTTCCCAGCAGGATGAAGGGAACTGCACCTTCCCTGCCTCCCTAAATGCAGATGAATGGCAGCAGGAAGGTTCCAGAGGATTTCAGAGAGCTGGGAGGAGGCTGCTGAAAATCTCCATGGATTTGCTGCGCTTCATGGAATCACAGAAGGATTTGGGTTAGGAGGGATCCTGAAGATTGTCCCATTCCCATCCCTCTGCCATGGCAGGGAAACCTGCCACTGTCCCAGGCTGCTCCAAGCCCGTGTCCAAGCTGGCCTTGGGCACTGCCAGGGATCCAGGGGCAGCCACAGCTGCTCTGGGAATTCTATTCCAGGGCCTGCCCACCCTCCCAGGGAACAATTCCTTCCCAAGATCCCATCTAACCCAGCCCTCCTTACAACCACCCCCCTCCCAAAGTGGAATCCCAACCCATTTCTCCTTCCTGACTCATTAGTAACAAGAATAAAATAATCATTAAAAATAGAAGGGATGAAGTAAGGGGGTAGAAGGGATAAAGTGAGTTCCTACGTCTGGTTTGCAGCCTGGTCTAGGGGATGTTCCCTCCCCATGGCAGTGGGAACAAGATGAGAAAACCAGGAATCACTCCACGGCCATGGGAATACCCAGAGTTCTGGAGTGCAGATTATCTCCCAAATCCCACACCCCCTCACCCTGGGAGTCACCCCAGTGAGGGAGATGACTCCATGTGACACAGCAGACCAGCCTGAGGACTTCCCCAGGCTTCCAGAACCTTCCCGAGGGAGCTGGTGCTGGATAGGGGATCTTGGGAAGCCAGCCCAACTCAGAGCAGGCTCAGTGCAGGATCCAGAGCATTCCCAGGTCTCCTGGGTGCCACCAGGCTGGGTGCCAGGGCAGGGCTGGCCTCTTCCTGCCCCTCCAGAGGCCAGGATTTTCTGCTGGAAGCAGGAGCTGGGTTGCAAGACCCGTTTGCACAACAGGATCCCAAACGGGCCCCAGGTCAGGGCAGGGGGAGGAAACAAGAAAGGAGGAATGTTCCTGTGCTCATGCAACACATCCCAGGTTTCATGGGCAGGGATTTCATCACTCCTGTGCTGACACCCTTGTTTGCCTTCCCTGGGTTGGAAATGATCAGCTCTCCTTGCTTTTAACCGTGTGGGAAGCCCCACAGAACCCCGAGCCTCCGGGTTTTGTGAGGCCTCGGGATGAGTTTTGGCCTCCGTGGTCTCCTGGGATGGTTGTGTGTCAAACTGAGGTTTTTCCTGCCAAAATAAACAGCAGTGGAAGTGGAATTTTCTCCGACAGTCGGGCTCAGAAGATGCCACTGCAGGAGGTGGTGTGGGGTGGCTGCTCTGGTTTTTGGGGTCATCCAAACATCCTGACCTGGCCTCTGCTTCCCCTCTGTGCAGCACTCACTGTGTCCACAATGCCAGGACTCCATCAGAGTCCTAGGAATGGGAATGAACCTCTCTGGGCTGCATCAAGTTAAAAATAACCAGCACTTCTTTAGTAGTCAACCACAGGGTGCAGCAAGCCCAAAAGATGCAGCAGCTCTAGACCTGACTTGATATTTCTGCCAGGCTCTGAGCTCGGCACAGGTTGTACCCAGCAGCCAGGTGCTCATCCCAGAATCCTGGCAGGATTTGTTCCTCCTGTTCCTGCCTGTGGCACAAACACAGCCTGGATCTCACCAGTACACACCATCCCAGAATTGTTATGGTTGGAAGAGACCTCAGGAGATCACCCAGTCCAACCCTCTGCCCAGGCAGGGTCACCCTGAGCAGGTGACACAGGGACACATCCAGGTGGGTTTGGGATATCTCCAGAGAGGGGGAATGCATCACCTCCCTGGGCTCCAGGGCTCCATGGAAAGACATCTTTCCTCAGGTTGAGGTGTAATTCCCACCCCTTTATCCTCCCTGACTCTTTAGTAACAAGAATAAAACAGTAATTAAAAATAAAAGGTATTTAAACACGTAAATTTGTGAGTTCTTACATCTGGTTTGCAGCCTGGTCTAGGGATGTTCCTTTCCCATGGCAGTGGGAACAAATGGAAATACTGGGAAAAGCTTCCAACAAGGATCAGGAGTGTCCTAGATTTTTTCATAGCCCAGGAGGGCCGGGATTTAATCCTTGATTTCAGCCCTCTCTTCTAAACAGCCTTGTTTTAAAATGTGCCTGGAAGCACATCCATGCTAAGGAGTCAGGGAAGTGGTGGAATTCTCCTGCCCATGGGGATCAGGCCACTTGTTTTCCTGAGGAATTATGGAAACAGATCCTTCACTCCTCCATCCGCTTCTCAGGAATAATTCTGTAATTCCATGAAGATGTGGGTTACCAACACCACACTCCATGGAAGTGGGAGTTGATGGGAATTTAGCTCCAGTTCAGGCTCCCCAGGTGCTGTTCCATCCCAATTCCCTATGGAATTCCATGGACTTCACTTGAGCCAGGAGAGCAGAACCTGTTTGGTTTTGATCCATGCCAGCAGGGCTGGAACCAAATCCAGCCCAAGTATCCCTGCACCTCCATCCTGATCCACCCCACAGCTGCCATCAAACCCACTCTGAACATCCATGGAATACACCAACGTCCATGGAATACAGCAATGTCCATGGAATACAGCAATGTTCATGGAATACACCAACGTCCATGGAATACAGCAATGTTCATGGAATACACCAACATCCATGGAACACACCAATGTCCATGGAATACACCAATGTCCATGGAATACACCAATGTCCATGGAATACACCAATGTCCATGGAATACACCAACATCCATGGAATACACCAACATCCATGGAATACAGCAATGTTCATGGAATACACCAACATCCATGGAACACACCAATGTCCATGGAATACACCAATGTCCATGGAATACACCAATGTCCATGGAATACACCAACATCCATGGAATACACCAACATCCATGGAATACAGCAATGTTCATGGAATACACCAACATCCATGGAACACACCAATGTCCATGGAATACACCAATGTCCATGGAATACACCAATGTCCATGGAATACACCAATGTCCATGGAATACAGCAACATGAGGATGTCTCTCCCGGCTCAGCCAGGAGTCCGAGGGGGACACTGTGGCACACAAAGCACCCTGAGGGGGGCAGGTTGGGATTTCTCTTCTGAGCCCCAAAGAACCTTCTAGAAAGGCTCTGCTGCTCCCCTGCTCTCCCCTTTTTATTCCCCTTGTCCCATCCAAAGCTCCATGAACTCCCAGCACCTTTTCCCCAGAAGGGAAGGTCTGGCAGGAGCACCCAGGTGACCTTTGATCCTTCCTTGGTCTCCTCTGCTTCCCATGGACAGCTCAATCCCCACATGCTTTTTTTTTTTTTTTTTTCCTTTTCCCACCCTCCCCTTTCCTGCCTCTCCCTCCCCTTTCCCAGACAGGGTGGGGATGTTTTAGGTGAAGAAATCCATCGAGGGGATGGACAAACCTGAGGGATTAAGGGAGGACACACAAGTGGGGCAGGCATGTGGTCACACCTCTCCAGACTAATCCTCTGCTGGGACTGGACACAATGTCCTTTTACTCAAACCCTCTGGATGCATTTCCCCTCTGTGAATCAACCTCTTTTGGAATGTTTGCACCTCCCGTGTCCTGTGGCACAAAGGTGAAGGGAGAAGGGGGTGAGGTGAATCAGGAGATTCAGGACTTGGATCCAGCTTCCAGGCCACTGTGGTGAGGAGATGAAAGGAGAAGGAATGAGACTGGAAAGCAGGAGTGCTGCCATGGGAATTCAGGCTGTCAGACACTGAGCTGTCCCTGCCCATGGGAGCTGTGGCAATCAGTGGCCTCTGGCAGGGCCCTGCCCTCCTGCCAAACCCAGGGCTTGGTGCTGGAATTGCTGCTGTGCCTCCCTCTGCTTTGGGAGGACAGGACTGGGTAGGAAAATGAGGTTTGGCAGGGCTACCTCTCCCAGTTTCCATTCCCTAGAAACCCCAGGCTCTGGAGGGGTTGGTTGTGACAAGTGGCAGGTGGGATGGGGTGACTGTGCCCATTGCACACCTGGGCTGCGGGTTCTGGGAACTGTTTCCCACTGCAATCCCAAATAAAGCATCAGGTCTCCTTGAGGCCAAACCAGGAACCTTTGGCCCTCTGGTACCATCTGCAGCCTCATTTTTCTGTCTCTGGAGTGTTGTGTGGAAGTGGAGAGAACCTGGAATCACAGAATGGATTAGGTTGGAAAAGACCTGTGAGAATGGAGTCCAACATCTAACAGGACACCACCAAGTCCACCCCAAAACCATGTTCCAAAGAGCCACATTACATGGCTTTGAAATCCTCCAGGGATCTGTCTAATGGGCAGCCCCTGCCAAGGCCTGAGCCCCCTTTCCATGGAGAAATTCCTGCTGCTGGCCAAGCTGAGCCTCCCCTGGGCCAGCCTGAGCCCCTTCCCTCTCCTCCTGTCCCTGTTCCCTGGGAGCAGAGCCCGACCCCCCCGGCTGTCCCCTCCTGGCAGGGACTTGTGCAGAGCCACAAGGGCCCCCCTGAGCCTCCTTTTCTCCAGGCTCAGCCCCTTCCCAGCTCCCTCAGCCCCTTCCCAGCTCCCTCAGCCCCTTCCCAGCTCCCTGCCCTGCCCTGGACACGCTCCAGCCCCTCCAGGGCTCTCTTGTGAGGGCCCAATGTGATTTTCCACTGAGGCTTCAGCTCCACAGGTTATGTTTATCCCAGAAAATGCCAGGATAACAAAAAAAAAAAATCCATTTGAATGTGATGGATCAGGACCCACTTTCATTGCCAGGACTCAGAGTGTGGCTGTCAAGTGTGTAAAGGTCAGAGCAGAGGGCCCAGGTCACAGCCTGGACAAGGGACATGAGGGACAGTGGCATCTCCACACCATCACTGCTGCTGCTTCCAGCCACTGATGGCAGGGGAGCTCCGGATTCAGGTTTTCCACTCCATGGAAGCAGAGGGGAGGTGGGGACAAGGCAGGACCTTGCTGTGTGACTGTCCTTGGTGACATTTGTACTTCTCATATAACTCAGAGCCCCTGGCAGGGCCTGCAGGGGCTCCAGGAGAGCTGGAGAGGGGCTGGGGCCAAGGGACACAGGGACAGGAGGCAGGGAATGGCTCCCAGTGCCAGAGGGCAGGGCTGGCTGGGATGTGGGGCAGGAATTGTTCCCTGGCAGGGTGGGCAGGCCCTGGCCCAGGGTGCCCAGAGCAGCTGTGGCTGCCCCTGGATCCCTGGCAGTGCCCAAGGCCAGCTTGGACATTGGGGACAGCCTGGGACACTGGGAGCTGTCCCTGCCATGGCTGGGGTGGAACAAGCTGATCTTTGAGGTCCATTCCAGCCCAAACCATTGGTAAAAAACCCAACTAAACAATTAAAACAAAAAAACATCCCCCAAAACCTCAAGCCATCACTGCTGTCAGTCATGTACTTTGCCTTTCATGATGTCTTGAGCAGACACTGCCCTCAGGTACCCACAGGTTGTTGCAGTTCAGCTGCAGCACCAATATTTTCATTGCAGCTGCAAGAATGGGGAACCCCCCAATATTTCCAAGGGATCAGTGTGAGCACCTCAGGTTTCTCTTCCCCTCTGAGGGACACACACCCCTGAGCATTTCAGGTGTCACATCTGCTCTTCCCAGCCTGAAATATCCATGTTTGCTTTTTCAGTTCATCAGTCTGTGCAGCCAACACCCTCATTTGTCCCCTGAAGCTTTTGCAACAGCAACACACAAAACCATAGCAACAGAGCAGGGCACTGCAGCCTCCTCCTGCCTCGGATTTCTCCATCCCTGCAGCCTGGGCTGAGGCAGCAGAGCTTTTCTTGGCAGGACCTCATTGTTCTCCACCACTCCCTGACCAGAGGGCCCAGCAAGGTCTCTGCTGCCCTGTCCCAAGGGAAAGGAGGAGAGGAAATGGCCTCAAATGGCACCAGGGGAGGCTCAGGTTGGAGCTTGGGCAAGGAAATTTCCCTGGCAGAGTGGTCAGGCCTTGGGCTGAGCTGCCCAGGGAGGTTTGGAGTCCCTGTGTGTGGGAGTGTTCAGGAGGAGTCTGGAGGTGGCCTTGGGGACAGGGTTTGGGCTGATGCTGAATTCTGGGATTCTGGGACTCTGGGATTTTTCTTTAGCCACAAAGGCCCATCCCAGGTGTCCCTCCCCACCAGGAATTAAGGACACTGCATCCTGACGTGGTCTCTGACCTTCAGCCATGGAGTTATTGGAATATTTAGAGACAGGTTTTTACCAGACATGAATATTCTGGTGGCAGCCTGTCAGGATCCCTCTGGAAAGCAGCAACATTGCAGCAGATCAGCTGTTCCTCTGCTCCTCTGGGAAAAGATGGGGTCCAACAAACCCAAAGTGCTATAACAGGTGATCAATCTCTTTAACACTAAATGAACCCTCAGGATCTCTCAGGAATCCAAAATACCCCAATGGTTGACTCACTCAGCAGTCAAAGACCCCAAAAGATGGAAGAACTGTTCCATAAGAAAGAAGCAATTCCAAAGGGTTTCCCCAGTTAAAAAGAAAACCCAGCCTGGACAGGGCAAGGCATCCAAAGTGCAAAGTCTCTTTATTGTAGATGATGCAGGGAAACAATGGAATATTGGGAGAAAAGAGGATCAAGTGCACTGAAAACTCATCTGAAGGGAAATGCCTGGGGTTTATTATTACTACTACTACTACTACTACTACTACTACTACTACTACTACTACTACTATTATTATTATTATTATTATTATTATTTAATAATAACCATTATTATTAACAGTATTCTGCTGTTCAGAGGAATCATTTAGGTGGGAAAAGGCCTCCAGATCATGACCCTCTGCTCCCTGGCACAGGGACAGCACCCAGGGAGCAGCTGGAGCTGTGCCAGCAGGGATTGAGGTTGGATTTGAGGGCAAGGTTCTTCCCCCAGAGGTGCTGGCACTGCCCAGGCTCCCCAGGGAATGGGCACGGCCCCGAGGCTGCCAGAGCTCCAGGAGCCTTTGGACAGCGCTGCCAGGGATGCCCAGGGAGGATTTTTTGGGGTCTGGGCAGGGAGAGGAGCTCCATTGGGTGATCCCTTCCCACTCAGGAATTCCATGTTTCCATTATTCCATGAGATCAGGAGCATTTTGCTTGGCATTAGTCTCCATTCCAGACCAATATGAGGGTTTCCACCTTTCCTGCCCAAGACATTCCTCTGCTCCTCCTCCTGTTCAGTCGTTCCCACCCTGCCTGTCCTTGACCCCCTCACTGCTCTGCAGACCCAGCAAACCCTGAGCAAAGTGACCTTCAGGGGGACACACAGCACACTGGGATTATCCAGGGAATCCTTGGTTTTATTTGGAACAGGCCTGGCCAGGAACAGCTGGTAGAAGAGAGGGGTTGAGGGAGGGATAAATTTCACCACTTTATTGGCAGTTATTCCTGAACTTGGGAACTTTTCCTTTCCTTTCTCATTTCCATAGCCAGATAAAAGAGCTCCAAGTGACTTTATCCAGCTGGGAGCAGCCAGGGAATGTCCG
Organism: Aegithalos caudatus; assembly: GCA_013389925.1. Lineage (NCBI taxonomy): Eukaryota > Metazoa > Chordata > Aves > Passeriformes > Aegithalidae > Aegithalos > Aegithalos caudatus. Next base: position 32,771 of record WEIU01002519.1, on the reverse strand, counting down.
TGCACAGTGCAGGGAGGTCCCTCTGGGGTTTCTCAGAGCACACAGAAGCTGTGCCAGCTCCCTGGACTCCCTTTGCAAAGCCAAGGGAACCTGCCAGGAAAAGTGTGGGATCAGGAGGAAATTCTGCCAGCAGCTCATCCCTGTGCTGGGAGGTTTCGAGCTCAGAACATCTCCAGGAGCAAGGAGAGCAGGAACTCTGCTGAGGGTTTTCTCAGGGATCAGCACTTTTCCACACCAGGAGCAAATCTCCCTCTCTCTGTGGGGAGCTGTGGATTCAGGGCCACCCCACGCTGCCTTCCTGCCCCTCTCAAAGATGACATTCCTTAGGCAGGACTGGCTGTAAAATGAAAATGTGGCTTTTACAGCAAGCCTGTCCCAGCCCAAGTGCTTGGGGAGCATTTTGCACCTCAATCCCACCCTAATTCCCCTCCTTGGATGTCCCCACCAGAGCAGGAGCTGCTGCTGATGCTCCTGACGTGGTCTCATTTCCATGAACAAATTCCAGCCCTCTCAGGTGTCTCAGAGCCTCTCAGAGGTGGCAGCGTGGGCTGTTTGCCAGAAAGAGAATCTACACTCATTCATTCTGGGTTTTGGGGTTTTTTTTTTTGTGGGGTTTTTTGTTGTTTTTTTTTTGTTGGTTGTTTTTTTTTTTGTTTGTTTTGTTTTGTTTTGGTTTGGTTTTTTGGGTTTTTTTTCTTCTTTTGGTTTGGTTTTCTGGGGTTTTTTTAGGAAGTTTTTGTCTTTTCCTGCTCCAGCTCATCAGTGAGGTGCCTCACAGAGCAGAGCTCTGAGAGGAAGGAAAGGAAAGGAAAGGAAAGGAAAGGAAAGGAAAGGAAAGGAAAGGAAAGGAAAGGAAAGGAAAGGAAAGGAAAGGAAAGGAAAGGAAAGGAAAGGAAAGGAAAGGAAAGGAAAGGAAAGGAAAGGAAAGGAAAGGAAAGGAAAGGAAAGGAAAGGAAAGGAAAGGAAAGGAAAGGAAAGGAAAGGAAAGGAAAGGAAAGGAAAGGAAAGGAAAGGAAAGGAAAGGAAAGGAAAGGAAAGGAAAGGAAAGGAAAGGAAAGGAAAGGAAAGGAAAGGAAAGGAAAGGAAAGGAAAGGAAAGGAAAGGAAAGGAAAGGAAAGGAAAGGAAAGGAAAGGAAAGGAAAGGAAAGGAAAGGAAAGGAAAGGAAAGGAAAGGAAAGGAAAGGAAAGGAAAGGAAAGGAAAGGAAAGGAAAGGAAAGGAAAGGAAAGGAAAGGAAAGGAAAGGAAAGGAAAGGAAAGGAAAGGAAAGGAAAGGAAAGGAAAGGAAAGGAAAGGAAAGGAAAGGAAAGGAAAGGAAAGGAAAGGAAAGGAAAGGAAAGGAAAGGAAAGGAAAGGAAAGGAAAGGAAAGGAAAGGAAAGGAAAGGAAAGGAAAGGAAAGGAAAGGAAAGGAAAGGAAAGGAAAGGAAAGGAAAGGAAAGGAAAGGAAAGGAAAGGAAAGG
>WEIU01002519.1:10003-26322 GCA_013389925.1 Aegithalos caudatus | reverse complement strand
GCCCCTGCTCCCTCTCCACCCCCGCTCCTTGCTCTCCAGGCCTCGTCCTTTCTCTCCAAGCTCCCTTCCGTCTGCTCCACCCGCCCCTTCCTTCTCTGCGGTCCCTCCCGTGTTCCTCACCCCGCTGTCCTTGATCTCCAGCCTCCCCTCTTTGCTCTCCGGTTCCCCTCACCGCTGTTCTCCAGCCGCTTTATTTGGTACCCACCTCTCCCTCCTGGTTCACCAGCCCCCCCTTCCTTGTTCTCCATCTCCTTCCTTGCTCTCCAGGCTCCCCCATTTTTGTTCTCCAATCCCCTCCTTTCCCTTCAGCTCCCCCTTTCTTCTCGAGCCATTCCCCCCTTACTCTCCATCCCCTTTCCTTGCTCTCCATCCCCTTTCCTTGCTCTCCACCCTTGTTTTTCTTGCTTTCCACCCTCCTTGTTCCCCAGTCCCTTCCTTGTTCCTTGCCCCAGGGATCCAGGGGCAGCCACAGCTGCTCTGGGAATTCTATTCCAGGGCCTGCCCACCCTGCCAGGGAACAATTCCTGCCCCACATCCCAGCCAGCCCTGCCCTCTGGCAGTTTAAAACCATTGCCCCTTGTCCTGGCACTCTGCCCATATAAATAGTCCCTTTCACTCCTTTTTGTAAATCATTTAAGCACTGCAAGGGGCTCTGAGGTGTCCCAGGAATTGTCCCTTCTCCAGGCTGCACAATGCCAGTTCTCCCAGCCTGTTTCCAACCCTGGCATCATCTCTCTGATCCCTGGTGGTGCCATGGTGGAACAGTGTGATGTGTCCCTGGCATTTCTGGGTTTGGTCTGATTTTAATCCAACCAATGTGACTGAAACATCCCATCTGCTCTGTTCCTGTTTTCCAGAGTTTGGAGTATGTGAGAAGCTGCCAGAGGAGTCACTCATATTTTAATTTCTCCTTCATCAGGTATAAAGATCTTGATGGTTTTTAAAATTGTTTTGATGCTGCTTGAGTTGGAACCTTGAGTTGATCTAAAATCAGAATCAGATCCTGGGGCTGGAATTGGGGCTAATCCCTCCCCTGAGGGACACGACCCTGGGAATGAGGGACCTGGGTTTGGGGAATTGCTGGCACAGCCCTGAGGTGGGATTTGGGCAGACCCTCTCCTCTTTCCCATCTCCAGGAGTCTGATCTGCTTCAATTCCTTGGGACAAGGCAGCCCAGAATCCCCAAATCCCAGATTGGTTTGGGTTGGGAGTGACCTTAGTGCCCATCCAGTGCCACCCTGCCATGGCAGGGACACCTCCCAATGTCCCAGGCTGCTCCAAACCCCATCCAGCCTGGCCTGGGACACCTCCAGGGCTCTGCTCCTGACCACAGCAGCCTTGCAGGGCAGCCACCTCCCATTTGTTAAGGAATAAAACTCCAGAGCACACCTGGGAGTGCCTGGCAGCTGCAATCCCAGGGAATCCCTGTGAGCCTGGTACCATTTAATCCCAGCTTGTGGAACATCAGGGATCCCTGGCAGAGCTGGTGCTGCTGTCCCTGCTCACGTGGCTGCACAGGAGCTCCTTGCAGGTGAGGGCAGGGAGCAGTGCCCTTGTGTGGGGCCCTGTGTTTGCCTGCCTTTTCCTGGGGAAGGAACAAAGCCTGCCTGTGGATGTGTTCCCAGCTCCAGTCTCTGCCTTATCTCCTCAGGAAAGGCAAACACAGAATTCCAGCTGTTTATTTGCCTGTGGGCTTTTAAGATATCCCCAACCTTGGGAAAGCAGTGTCTGGAGCTTTTTGCTCTTGCACTGATGACCTCAGTGCTCATTAATGGGTTTGGGTTGTTTTTTTTTTAAGTGTGGAGGGAATCCTAGAATCCTGGAATGGTTTGGGTTGGAAGGGATTTCAAAGCTCATCCAGTTCCACATGCAGGGGCACCTTCCATTAATCCCAGGCTGCTCCAAGCCCCAATGTCCAAGCTGGCCTTGGGCACTGCCAGGGATCCAGGGTCAGCCACAGCTGCTCTGGGCAAAATCCTCCCCTTTTCCCACTTTCTCCTCTCTTCCCACTTTGTTCTCCCTGCCCTGTGCTGCAGCTTCACCTCCTTTTTTCAATCCTGAGGTTTCAACTGGATTTGCTAAGGGCTGGGATCAGATGGAGACTGGAAAAGACAAGGGATGAGATGGGGAGAAGTTCTTGGGTTCTGGAGGCTGCTGGGATGTGGGAATGCAGCCTGGAGGGAGCAGTGACATTCCCACCCACTTCCAACCCCACAGGACACTGGGGGGACAGAGCAGCTCTGGAAAACATTTTGGGATTACAAGAAACATGGAGAGAGACAATTCCCAAGGGCTGGAGGGACAGGACAGGGGGAATGGTTTTAATCTGCCAGAGGGCAGGGATAGGTGGAATTTTGGGCAGGAATTGTTTCCTGGGAAGGTGGGCAGGCCCTGGAATGAAATTCCCAAAAAAGCTGTGGCTGCCCCTGGATCCCTGGCAGTGCCCAAGGCCAGCTTGGAGCAGCCTGGGACAGTGGGAGGTGGGATGATCTCCAAGGTCCTTTCCAACCCAGCCCATTCCATGATTCCATGAAGTGTAAATACATTTTTTTTGGAGATGTAACAACCCTGCCCCAGCTCACAACCCCCTGACGTTTTCCCAGCAGGATAAGGAGCTGCACAGTCAGGATCAGCACAGGAATAGTGACTGATTGACAGGAATTTGGTGGTGCCTGCCACTCCAGGGCTTTGGCACAGTTGGATTTTAGTCACAGAGATCTCTGGAGGAGCAGGAATGTTTCCAGAGGGATCTCAGCAGGGTGTGAGGGAAAAGGAGAGGATGCTCTGGCTGGAGAAATTAGAAACATCTCCCCAGAAACTGAGCAGGACAGGAGCTGCAGGAACATTTAATTCCTGCAGGGAGCTCAGCAGCAGCTCTCTGGTTTGGTGCTGATTTATTCAAACCCAGCTTTTCACAGTGTTCCCTCCTGCTTTTCCACCCTTGTTCCATGGACAGGAAAGGCTTCCAGGGGTTAATTTGGATTCCAGCAGCTGAGCAGAGAGCCCAGGGCAGTGCTGTGTGTGCTGCAGCCTGGAGCAGGCTTCTCACCCCAGGAATTCAGCTCTGGAATGGTTGGTGACCACTCATGGCTCCAGGAGAGCTTGGTTTGCCAGCCTCTCTATATATAAACTGTGTTAGTGTGGAGAATTCAATTAATCAATCACAGGGGGCTGATAAATGAGAGGATTAAGGAGATGTCCAGGCTCCAAACAGAGCAGGTGGGCTTAGGAACCCTCCAGGACCCCCCAGGGCAGCTCCTGTGGGGCTCTGTGCCCCTCAGCCCAGGCAGGCAGGGGAGCACACACAGCTCCAGCCCCCAAAGCAGCCGTGTTTGCCACGGGGAAGCTGCCAGGGTGTGGAATTCCAGCCCCAGCACCTGCTCTGGGGCTGTCAGAGCCCTGTCCTGCTCCTGCCACTCAGCCCCAGAAAGGTCCTGGAAGGCTCTGGGGATTGCTGAGGATCAGCCCCTCAGAGGGAAAGGCTGGGCTAATTAGCAGCTTCCCTAATTCTCTCTTGATTTCCATGTCTCCAAGAGTTCATCCTGCTTTATTTCCCATTTTTCTAAGAGTTCCTTCTGCTTTGCTTCCCATTTTCCAAAAATTCATTCTGCTTTGTTTGCCCTTTATCCAACAGTTCATTCTGCTTTATTTTCCCATTTCTCCATGAGTTCATTCTGCTTTATTTTCCCATTTCTCCATGAGTTCATTCTGCCTTGTTTCCCATGTCCCCAGTAGTTCATTCTGCTTTGTTTCCCGTTTTTCCAAGATGCTCCTGCCCTGCCCTGTGCCTCCAGGAGTGTGACCCCCCCAGTCCTGGGGCACCCCACAGCTGAGATGGTGGCCTTTAACTGGAAGGTGAGGCTGGGGCACATTCCCAAAGCAGGGATTGCTGCTCTCTCCACGTGGGATGTGCTGGGTGGGCTCTGCTGGTTCCTTTCCCAGGGGAGGGTTGGTTAACCCCCACACTCTCAGGGATTTGTTGTTGTCCTGCTCATCCCTGCTCCTCCTCTTTCTTCTTTCCAGGTTTTTCTCTGGCTGCTCTTCCCTCAGCTGCTTTTGTAACTGGAGGGGAATTTCTCCATTGTATTTTTGGGAGGTTTTGGAGCCATGAAAGCTCTGCAGGGTCTTGTGTCAGGCACCACAAGTGTTGGAGCAGGGATTTCCTGCATGGAGCTGCTGGAGAGAGCCCAGAGGAGGCAGCAGGATGAGCAGAGGGATGGAGCAGCTGTGCTGGGAGGAAAGGCTGGCAGAGCTGGGATTGTTCAGCCTGGACAGGAGAAGCTTTGGGCTGAGCTCAGGGTGGCCTTGCAGGGCCTGAAGGAGCTGCAGGAAACCTGGAGAGAGACAATTGCCAAGGGATGGAGGGACAGGACACAGGGAATGGCTTCAGAGTGAAAAATGACAGGTTTAGATCAGGTATTAGGAAAAATTTTCTCCCTTGCAGGGTGGGCAGGCCTTGGAATAGAATTCCCAGAGCAGCTGTGGCTGCCCCTGGATCCCTGGCAGTGCCCAAGGCCAGCTTGGACATTGGGGACAGCCTGGGACACTGGGAGCTGTCCCTGCCATGGGAATGGGATGAGATTTAAGGTCCCTTCCAATCCAGACCATTCCAGGAGTCCATAATTAACAATTTGAGCCCATGAAATCCAACTTTCCCCCAGCCCTGCCTGCCCTGGTGTTGCAGAGCTGTGGATTCAGAGCTGCTCCCTCTGTAGCTGTGGGGAGATTTCCAGAGCCTGGTGTTGTTTATTCCAAACTCCCTGCTGGTTTATGGACACAAGGCTTGGCACAAGTTCAGTGCTTTGCTGGTGTCCTGACAGCTTTGGGACATCCTGAGGGAACAGGGCTTTAATTCCAAGTTCACAGAGTTACCACAGAACCATGGGATATCCTGATGGGAAGGGACCCTCAGGGATGTCCCAGTCCCTCCCTGGCCCTGCAGAGACCCCCAACAATCCCAGCCCATCCCTGGGGAGCTCAGTGCCCAGCACCCACTCCCATTTGATTTTCCTCTCCAGGTTGATGCTTTTATAGCATTGAAACACTCTGTGCAATTCCAGGCATTCAGAACTGGTACAACAATCCTGTGGATTTTTTACTTTTCTCCCAGTTTAAAGGCATTTGTCTGCACCTTCCATATCTGAGCAGGTTCATTACAAAAATGCTGTCAATTAACATTTCCTGGAATGTTTTTGAGGATCCCATCTGAGAGCTGGCATCCATCACATGTGAGGATTGTTTCCACTTTCACAGTTTCCCTGAAATACTCAGTTCTTCCCTTTTTTTCAGCTCCAGATGGTGCAGATGTTGCTGGAAAATGGAGGGAAGGGGATTTTCCTTTTTGTTGCTCTGCCTGGTTTAATTTCCCACAGAAATAAAAACCATGGAGAGAGAGGAGCATTCCTGTTGGAATGGAAGGTGCAGAACATCCCTATAAATTCATTTTTCATTGTCCAAAGTGTGTTCCAGAAGTGCCTAAATAGATTCTGTGGCATTCCAGGCTCTGGAGAACTTCCCACTGCTGATGTACATTTTGGCAGCCAAAACTTTGATCCTTTGCTTGGCCTTTGCTGGAGTCAAAATGTACCAGAGCAAGAAAATTGAGGAGAAACTGAGGAGGGAACGTGAAGAGAAACTGAGAGCAGAAGCAGAGAAGAAGGATGAGTGAGGAGTCCCTCAGGTATGGATCTGATCCCAGTCCCTGGGCTTTCTTCATCCCAGTGGGGTTGATTGGGAATGTGCAATGAGCTCTTGGAACATTTGGGGTGTTTCAGGGGATTTTCTCACTCATTTTTTGTGGGGTTTGCATGAGCCACTTGTCCTGTTTGAGAATATTTTAGCACAATATTTATTCCCTCTCTGTTTTTATCCCCCTGGACTTTTATGCCTGAGGCACAAAGAGGAGGATAAATTGGGAATAACTGCAGGGGAGCAGCCAGGCAGGATGCTGCAAGCAGAACTCTGGGCCTTAAAGTCACAAAACAGAGAGAGAAAAGAATCAGGAGTGAAATTATTGACAGCTTGGGGGTGGTTTAGTTGGAAAGGACAAATTCCACACCTGGAATTCCCAAAGGGACAGCTTATGCCATGGAACATCCACCATGTAGGATTTCCTGAGAAAAATGCACATTTCCCTCCTTGCTTCCATTGCAAAATTCCCTAAATTTGGGAGTTTCATTCTGAAATTCCCGAGCTCCTCCCCTCTGTTCCCAAAGTTGAAGCAATCCCTGCTTTCTTGGAGCAAATCCATGAGCAGGATGAGTCCTGCCTGGTGCTTGGATCCTGTTCCCTGCCTTGCTTGTCATTTTTGGAGCAGTTTGCTTCACTTCTCCCTGTTCTGCAGCAAAATGGGGAATTCTATTCCTGCCTGCCCTTTGGAAGCTCAGTGGGAGTTTGATGTCATGTTGCTCTTTATTGAAATAAAATCTGATTTCCCTTTCTGAGGTCATCCCTTCTCATCTAAAGACACTTCTCAGTTGTTAAAATCTTCCCTAGATTTTATTTCCATCCTTTATTCCCAAGGGTTGGGAATTGTGCCTAGAAATGAGGCCCTGGGAATAACCATGGGAACAAAGTTTTTTCTATTTACACAGAAAAAAAAAACCAAAAAAAACCAACAAAACCAAAGGGGTTTTTCAGTTTCCTGTTTCCAGCACATTCAGGACTTGGCTTTGGGGCAGATTTTGGCCACTTCCCTGAAAAAGGAAAAGTTGGGCAGGGCTTGGAGCAAGCAGGGACAGTGGGAGGTGTCCCTGCCCATGGCAGGGGTGAGTGGGATGAGCTTGAGGATGCCTCTAACCCAAACCAGCCTGGGATTCTGGGATTCTGTGCACTGTTATCCCAGGGAATTGTGTGTGCCAAACCCCACAGCTCCAGGGATTTCTGCACCAGGATCATCCCACAAAACCTCAGTGCCCAGCAGGTGCAGGACTGGGGTTGAAACCTCTCTGAATCCACAGAAATTCCTTTCCCAGTCCCCACAGCTGCCCAGCAGAGGCTCTGTCCTTCCTAAATTCTGGGATTAAGAGAGAGGAATTCCCCTCTTGTGCCTGCTGTTCTCACTGCTCTCTCCCCACCCTGCAGGTTCCTGACATTGGATTCCTCTCCCAGGAGGATGAAGCCTTCCTGGAAAAGAAGGATGTGTAACCTCAGGGTGACACTTAAATTATCTCCATTTTCCTGTGTACAGCAAAGCATCTGAGCCTCTATTTATGCAATAAAAAAGCCTTTGTTTAGAAAATATAAATCAAAAATAAACTTGGGTGCTGCTTCTTCAAAGGATTGGAGCTGCAGGGCATCAGCTGCATGGAGAGGTGGCTGGGATGGAAGAGGAGAACACTCTGGAGGGAAAAAATTGAGGAAAAAAAATGTTCTGGATCCATCCTGAGAGGCTCCAAAGTCCATGGAGAGGGCTCAGTGCAGCTTTGGCAGGTGCTTCCTGCAAGGGTCAGGCTGTGGAATGAGGAGAGGAGCTTTTCCAGGCACTTTGTGCCTCCAGGACTTCCTTGGATCCCTGGAAATCACAGCATCACCTTAAGGAAGTTTCATGGGAGCTTTTTCCCAAGAACTCTCCTTGGTTCTGTTTTCTGCTCAGCCTGGGGGCAGCTGTTCCTGCCTGTGCAAATCCCTGGGCATGGAACCCTGGGATGGTTTGGGTTGGGAGAGAACTGAAATCACCTCATCCCACCCCAGCCATGGCAGGGACAGCTCCCAGTGTCCCAGGCTGTCCCCAATGTCCAAGCTGGCCTTGGGCACTGCCAGGGATCCAGGGGCAGCCACAGCTGCTCTGGGAATTCCATCCCAGCCCCTGCCCACCCTGCCAGGGAACAATTCCTGCCCCACATCCCAGCCAGCCCTGCCCTCTGGCACTGGGAGCCATTCCCTGCCTCCTGTCCCTGTGTCCCTTGGCCCCAGTCCCTCTCCAGCTCTCCTGGAGCCCCTGCAGGCCCTGCCAGGGGCTCTCAGCTCTCCCTGGAGTTTTCCTTCATTCCCAGCTCTCCCAGCCTGGCTCCAGAGCAGTTTCAGGTTAATGGACACAGGAACACAGGAATTCAGCAATAGAGGCTCAGGTGTGGCACTGCCTCAGGTACCTTTGCCTTCACATTCCCATTTCCATCCCAAAGCACTTCCTAGACCCTCTGGGAGTTAAGGAGGAGCAGGAATTTGCCAGTGGAGTGGGGAGAGGAGGGAAGAGAAGGCAGGAGAGGCCCTGGGCTCCAACCCTCACCTGAGTGGGGAGGGCAGGGATGTTCAGGGAGCTCTGGCTCTGCTGGAATCACCCCCTGGAACTGCAGGGATGTTAAAATCCTCACTTTTCCTGCTGTCTCCTTGGAGACTGGAGAACAAAAGCAGCCCAGAAACCCATTCCCAGCACAGAGAAATACCCTGCTGTGCAATATCCTGCTGTATCCTAGAGAAATCTCCTGCCCCAGCAGCCTCAGGGCTGCCAGGCTCAGGAATTCCCAGAATCCCAGGGAATCCAGCAGTTCCCCTCTGTTCCCAACACTCACCTGTGCATGCCAAGGTGAGCTGGGGGGAAATTGAATTCAATACCTGTGGAATTCTGGTGGAGCCAGAAAACCTCCCCAGGGAATTCTCAGCTCTGGTGACACCAGTGGCTTGGCTCTGGGCTGTCACTGGTTATTTTGGGATATTAGCCTCAATCTGGAGTTTTTAGGCTCTCCAGAGTAGATTTTTCTATTAAAAATAATAACAGTGATGAGGAATTTTTATTTTTTTTTTTAGCTTTCCACTGCTCTGTGAGCAGAAGCAAAGGGACACAATCTCCCTTTACAGCTCAATTTACCACCAGAACCAGTGGGCACCACTGAGCACCCAAAGCAATCCAGTCTGGCTTGAAATCATCCCTGCCAGAGATGTGGAAAAAGGGAATTAATGCTCTTTTTTTTTTTGGTCCTGAATAGGGGGAAGGAGCTGTGAGGAGTCTCCTTAGAAATCCTGCAAATTATCAAGTTTCTGCTTCTGCAGCTAAATCAGACAATCTTTGAAGGTAAAAGATTTTAAATCTGGTCCAGCCTGGTTTTTTTTTTAGAATCCCAGAGTGGTTTGGGGTGGAAGGGATTTTAAGGATCAGCCCTGCCATGGGCAGGGACACCTTCCATTAATCCCAGGCTGCTCCAAGCCCCAATGTCCAAGCTGGCCTTGGGCACTGCCAGGGATCCAGGGGCAGCCACAGCTTTTTGGGAATTTCATTCCAGGGCCTGCCCACCCTCACAGCCAGGAATTTCCTCCCAAGATCCCACCCAGCCCTGCCTTCCTCCTGCTTGAAGCCATTCCTAAATTTCAGGGTAGCATCAGAGCTCAGATAACCCCAGAGTTTGGCATGGTTGATATCCAATAAATTCCCAGGAGAAGAATTGGTCTTGTCCAGTTCTATCCCTTCCCAAACTGAACCAATCCCTGTTCCCTGACATTCCCTGGGGACTCTGACCTGTGCTGCCACAGCTCCCAGGTGATTTCACCTTTGGGAATCCTACAGGAACTCCAACAGGAAAAATCTGACACTGGGGGGAGACAGCAGCTCAGCTTTGCTGCAGTTTCTCCTTCAGAAAGCAGCTGGGGACCTGGAATTCTGAAAGAATCCCAGGATCCCTGAGGCTGGAAAAGCCCTCCCAGCCCAGGGAGTCCCACCCCAGGGCACTGAGTGCCACCTCCAGCCTTTCCTTGGACACAGAAAGGTTTTAGGGCTAAAAACACCTTTAAAAGAGGAAAAGATAATTCAATTCAGTTTAATTTCTGAGGAAGAGGAGGCAGTGAGGATAGAGAGCCTTGGAGTGCTTGGTGTATCCCAGAATTATCAAAGTGGGAAGAGCCCTTCAGGACCATCCAGTGCCACCATCAACAGCTTCAACACCAGAGGATCTACACAGGAACTCCTTGGAAATATTCCCATCCCAAAAACTGAGCCAGCTCACTGTGGTGCCTACAGAACACAGGGTCTCTCCTTCTCCCCTGTTCCATAAAATTCCTCTTTTCCAGAGCAGAGTTCAGGCTGTACCTCCCTTGCACAACTCTGTATTTCTGATGTTTCACCAGTGCCAAGTGCTGAAGACACAAAATAAAAGGCTTAAAATTAAAAGCTGGCTTCTGAATTTCCACTGTTTGCACCTTTAGGGTTCACATGAAGGCTGTGTGGGTTTCAACAAAAGCTGGAATCTTTGTGGAGTGATCAGGAAAGGAGCTGCGGGGATTTTAAGGGAAACAAATGAAACTCTCCCAGGTTCTGAAGTGAAGTGGCTGCTGGAACAGGGAGCTCAGGGCTCTGAGGTTTCTGAGGTCCTTACAATGAAAAATAAACCTTCAACAGGACAGTTTTGTCATTAGACTCGAGCTGAGATGAGCTCAGCTTAATTTTAGTGCCACTGGAAGTTTTTAGTCTGAGGCTTCTGCCAGGGTCACCCCAGGCTGGGGCTGGAGGGAGGCAGAGCTCCCTGAGCAGCATCCCAAGGGCCTCACATCCAAACACTGATCCCAGCATTTCCTTCCCTGCTTTTCCTCTTGGGAATCAGCTTTTCCCCCTGCTTTTTCCTGTTCTGCAAGTGTTCTGTGTGGGGGAGAATCCCTCATCCTTCCCTGGGATCCCAGCTCCAGCCTTGGCAGGATTGCTTCCAACTTGTTGCGTCCTCTAATTATAGCACACATGACACAGTTAATTAGCTAATATTTGTTATTAACAAGGCTTGTGAGGAGCTGATAGACCTCACATGAGGGAGTTGGAATATCCTGAGTGGGAATAAACCCCCAGGGCCCATCCAGTGCCACCCTGTCCCTGCCCAGAGCCCCAGCAATCCCCCCTGGGCATCCCTGGCAGCGCTGTCCAAAGGCTCCTGGAGCTCTGGCAGCCTCGGGGCTGTGCCCATTCCCTGGGGAGCCTGGGCAGTGCCAGCACCTCTGGGGGAAGAACCTTGCCCTCAAATCCAACCTCAATCCCTGCTGGCACAGCCCCAGCCTGTCCCAGGGAGCAGAGATGGGAGCTGCCCTTGGGATGAGCTGCAGCCCCTGAGGAGTCTCCCTCAGGCTCCTCCAGCTGAACATCCCAAGTTCCCTCAACCTCTCCCCAGGTGGCTCCTCCAGACCTTTCCCCAATCCTTTGGACACTCTCTAAGAGCTTTGGATCTCACCTTGCAGCTCCACATGGAAAACAACCCAATGTCCAACCCACGAGTGTGTGGGGACAGCTCAGGTAAAATTTCCAGAACCTGAGTTGGTGTTTTCCCCCTGGATTTGATCCAAGGACCATTTTTGACCTGGAGGGGATTGGGAGGTGACACAAGCCAAGTCACTCCCCAGTTTGGCTTTGAAGCTGCTTTGTCTCTGCTGCTGGAGCAATTCCAGCATGTCTGGGCTCAACTGGACCTTGCCTGGCTCAGGTGTGGAGCAGTTTGGGATAATCCCAGCTGAGAACAGGAATTCCTGGCAGCTGCCACAAGTTATCCCATGGCAATGGGCTCCTCGTGTGCTCCCACAGAGGGAAGTTTGGGCACAAATGAGTGATCAGGCTTTTCTCCACATGGATTTCCACGTGGCAGCCACTCCTGCAGGATCAGAGAGAGCTCCTGGAAGTGTCCATGTGTCCCAGCCTCCCTGCAAGGCTGCTGCAGTCTGTCCCAAGGCTGGGATGTGGCTGTCACATGGAGGAGGATGGATGTGGCTGCTTCCTGTTGATCCCATGGAACACAGATGGGTGACTCTCCTTTTGGATTATCCTTTTCTTTTTTTTTCCTGGACTTCCTCCTGCTGCTTGGCTTTGCTCCCCAGTGCCTCAGCTTCCACTGGCACGGCCCTTTTGCAGTCCTCCAGCTCTTCTTACCTTCTCTGACTCATTTCTCTGGCCTAAACTCGGGCTCATTTCCCAGCCTGGCTGATGTGGGGAGGCTCAGAGCCAAGCACCAACAAATGGCAGCAGAGTTGGAGTCAAAGAAATGAGTCTGGGCCTTGTGTTTGGGCTCCAAACCCTCTCTGTTATCCTGCTTTTCTCACACAGATGATCATTAGTGCGTTCCCTCTCCTCCCTCCTCTCCCACCTGGGCCCTGCAAGAAGAAATTCCAAGGAATAAATTCACAGAGCATGAGCTTTGAGTGATGCCTCCTGGCTTTCCATTCCTGCCCACCCTTCTCCCACTTCTCAGTGGGCTCCACTTTGCCTGCTCACTCAGAAAAGCTTTTATCCCAAAATCCCAAATCATCCAGCTTGGGAGAGACCTCTGGGATCATCCAGTCCCACCACAATCACCCCCAAATGATGTCCCCAAGTGCTTTGGGCCCTGGGTTGCAGGAAGCTGTCAGGACTGAGGACTGGAAAATGAGGAAAAATGTTCCCATTTAAAATGTTCCCACCCAAAAAATGTGTTGGGTCACCCATTACAGACCTGCTCCAAGAACTGGAGGAAAAATTAATGTTTGTGGGTTTTTTTTTTTTTTCCATGAAGATGAGGCTTGGAAGAGCATTTGGGAGTCATTAGTCAATGAGACATGCTGGAAATTCAAGTGATTTGCATTCCAGCTTGAGCAGAGGGACATCTGTGACAGCTTCTCCCTCAACATTTGCATCTGACTCTGCCTCTTGTCCTTATGCAAAGATCCTTTCATTATTTTTCCCCCACATTTTAGAGAAAATCTCCACACACACACACAGATCCCTGAGTGGGACCAGAGCTTGGTTTTGCTCTCCTGCAATTTTCAAGTGCCCCAAGCCTCCCTCCAAGAACTCCTGCTGGCAAACCCAATAAAATAATCAGGATTTCAAACCCTGCTGAGGAGCTGGGATGTTATTCCAAAGGCTTCTTGATTAAGGTGCTGCTGTTGGGTAACATCCTCCCATTAGCTTGAGTCAGATGTTGAAGGAATTGCTTGTCATCCCAAATTACCAGTTGAGTCACAACTGCATGAGCCACAATATTTTTCTTCCCCACGAAGGGTTACAGGGTTTTGTGGGAAACGTGGGCTGTAATTATTCCTGCTCAGCAGCAAAGGGGGACTGGGGGAAAGGCAAGGACTCATCTTGGGGGGGTTTTCTGTAAAATCCCAACCTTCCTGGGATGTCAGACTCAGCTCTTTTTTCCTGCCCACAGGTTGCCATGCTCGTTAAAAGGGATTGGGGGAGAAAAATTTTGCCAGGCCCTGAGCTCCCAGAGGGAAAAATGGGAAGGGATTTGACAAAGCTTTCCCAGGAAAAGGAGATTGTTCTACTTTTCCCTTTGTTTTCTGAGAAACTGGCAGCAAACATTTACTTTTTCCTAATGTTTGTTTCCATGAAATCCTCCATGGGGGCTTCTCCCTTGTCTTCCCAAAGCAAACAAAGCAGCAAGGACAATTCCTGTGACACAAAATCCTTCCTTGGGATGTTCTTGGTGCTAAATGGATGGGAAGGAGGTGATTGGAGTGGTCCAGCCTGGAGGAGAGAAGGTTCTGGGGAAATTTAGAGCCTTCCCAGGGCCTGCAGGGGCTCCAGGAGAGCTGGAGAGGGGCTGGGGCCAAGGGACACAGGGACAGGAGGCAGGGAATGGCTCCCAGTGCCAGAGGGCAGGGCTGGCTGGGATGTGGGGCAGGAATTGTTCCCTGGCAGGGTGGGCAGGCCCTGGCCCAGGGTGCCCAGAGCAGCTGTGGCTGCCCCTGGATCCCTGGCAGTGCCCAAGGCCAGCTTGGACATTGGGGACAGCCTGGGACACTGGGAGCTGTCCCTGCCATGGCAGGGCTGGCACTGGGGGGGATTTCAGTTCCCTCCAACCCAGACCTTGCTGTGATTCTATCACTGTGCATTTTGATAACTTTAATAACTACACTACTGAGAAAAGCATGTGTAAAATGTAGAAAACTACTTGCTTTTCCTTAATAAAAATCAAATTTGGCTTCTTTTTTTTTTNCTTTTTTTTTTTTTTTTTTTTTTTTTTTTTTTTTTTTTTTTTTTTTTAACAAGATGTGTTTTAAGCCTCTTCCAACCCAAACCGTTCCCTGATCCTCTGATCCCATTCCTGTTCCCATGGACTCTGCTGTGTCAGGGAAGGCAGGACACACCTTTCTATGGAACAAGAGTGGAAAAACTGCCCAGACAGCTGCTGAGCCCTGGAACCAAATCCCAGGGAGGCAGCAGAGCCAGGACTCTGAGCCCTTCAGGTTTGGGCTTGTTCTCCTTCCTGTGAACCCAGACACAACAGTGCAGTGCTGGGATTTGTGACTGGAGCTGTTCCTTGTCCCCAGAGGTGCCAGCAGGGCAGGGCAGCGGGCACAGAGCCATGGGGTGAGCAGGGATGTGTCCCAGGAACAGCTGAGGGCTCTGCAATCCCTGCCTTGCCCCTGGGGACAGAGGCACCTCAGCCATTCCTTTCCTCATTCTGATCTCACAGCACTCCCAATCCATCAGCACAGCCTGGGAGGAGCAGATGAGGGATTTGGGGTAGTTTGGGGGAGAAAAGGAGGCTCAGGGGGGCCCTTGTGGCTCTGCAGGGAAAGGAGGAGAGGAAATGGCCTCAAATGGCACCAGGGGAGGCTCAGGTTGGAGCTTGGGCAAGGAAATTTCCCTGGCAGAGTGGTCAGGCCTTGGGCTGAGCTGCCCAGGGAGGTTTGGAGTCCCTGTGTGTGGGAGTGTTCAGGAGGAGTCTGGAGGTGGCCTTGGGGACAGGGTTTGGGTGATGCTGAATTCTGGGATTCTGGGACTCTGGGATTTTTCTTTAGCCACAAAGGCCCATCCCAGGTGTCCCTCCCCACCAGGAATTAAGGACACTGCATCCTGACGTGGTCTCTGACCTTCAGCCATGGAGTTATTGGAATATTTAGAGACAGGTTTTTACCAGAAATAAATATTTTGAGGGCAGCCTGTCAGGATCCCTCTGGAAAGCAGCAACATTGCAGCAGATCAGCTGTTCCTCTGCTCCTCTGGGAAAAGATGGGGTCCAACAAACCCAAAGTGCTATAACAGGTGATCAATCTCTTTAACAATAAATGAACCCTCAGGATCTCTCAGGTGGCCCTGGATGATCCTGAAGGGCTCTTCCAGCCCTGATTCCTCTGGAATATTTAGTGGAGCAATTGCTGCTTCAAGACAATGTGGAATTATGTGCAGGGTTAAGATACCACAACAATAAAATCATCCCTGCCCCTCTCCAGTCTCTCCCTTTCCCTTCCCTCCTCTTTCCTCCATTTCCCATTCTTTGCTACTTCCCTGATGGCAAAAAACCAGCAGCTGTTTTTGCTGAGGAATCTGGTTAATTTTCTTTTCCTATTCACATCTCAGCTCTGGAGAATTAAATCTGTGGATCCTTCTCAAGGTAGATGAGACTCCCTTGGTTTAGATCTCTCTCTGCCACAAAAATTCCCATTTCAATGGTTTCCATGCACAGGGGGAACAGAGCACAGGTTTGTCTCTTTAGTGAATCATATCTTCTTTTTTTTATGTTTTTATGGTCTTGATGCTCTCAGAAGTCCACAAGAATCACAGTCATGAGCACCACAGGGTAAACTGGAAGCCACTTCAAAAAAAAAAAAAAAAAAAAAAAAAAAAAAAAATTTTAAAAAAAATCAGGAATTGGTCACAAGGGTGGGGAAATTGGTGTTCTGGCCCATTTTTGTGTAAATTATCTGTCCCTGATCCAAGGAGAGGATGAATGCACCTGGTCATGGAATACACCTGAAATGAAACATTTGAATCTCAGGTTCTCTATTTCATTAGTGTTTAATATGTGTTTTTATCCTTAATAAAGGATACCAGGAGCAGAACCTGACAGGGATAATCCTGCTGGAGTTATTGATTTTAAAGACCTGAGGATGGCCTGAGAGCCCCAAAAAAGTCATTTATGGACCTCACTATTAAAGAACTGGGTGTAAAGAAAGAAGAAAAGTCTGGAAGGAATAATACCCTAATTCTTCTGGGGCCCTTGGCACTTACTGGAAGTGCAAGTCCTGTTCTCTGTTCCCAGATTTGAAGGTGGTGTTGCACAGAATCACAGGATGGGTCAGGTTGGGACATCTGGTGCCACCTCCCTGCTCCAGCATCAGCTCAGAGCTCAGGGATTGGGATATTCTGGGATATCCCCAGGGAGGAGACCCCACAGCCTCTCTGGGCACTGCCCAGGGCAGAATTTCAGGGGAATTGCTGGGATCAGGTCCTGCCCTGGCTCTGGGGACATCACTGGGACTGGAGCAGAGCCTGGGAGTGCTGGGAGCCATCCCTGCACACTGGGACAGACTGGGACAGACTGGGACAGACTGGGACAGACTGGGACACACAGGGACAGACAGGGACAGACTGGGACAGACTGGGATAGACTGGGACACCCAGGGACACACAGGGACACCCAGGGACA
>WEIU01002518.1:67075-119790 GCA_013389925.1 Aegithalos caudatus | reverse complement strand
ACTGCACCTGTAGATACCTACATGAAAACACCTAAATTTAGATTTTAATCTCAAACTGGATATTCTTTTACGACTCAGTTAAATTGCATAATTTTGAGTGTCATTTAGGATGGCCTAGGATACACCAGCTATTCTTTAGCTTCTGCTCATAAGGTATCCATAATCCCCGTGTAAGGATTGCTGTCTCCACAAAGGTGTCTCAGTCACCCTTAAGAATATCAAATGACACTAAGTGCAGGCATCTAAAAGGAGACATGTGTTTCTGATATATTTTAGCTCAGGTGGCAAACTCTGTCTCTGAAAATACTCTAGAAGTTTCTCTTTAAAATGGATTCTTCTGCTTTGTGCTTTATTTAAACCTGTGAGTTATGCAGAAGGTGTTGTGCTAACCCCTAAGGGATAGCTTATTTTGTGTACTAAGTGCAATAGAGTGTTTTTCTTCCTTACCTTGGGCAACATTGAATGGTTTAAATAATTTATATGCATTAATGAGACATCTAATCAAAAGTATATGAAAGCAAAAGATGCTTTTCTTTATCATATAGTTACAGATAAGCTGAAAGTATGGATTATATTTTTTTAACTATGGTATATCAGATACTGTAAATATTTTGTATATTACTAGAAAGTGTACTGGTAAAATATGTACACTTAAGGTCACAGTTACCAATACATCAAGCTGTTATGCATGGCTTCTGCAAAACTGCAAAAACAAAACAAATATTTCAAAAAACAAGATGAATAACCACTCCCTAAATTTTAATTTGTGACCTCAATTTAATTTTAATTTTGGATGTGACCTCAAGATAAACACTTCATTTTCATTTGGAAAATCACCACTGAGTAAGTAGCTGTATCTTCCCCTTTCCCTTAAGCCTACTCATCTGTATGACACAGGAATAGAGCACCAGCAGTAATTTGCAACTCCGAATACTAAGAAAGAAATGAAAGGCTACCTTATCTAGCTGAAACCGTGTGGAATTATGTAGTATAAAATTACCTGAGCCAGAAAATATTATTATCAAAGTTAGCGATTAACCTATTTTTGATGTCACATTAATAGAACACTGAAGAATGAATAACTAAAAATAATTTAACTTTATACTGATTATTGTTTTCAGTATCAAGGCTTGTGATCACTAGGAAAATTCAGGAAAGTGTCTATAATTTAGCATCATGGTCTTTTTTAAATCCTTCACAGAACTGAACACAAATAAATTCAAGTACTGTTATTGTAGTTATACCAATCTAATGAGAGTTGTCTATTTCCAGTTTTTAAAATATCTATTTTTTAATATTAATGTGCTACAATTAATACCTTACCAATAGTATCTTGTGGTTGAATAGGTTCTGTGATTTCAGATGGATCACTGATGCCATTTTTGTTTGCTGACAACACTCGGAAAACATATGGTTTTCCTTCTGCAAGGTCAAACACTGCATAGCGAGGAGATTTTACAGCAACCTGTGCATTGACTCTTTGCCAACTTCCACTGCCAACCATGGACTGCAAAAAACAACAAAAAAAAAACCCCATGAATCATTTTTGTGAACTGTCAAAAAATTAACACGTTGCTGTATTGCATCCTGTCATGAATTTATTCAAGAGCTATGAGAGAAGGATCATTCTCAAATGCCTGACTTAAACATATGCAAGTTCTCATAGCTCGTGCATTCCATTACTCTACAAAAAGGTCGGAATTGCTCACTATCTCCTTGCCTGTCTCGACTTCAATACACACACACTTGTACATACAGCCAGCCTTCTTTTAGGGCTGTGACTGTCAACTGTGATTGGTCCCAAAAGAATTACTTTCATGTCCTGTAAAACTCACGTGAACACCCAAAGGTTTGGAGTCAAGCAAACCATCCCTAATCCAAATTCTGCACAAAGGTTGGGAGGGAAATGTTACTTTACTCACAACTTTATTTATTCTGTTGAATAAGGTCATGTCCCCAAAAAGCATTCATCAAATGAAGTAATTACTTTTGAGTATTCTCAATGCAGCAGCTGAGCTTATCATCTCCAAAACTGCACATGGAGGAGAGCCAGCAAATCAGTACTCTGAGAGAAGTCTTCTGTCCATTACATTTCCCACATAAACTGTTTAACCAAAAATTAGTCATGGAATCTTTCAGAAATTTTAGTAAAACCCAAGTGCCTAATAAACAGATTGAAGAAAATTTCCTTGGCACATAGCTGCATACAAATTATATGCTTACAAAATTTTGGAACAGAAAGTCTGGGAACAAAATCTGATAGGCTGTGGATTTCTTAGAGGAGGAACAGTGTTTCATGGGTGCTTGGAAACTACCCTGTATATATAAAGACACCTACAATAGGAAAATAATAATAATGTAAATAGTTGGAGTCTATATATCCCTACAGTCCATATATCAAAATCTTTCTCATATGTACTGAACCCACCTAGTGTTCTCAACAGAAAAAAAAAAAAAATAACATCAATTTTCTTCATAAGAAAAAACTGCAAAATAAGAAATAAATATAGTTTTGCCATTAATTTACTTCCTGTCATGAAAAACATTAATTTCTTCTTTTCAAAAAAGAATCAGCATCACATTTTGTTCTACAGTTTGATTTTATTTATCTATTAAAAAAGTATTTCAAGAGAACATAGAAAACTCATTTCCATTTTGTGTCTCTTGAAGGCTTTACAAATACATTTTTATTCTTCAAGACTGAATCTTCTTTATTTGAATTAAAATAATTAGGAACGGTTCTAAATTAACTGATGACTGGAAAGCAAAACATAAACATTTACTTATGAACTGACTAAGCTATTCGTATATATTAGTTATTTATGCAAAATTATTTTATATTCAGGTATTAATTAGTAAAATTAACCTCTTTTTTCTAACAATAGCCTTTTAGTCCTCATTCTCAATTTCCTTCAGTAAGTCTGGTGTTTAATTGAGACTTTTTTCATCATTGTCACTGCTCTGTACTGTTTCTGGAGCTATATAAATTTGTTTGTATAAAACAAGCAGAAAATGTATATTTTACAATTCATTCTTGGAATGACATTCAGCTAACCAAATGTAGGTATCTACTCAATGGAAATCTACTACTGAGCTTTTTATCTGAGCTATTTCTGCATATTCTGTAACTAGAAAATACTTCCATGACAAGAACTGATTCAAAATACTTACATCGATATTCTTGAAATTTATAGATGAGAGAAGATATGTGTAAGTAGGAATATATGCAAGAAAGGCATTTTATTTTATTGCACAGAAAGAAAAACTAGATGCTTATTTCTATGAAAATTTTCCTTTCTTCTTTTCAATGTATAAGGCAGAGTGGGACAAATGGTCATGCTTCCTGGAAAATTTAACCAGTGAGTGGTGTTCACTTTACACAGATTTATTCATCATCCAGCAAGTAATGGATGATGGTCATTCTTCCCCTGTACCTGGCACCGGTGAGGCCACACCTTGAGTGCTGTGTCCAGCTCTGGCCCCTCAGTTTAGGAAGGACATTGAGTGCTGTGTCCAGCTCTGGGTGTCTCAGTTTAGGAAGGACGTGGAGACACTTGAGTGCATCCAGAGGAGGTAACGAGGCTGGTGACGGGCTTGGAACACAAACCCTGTGAGGAATGACTGAGGGAGCTGGGGTTGATTAGCCTGGAGAAAAGGGGACTCAGAGGTGACCTTATAATTTACTACGGCTTCCTGAAAGGTGGCTGTAGTCAGGTGGGGTTGGTCTCTTTCTCCTGGCAGCAACTGACAGAACAAGAGGACACAGTCTCAGGCTGCATCAAGGGAAATATAGGTTGGGTATTAGGAAAAAGATTTTACAGAAAGAGTGATAAAATACTGGAATGGTCTGCCTGGGTATGTGGTGGAGTCACCATCCCTGGATGTGTTTAAAAAAAGATTGGATGTGGCACTCAGTGCCCTGGTTTCGTTGAGGTGTTAGGGCTGGTTTGGACTTGGTGATCTTGAAGGTCTCTTCCAACCTAGTGATTCTGTGATTCTGTGTGAATGTAGAAATGGCCTACGGAGTTCTTTTGAAGTGGAGGGGGACTTTTTGTCTGAGAGGGAAAAGACAAGCTGGGGGGCTGCAAAAAGAGGGGTGACATGAACAGGACAGCAGGGAAATTAACTGTGTAGGAATGTGCAGAATTTTAAATGTGAGAATAAAAAAACCTTGCATAGTAAGGGCCTAAGAAAACACTGTTAAAATATTCATGGTGCAAACTGAACATGTGGCAGTTCTATGAAGAGGTTTTAGTGTTTGTGGATTGTTAAGAGGGTGCATATGCTAGTGGCATAATTCATAAAAACTGAGTATAGCTTGACCTGTAAGTGTTTTACTGGTCAGGTATGAGACCCCTTTTACCTACCAGGAAAACTTTGTAATAAGTTGCTATAATCCAGTATAACTTAGAAACATGGCTCATGGATAGATTTGTCTAGTTTTTATTCACTTAGGTGGATGAAGAACAAACAAACCTCTTCTACTGTGAACACTGAAGTCCCCTTTCAATTCAAAGAGTAGAGGAAGGCAGCCATGGAGAGTACCAAGGACCAGTGAACCTGAGACAGGCATCTGCCTTTTTGTTGACCTTACAGGGGATAAATTGAAAATGTCAGTGTATAGTGGAGGCTGCCATAAGCCTGCAAAAAGTGAGGGTCAAAGTATGAGTTACTGTTTATTCCTTGCTCTACCACAGGACAAACAGAAACTTCCCTCTATTATAGAGAGACTGAAAACTTACAATCATGCCTGTAGGACTGTGAAAAATATAGATGTTTCTTTTTTAACTGCTACTTTACATAATAATTTGTTCCCATTTAGACAGTGGTAAGCAAATAGCATAGGGGAATCCTTTTCTTTGGACCTTCAATTTCAATGCTCATTAAAACTTGCAGTAAGATATTTGATTATCCATGCTTGTCTAATATCCCACTTCCAAATCCTGCAAGATCACAGAAAATGCTAGTTTTATTGCTCATTCTGCCGTTCTGAAAATGGGTTGAATGTAATTGCACACAGCAATGAAGCACCTTTCAACAGAACACCACTATGCAGTGCAGTACCTTCTCAATGAAATACGTCAATGGCTCCCTGCCACGGGGAACAGGTGGATCCCAGCTGAGTACAACATATGTTTTGCTGATTTCTGAAGCATGTACATTGGTGGGAGGGCCTGGAATCTGAACATCCCCTGTAAGATTAATAAATGTAGCAAGTGTTAAACAGCAGATTAACTCCTGCGTCAGCATTCATGCTACAGCCCCTCTTTCTGATTCAACTTTCCCACCCTACACTTCAATGCTCAGCTATTAGGGGCTGTGATATCATCTCTGCAGTTCACCTGATCATTTCAATTAAATTTTGATAAATAACTTCAGTATTAATAGCTAGATACTTACTCTTTCAGTAAAGGTTAAATGTGCTCCCTGAAACTGTGCATATCACACTTTTTTCATTGATCACATTCAAATTACTTCAATCTGCTAGTAAAAAGCCTACTCACTACATGCAAACTTTTTTTGATCAAAGAGAGAAGTCTAAAGATTTATTATGAGAAATTAGAATTTTAAAAATAGCTGGAATGGAAGTACAATCAGAAAAGCACCTTTAAAACTAAGAGGAAAGCAGGAAAATGAGCAGAACCTATTAGCAATATATTCTATAACATGATGGCATTATCAGCTTTATAGTCTAAAGCACTTCCAAAATCTATGAATCAGAGATAAAAATTTGTCACCAGCCCTCTGATGGCTCCACCATGTAGTGTGGCCTGATCCAATCCCTCTACCCACTCACTCTGCAGAGTTACCAGCAGTGTAAGAGACAACCTGCCTACCCTGGGCCAGGCTGGAAGAATTCAGCTCAGCCTTTCATAGTCCTGCTCACTGACCACAACACGAGAAAAAGATTGTTCTGTTATCCAAGGAATTACAATGGGGTAAAACACTAGATGGGACAGTGACCTGTGACCTGGACCTCTATGCAGGCACAGCTACACAGCCCTGAAGAAGCTTCGACTTCGTAGTAGGTCAGAAATAGCAACTCAGCAGACAACTAAAAATTTTATCTTTATGGCTTGTGATAGAAAAAGAAAAAGGCTTTTTTCTTTGAAAGTAAACTTTTCCACTTCTCAGGCTAAGAAAAGAGCATATAACGTCTAAATGTTTAAGATTTGTCTTTAAAAAAGAGAAAAAATATTTCAGTAATAATCTCTAAATCATGGCAGTTATATTTTAAATGAGTATACATATCTGTAGAATGAACTGGGCTCAAAATGTACGCTGATAATATTTCATCATACCAAACCAAAATCAAACCTTTTTTAAAGCAAACTGATATATCCAATAAAAATTTCTCACAATGCTTTCTATATTTGATCTCTTACAACTGCATTTTTTCTTTCAGAAAGACACATGAATCAGCTGAATTTTAAGGTGAAATTGATGATGTATCATCAAGAAAATTGCAATAATCCTTCACAGCATTAAGACAAAAGGCTTCCAACTGATTTCATGCGATGAAATCTCAACATGTTTTCTTTCATTCTTGAAATAAAAAAAAAGCTCCCACACTTTGTAATGATATAAAATCGTGGTACAGAATGGCTGCCAGAACAGGACATCAGCCTGCACTAAGCAGGAAAACCATTTACGGTCTGTGAGATTGATCTTTCAGAAATAGTTTCCAGTCTTGCAGATGAAAGTAGTGATCTACATAGAGTGACATTTGAATATTCATACTCTATTAAATATGCACATTCATGTGACAGAAATCCAAATATCATTATTTATGACTATTCCAGAGTGAACATGTATGGGACCTGATCTTTCTAAGGCTATCCTGAGAGCAGAAGAATGATCTGTGAAGCCAAATAAGACAATTACAATCTGATATTGTAATGTGCTTCTGATCCTATAATACCCATATCAATTCAGTTAGTGTACTATTATAAAAATAGAGAAACTTCATCTGTCCTCTCTATGCACTGGGAAAGCCATTTAATGTCTGATTCTCCTTCAAACTACATCTGTTCTCAGGTGATTTCTCTTTTATTATGTTATTTTTGGAGTTACAACCTTATAGCCATTGTGGAAGAGAGCAGACAGACTATTTTTTTAATTTTTGAGCCACTATAGTTAATAATTTTAACAATTTAAATGTGAAGAAGGTCATTATTCAGGACTAAAAACCAAATCACTCCATAGAGAAACAACCAAAACCAGAAAAAATTCAAACTTTATCTCAAAAGGATTGTTAGGGATCTCTCCAATTCTCCTTAGGAAAAACATTACTTAGTCTATAATCTTAACCTTAAAAATAACCTCCATATTCAGGTAGATATATTAATTAAAGAATTGAGATGGATTGTGTAAGCTTTTACGAGAATGGTAATAACTTGCTCTTACAGTCAAAATCAATCTAAAAAAACTATACTTTGTTCCCAGAAAGCTAAAAAGAGGGGAAACAAATCCCAAGGAAACAGGCAATTAAATGTTCAGCCATTTAACTCAGCTTAGCACTAGAAAAAACAAAAAGGTGAGAAAATGCTGTCAACATATAAAAGTTTTGCTGTTGAGAGTGTGATGTTCTCCATCCTTTTAGACCTCACTGTTCATTTGTGTTCTCTTAACCTTGCAAGTCGTAATGTGTCTTTATTTCTTAATATAGAGACTTTATCACTAGATGGATTTCTTTTCAAGTTATGTTTCTAATTATGATGCAAAATTCCTGGAGTATAAGCAGGTGGACTGAAATTGTAGAAATGCTACATACCTTCAAGATCATCCTTACTGATTACAATCTTTCGTCCTTCATCGATATGAACAGCTGTTAATCAAAATATTCAATTAGTTTCTCAAACTAGTTCAATATATTCACAAATTTTGCAAATTACTTTTTGTCACCTGTTCAAAAGTCTGTATACCTCTGTTTCTACAATGTTGTTATTAAATCTTTCCCCAGATAGTGTCAACTCAAAGTCATACTGGTTTATTCACTTTCATAGGAAAAAAGGGCATGATAAGACTACTATTCAAAGATGTGCTAAAAAGCAAGAGTCATAGTCACCATAGTCATCCATAGTAGTTGGATTTGATTTTGAGCCAGATTAGTAATCAATTATATCATGAACTCTATTTTTGTTATAGGAATTAATCATAAAGCATACACACATACATAAAAAACATGAAAAGGAAACTGCATATTCAGCTCAGGTATTCATAATTACTTTAATTCCCCTCTGAATAAAAGGAGGACATAAAATAGAGGTGTGCAAGTACATAATACATAGAATTTGCACAGGGATTTAGGACGAGGCTAAATCAATAATACTACTCCCCAGAGCAAGCCAGCTTACTCTAATCATGGAGAA
Organism: Aegithalos caudatus; assembly: GCA_013389925.1. Taxonomy (NCBI): domain Eukaryota; kingdom Metazoa; phylum Chordata; class Aves; order Passeriformes; family Aegithalidae; genus Aegithalos; species Aegithalos caudatus. Next base: position 111,418 of record WEIU01002518.1, on the reverse strand, counting down.
GCTCTCATAATGCTACTTTGCAGTCTGTAGTGAGTTATTCAATCAAAGGAAGAAATAAACTCTGATCCTTAGGTTAACTGGGAAAATTGATCTTAAATATTTTTTTTTTAAAGAAGTCTTGAATAACTTACTTTGTGTTCTCTCCAGGTCAACGGGGTCAAGCGCTGCGACTGGTTCTGAGGCTCGAGAAGGCCGGCTGATGCCAGCGTTGTTCACTGCTCTCACACGGAATATGTAAGACCGGCCCTCTTGAAGACCAGTCACAGGATACTTGCAGACTTTTACGGGAGCATCATTGCACTGGACCCAGTTTTCCAAACCTACTTCACATCTTGGAATAGCAGAAGACAGCTTTTGTCAGTCTCATCTCACAATAAATATGCCCCATGCTACTTACATCAGGTCAGAGCCACAGGAGTCACCTTTGCTAGGCTGATGAGCTAAACCATACATCTCATTAATGAAAGTCACACACTTTATACACTCTTCTCTGATCAGAGTTCCAATTCCCACTCTGTTCATATTTTTTTCATAATGCAAAGGTCATTTTCCTCTTCCATGGCTTTTGGCCATTTCAAATCTTTCTGTTTCCCTTCTGTTTGGTTCTCTTCCTTGCCATGTAAAGAATAAAATATTCACTTTCATTTTTAATATTTATCTCCACAGAACATGATAAAATTGCAAGATTCACCTAATCATTTTAATTTCTTCCTTGTCATATTTTCAAGTTTTTCTTTGTGCCTTTCCCTCCCAAAATGGCTGGGCCACAGAGTATAGGAGTCATCAAGAAGCAGATGTCCTCATACTGACTGCTTTGTGTGCACATATGTAGTTTGTATCCTACTACTATAAAGTTTTGTGTAGAAGACTCTCTTTTGCCCTGGCTGTACCAGAAAAAAGTCATGTTATGATCAAGAGCTCATTTGCAATGCAGTGGTACAATCAACGTGTCAAATGGCACATGTGACTAGATTGTACACAATCTCAGTGAAATACTCTTACGATCTATGTACCACATAAATTGGATATAGATGGGAGAGTCCCCAGGTCTCAAGTTAATTTCCTCATACTGACTGCCATTCATAAACCACTATTTTTCCAGTTATTCCCAGACAGTTATCATTGAATTAAACCAAATGACAGCGTAGGAAATAGCAATGAGCTGCAAATGTTGCTTTTAAGTGCAGACCAGTATACATTACGAAATCATTTCAGTAAGGCTTTGCTGACTGACAGTTTCAGACACTAAGGATCAGATGTTCTGCTCTGGCTACAAGGAGCAAGCATTCACTTCAGTGGAAGAGACATGCAAAACAGCCCTTGGATCCCCTGCTCTCCAGCTGCCTGCACTGAGCTGCAACCCCAGCAAAGTGCAAAGCTCACTGAAGAACAAGGGCCTGCCAGTCGGATTTAAACTGCCAACTCCCAGGAGTCCAGGCCTTGAGCTCCTGATGTACTACATTTAAGAAAGAAATAAAAAGATAATATAATAACTCCTAGGTTTCAGCTTTTGCAGGATCGAGATTAAAGAGACTAAATCTCATCCAAGATGCCCGTGGATTCTAGCTTTAATAAATTAAATACTGTCAGGGCTCATTCTCTGATGTGCCCACATCCATACAATTGAACATTTTAAGTGTATGATAAAATGTGTCTGCCTGCAAATATTACTTAGAATGGCCTCCAGCCCCTGCTAATTCCCAGACTGTGCCCAGGATTGCCTGTGAAAGTACTGAATCATCTGGGCCAAAAATTTGCCAGGGAAAAATCTAGCAATTTAACAGTGTGTAACTGAGTTCCAGTGCCAAGTGTCTGTAAAAATATATCCAAAGAACACACACATTGAAAGGATATAATAGTATTTTTTTCTCTTCAGTATATACATATTTCTGGCAATTAACAAAATTAAATAAATGCTAATGTTTACATACTTGTCAACAAAATATCCAATAACAGGGCTCTCACTGGTTGTATTCGGTGGTTTCCAGGTAACAATAACATAGTCTCTGTTAGCATCATGGCATTTAACATCCATTGGTGCTCCTGGTGCTCCCGCGATCAATGCATCAGCATCTGGACCACAAATAAAAAAAAATTGGTTTTGACCTCAGCTCCTCTGACATGCATCAAAAAGTCAATGGGAAAGCTTCCAGTTCATTGTGCTACTTGTTTGTATGAATGGAAGCCCAAACATTTCATGACACACTAATTCACTGCAATAATGATTCAGGACCATAATGTCTATATTTTTATACAAACAAAATATTGAAGGATATTTCTGAGAACAGAAAAGCTTTTTAGGAAGAAAACACTTATTATTTTCCATGAGAATCAAAAACGTAACCCACCCATGTGCGTTTGATGTTTGTCACACTGAAAGCTGTGACTCAGTGTATTAACAATCAGACCAAGGTACTCAGAAAAAAAACATGAAAATCAGGAAAACATATCACTTAAAGAATAAAAATTTGCAAACACCTATGTTTTAGTTATAGCTTTAAATACCACCTTTAAGATACCCTTTTGTGGCTTCATTTTGAGAGATATTGACTAATCTGTACCCACAATTCCCAATGAAATCTTGTAACAGCTAGTTTTCTCCCTTCAAAGGAAGATTTCTGTAACAAAAAAAAACACCCTGTATAGAGTCTAAATTTATAAAGCCTAATCCAAATCAGTTTTGAAGTAGTTTATGCTCAGTTTCAGATCACAACATACATGAAAAAAGCAAGAGAATGGCCAACAGACAATACTAGAGACTCCAGAGGACATAGAGCAAGGCAGGGTCCTGGGCATGCAAAGGGATCAAATATAGTACAAAACAACAAGAGACATACCTAAAATTTATCCATCCAATACAAACTTGTAAAAAAGTTGGGGTTTTTTTTAATATTAGTGGGTGTTTTTCATCTGAATAATGTCTTTATTGCAATGTAGCCTGGACATAAATAGCTTTAGCAAATTCTTTCTAATGAGATCAGGGTGCCAGAGTGGCTTGTTCAAGACATAAAAGTCCATGAAACCCATGCACCAGTCCTGTGAGGAAGCTGGATTTCAATCCCCTGAAAAAGGCATTCACTCCCTCTAACCCACAGAAACTGTCTGGATCACGCTCCCACAAGTCATATATGTTCCAGTATGTTTCCAAGAAGAACAAGTTTTAAAATTAATATAGCTACAGTGACCTCAGTGGGGCTGTTCCAGTTTTCCAACATCAAGGATGTTGTCCAATGTATTTAAGAGAGTGAAAGAACTACTCAAACAGAAATATTTTTATCTTTCAATGAAAAAAAGATAAAACTGAATACTAAGTTCTGCTCACAGGTACATGCAGAAGCTCATTTTGACTTCACTGGCAGCTGTGCATGGAAATGTGATGAAAAGTTCTGACCTTTATTCTATTTTAATACATTTACCTCTTTTTATCTATGTCTCTTGTGAAAACTATATTTCTTCAGTCAGCTAATTTCTAACTTTGCTTCTTTTCTCTGGTTAATAACAGGAAGACGACTGGTATAGTAATGGGAATATTTCTTTTGCTTTCTCTTGCATGTATCCCTAAGACCAGGCATAAGATGCAAGAATGTCCAACAAGGCTCTTTCTCAGTTTCCAACCTCTAAGTCAAAACCATCAGAGTGAGAACTGATTGTATGCAAAGATGTTTATTTCCTACCAGAAAAGGAGATGAAAAGGAAGAAACAAGTTGTTTCATCACAAGCACAGTTTCTCTGGTTCTTCAGGAAACAAAATGTCCTCTTGAAGCATGCTCCTCTTGAAGCTCCCCATTCATGTAAGGTGACTAGTTTTTAATACAGACTACTATGTACAAACCAAATGACTATGAAATTCCATAGGGCTAAATTTTCTTTCTTACTTCAATTATTACATAGGGTTTTTTTCATAAAACTAAACTTTATAATGTTTTGAAATTTCTCCTCAAGAACTAGATTAAAGGTTTACCTCTTACAAACAGGTATGCACTGCATTCACTGATTCCACCTCTTGAAACCATGCGCAGGGTGTATAAACCTTCATCATCTTTGTTCAGATGAGTAAAGGAAAGAGCTGCCTGGTCTTCTCCAAAATACAGCTTTGTCCACTTGGAATCTGTTATCAGCACATCTGGAAGAGAAGACCCATCAGACATATTACTGTGCTGCTAGAACAACCTGAGTCCTAGAGCAGTTCTCTGCTAACCAAGGACACAAACTGATATTTATGCCAGTTTTATTCAGAATGATAGTGCTCTGATGCTATGAAAACTCTACAGGGAGTAAGTTGGATGTTTCTAAAATGATTTGAGCAGTGAATTTGAGAGAGCATGAGGTCTCGTGCTACCCCATGCAGTGCCAACAACAAAATTCCTATCACTATAATTTTTAATACTCTGAGAGAGAAGAAATGTTACCCATATTTAGAAATGTTGACATGAAAACATGCCATACCCTATAATGAATGCAGGGTGGAACCTTGTTTCATTTTTAATAAGTTTTGCTTCCTGTTCAGGTCAAATGTCAGTTTACTCAATTTTTTCTTCCAAATTAAAATAAAAAATAGATTTCAATTTAATCTGAAAACTGCTATAAATATACATCAAACTTAAATCTTCAAGGCATGCCTGTTGAGAATTGAATTAAACTAAATTTAAACTTCTCAAAGGTGAGAGGTGGTGACCCATGATTAATTCACAATAAACTGATTACTTAGTGAAACCAGAGCACAAGAATGAACAGGATATTTTATGATCGGCAAGGGACTTTCTCATATCATCCTTTTAAATAGCTGATTGGATTATTTTTGATTTTTATCTCCATAAGGCTAATCACATACAAATTTATTGTAATCAATGCAGCAGAACTGTATTTAAAAGATCTGAATACCTATGAATGTTTATTATTCTATTGCTTAAAAAGACTTTGGAGCCAGCACTCAAAACATTTGCAAAGGAATCAGTGCTCTCGCATACCAGCTGAGTTGCATAAGAAGGTAGAAAACATGACACATATTCTGATACTAAAGCATGTGGAAAACACTACTAAGTCTTACAGCAGTAAATTCCATAATCAGCTAAGCATGTAGTAGTTTTATGAGAAGCACACAAACTAAATTTAATCACGATCCTTCCCATGAGATCCTTAGTCGTGAAATCCTTACCTAGAAAACCTGAGTGTCCCCTTTCTGTCATGCCTGTCACAATGGTACTCAGACTTTGTGTAGAGAGACATGAGGTACTTTAAATTAAATCATAAAATATTTTCACCTAGAAACTTTAACCAATGCATGAGCCCTGTGGAAAATTCTAAGAAAAAGAAAAAAAAAAAAAAAAGGTGATTAACCAGCATCTCTGAAAAGCTGGTCACTTATTTAGACTCCAAGCTTCAGTGGATTGATAGCCACCATAGTTTGAATATATAGAAATTGTAGACAAGCCTGTATTACTACTAAGGCCAGAATCACCATTTCTATTCTTTATGTGTACCTGACAGCAGGAATTGAGGAGGCAGTTGTGTTTGGTAAGGGCAGAAAAGCTTCTCTCCTCCACACAAGGCCAAAGATCCACCAGAAATCAACAGAATTATTTTTGATGCAGAGTGGATGAATGACTTTGTAGGCAAGACAATTAGAATAAATTTTGGAGGCCTCAAATTATTTAGAAGTTGTAATAGAACAAGTATTCATAAATCTGCCACCACAATAATTTTACAATTAGAAGTTCTCACTATCCACAGTTTATTCATGTGTTGTGCTCTGTTATTTCTCCCAGAATTTACTTGCAGAAGACTAACCCTCAGAGACAGTGTGTCTCAAGCCTCACAAATTGTTTTTAATATGTAAGATCATTTTCCTAATACATTACTCTGATTAAAATTCATACAAAGAGTGGGGGGCTACTATACACTGAAACTTCATCATGTATTTTTTTGTTCTGCTGAAATTTTAGCTAGTTTCTTCATTCCATGATTTTTTCCTCCTGAAGACAATTCTTTTTTTCTAGATTACAGTATAAATGGCTGCAGAATGTTGGTACATATAGTGTTTATATTACATTAGAGATCAGTAATGGAAAGTTCCTGCTATCAGCTGAAGTCATGTCCAGATTAGATATACGTTCCTGAAGCATTATTTTGATTCTATTCTTTCAGTATCTTGAATGGTTATTTCAGTATTCTAAATTGTTCTAAGTGGGCCATGAATAATAGACATAATATTCATGTTTGTGAAATCCCAAACCAATTCAGAGGATTTGACTGAGCTGACTTATTTGCCCCTAGGAGTCCACTAGATACCCTCAATGAGGCTCACTAATGTGAAGCTTTTTTATGCTAGATAAACACATACTTCTCCCGTGTATAATTCTTAGAAGTAAATAATACATATCCATCTTGGGGCTTCAGTTGCTATTATCTGTTTAACACAAACTGAAAAATTTTAGAAATAATATAGTCTTAATGAAAGAGTGGAATTAAATATTACCTCTCTAAAGAACCAGAATGTCTAAAGCACATGATGTTGGACAAATTATTAACTTTTCATTGCTTATATTTATGCCTGCAGCTCTCAAGGGACTCAACACAGGGAACTGTAGCGCCTACAAAGGTTCATAGTGCATGAATTCCTGCTGTGTTTGGGAACAAGCTCTGACAGCTAATGCACCTGTACACCTCTTGGAAATATTGTGATCCATGTACTTGTAATGAAAGACAAAACTAATGTCCTATTTCACATAAAATAAGTTGAATTAATGGGATGAACACCTATCTGACTCCCTAACAAAAACCTATTGGCTTAAAGCAGACCAAGTTTTCAACTCAGGTTTTCACAAGTAGGGACTTGGTAAGTTAAATAGGAGGGGGGAAATAGAGCATAGTATTATTACATATGAAGAAGGAATTATCATTATGAAGGCACAAAAGGAAAGGATTGTGAGCTTTTGTTCACAGTGTATGAAAAATTCATGTTCAATGAAAAGTGGAACAATATTGTACGTTCCTTAAAAATTAGAAGTTCTTGTTAGCTGCAGTTTCAAAATTAGAATTTGAGAGATTGGTCACCTTGAAAAATTCTGTCCAGTAGGAAATAAAGGTGGCATTTAAAATGATGGTTCATTTGAGAGTGAAGTGGGTGATTATTTTTAGTTATTAAATATCCTGAAGTGTATAGGAATTCCTGTATGCTTCAGTGGGAACAGAATCTGAATTCATGGACCAGCCTTAGATTTTAAGCTCTTTGCCAAACAGAAAAAGCCATTTTTATTATCTCATATTATTTACTTTAGTGACAACTAATAGTTCATTACAAGGAAGTATCCACAATGACAGAAAAATAGGAATGAAAGATTAAGTAGTAGTTTGTTCCTTGAAGGATCAGATTGAATATATCTAAAACTATGATGTACATGAAACAAAAGGCATAACAAGCAGTAACAAAATCATTTGTTTTCTGATTTTCATAATCTTGAATTTTCTTGACTTACTGTCATTTCTTAGTTTATTCGCCATATTTTGTCCACTATGGAAATTTCTGCCAACTTTTCTGGGACATGTCCAAACATCAGTCCTGGAAGTCCACTATTCTCAAATGTGACCCCTTTGGGGAAAGGTCTAGCCACTCAAAAATAACTAAGGCTTTCCTTAAATCCTCAGTTAGAACAATTACCTTAGAATCCTAAACAGATTGTGATTGGTGAGAAGTGGTGGGCTAAATACCTACAAAAGGCTATTCATTAAGCTCTAAGTAGCTAGTTTTATGTTTCAAAACCTGTTTTTGCTGCAGTGAACAGACACTACTCGTCCAGGGTTTGTGTACCATCCACCTATTTTCAGTACTTCAAGGTAAGACTGCTTCACCTGGCATAACATAGGTTTTCACAGACCAAAGAGGCAAGGTAAGAAACCTACTAACATAAACAGCAGAGAAAACATATGCGTATTAGGCCTGGCTTCTATAAGTATTTGACTATACATTCATGTGATTTTTATATAAAATTCACAAAAAATGCTGGAGCAAGATTAAAGTGGAGACCCACACCTATACCTCAGTACTTTGAAATTTAATTTTCTTCCCTGTGAGTACCCTTCAGCTCAGTGGTCACAGTATTCAACTATGAGTCATTTTGAAATCTAAGAACTGCCTTTGGATCTCCTCCAAGTAAATGTTCTAACTATTGTGTTATCACAATATGAGGTTATGTCTTGCTGCTATTAATGTGTGCTCAAGAAAATGTTGACCAAGTCACTTAATTGAGAGTGTAGGACTATAAATTTTAACTAGAGGTTTTTTTTTCCTCTATTCCACATTTAATTCTGAGAATATGATGCTCCAAACCTGAATCCTCAATGTCTTCTCCAGGATTTTTCAGGTAGATTCTATTCAATGTACTAACTTACCATCTCTATACCACTCAGCACGAGGTCGTAGTCTTTTCAACTCTGGAGTGATCAACATAGAACACTTCAAGGTCAGTGTTTCACCTTCAGTTGCAAAAGTGACTCCAAACTTCTCCAGAAACTGGACGTCAATGTGGGTGAAGCAAACGTCATATGACAGAGGCACTATGCACGAGAAAATGAAAGCATTCTTGAGTGCAAGTAAGTTGTATTTGGCACAGATTAGTGTCTGATCTGAGCAGGAGATGGAGTTTTCTGTTATACTGTACGCTGATCTAGAAATTTGACTGGGAAAGCAAGAGCATTTGGACAGCTCCTACTGTAATTCAGTGTTTAGAAAGCAAAGTCTAAAGAAGAAAGTTATATCCAGTATTCTCATCTGTAAGACATTACTCTGACAAGAGGACATAAATTATCTAAGCAAATAGAAAAAAAGGCTTACAGTGGAAGGGCATTATCGCAGCTGGGTGAGGCTCTTCATCTTCTCTGAACCCTATGAATAAGCATACAAGAAACATTCAATGACATGAGCATTATATTTATTCATTGTTTTAAATATAAAGCAGGACTTACTTCGCACAATCACAGCACAATTAGTTGATGCCTGACCATGGACATTTGTTGCAACTGCTGAATAGGTTGCAGAATCATCAAAGTCAGCTCTGAAAAAGGGAAGGAGAAAAACAGATGTCTCTTTATGCAAATAAAAATTATCTTAATGATTGATATTAAAAGTCAAATTATGTCAACAATAACAAAAGTGTATAAAGCTCTTTACTAGTAGGGAAAGTGTAGAAAGCTCTTTGCTTTTTATACAGTGCAAGACCAATGAAAGACAATCAGAAAGCCACTACTGTTTATCATTCTGCTGTTTTATCACAGCTTAGTGTGCAGGCTAAATGAACTTGAGCAAACTGGAAATGGCCTATAGAGAATGATCAAAAGGAGATAGCTGGACAATTCCAGTCTGGCTATTCCCTTCCTGTATGTAACATTCCTTAATCCATATTGCCCTTCTGCCATATTTTAGAATAGAGACATTAAATAAAATTACATGTGATTCTTGCTAAAATTCTGCCTTCTACGGCATTCCTAGCTGGAAGACACTGGTATTACTTGCTTCACATTTCAATCCAGGAAAATGATAAAAAATGAGGGACACTGATCAAAATTGTTTATGTGCATACATGGCTTGGTTTGTTATATTTTTAGCGAGGCAAAAAATTCATTATGCAAGGACAAATATAAACAAATATAAAGCAAAAAATAGTTACTTGGTGCAAAACACTGAGAAATTGTCTCACTTAATACATCCTTCCTTGAAGTTCCATGAGCACATATGTGACCAGCTGTTAAGATATAGGTACAAACCTTGATGCCCCAGTTCTTTTCTTATTTAAAATGGAGTCCACGAGGAACAGTGTATTTAGTATTAAATTTAATGTAGGCCACTCAAAAATTTTCAATTATGAGATTCAATATTGTGAATGCATCCATTTAGCTTCCTCTCAGAAGAACAAATGTTTGTCTTCTTGGCAACTGCCAAGTGATGAAAATCAGATTGCACTTGTCCTCTAAGAGGTCGTATATCCCAGATGTGGGAGAAGGAATATGTAAGGGTGTTTTATGGAAATTGCATAACAGGATGCCAAATTTGGAGCATGTAGCAGCTGTCACAGACACATGAGACACCTAATTTTCACTTCTTGCATATGTTCTGGACAGTGTCATATCATAAAAATTATACTATCTGTACAGTGATGGCTAAAGCACAACTTGATGAAAGTTCCATTAAATTGCCATTTATCTCTCTAGATTTACAGGTCTAACAGCTCCTCCTGGAGGCAACTGTTCAGCCACATATTTCACAAAATCAAAAAAACAATTATAAATTTATCATAAAATTAATTATCAAAGGCATCAGGGTAAATCCTAAGACTAGACTACATAACCAAAAAGCCTGCAGATGGGTAGGAAACCCTATTACAGTCTGGACTGGCACAGTAAGATTGAAAAACAATTTAAAATAATTGAAATCATAGAATTGTTAAAGTTGGAAAAGACCTCTAAGATCATCAAGTCCAACCATCAACCCAGCACTACCACCACGTTAAACCATTAAACCATGACTTCATGGGCCAGAGATACATGATTTTTGAAATCTTCGAGGAATGGTGACTCAACCACTTCCCTGGGCAGCCTGGTCCAATGCCTGACAATCCCTTCAAGTGAAAATTTTTTTCCTAATGTCTAAACTAAACTTTCCCTGCTGCAGTTGAGGCTATTTCCTCTTGTCCTGTCACTTGTTACTTGAGAGAAGAGCTTGGTCCCACCAACCTCAAGCCTCCTTTGAGACAGTTTTAGGAGCAACAAGGTTCCCCTAAGCCTCTTTTTCTGCAGGCTAAACACCCCCACTTCCCTCAGCTGCTCCTCATCAGATTTGTGCTCCATACCCTTTACCAACTCCATTGTACTTCTCTGGACATTCTCCATCCCCTCAATGTCTTTCTTGTAGTGAGGGACCCAAAACTGATCACAGGACTTGTGGTGTGGCCTCACCAGTGCTGAGTACAGGGGGACAATCACTGTCCTGGCCCTGCTGGACACACTATTGCTGATACAGGCCAGAATGCCATTGGCCTTCTTGGCCACCTGGGCACACCCTGGCTCATGTTCAGCTGCTGTCAACCAGCAACCCCAGGCCCTTTTCTACTGGGCAGCTTTCCAGCCACTCTCTGCCCAGCCTGTAGCCCTGCCTGGGGTTGTTTTGATACAAGGGCAGGATTTGCCAATTTGCCTTCTTGAACCTCACACAGCTGGCCTCAGCCCATTGATCCAGCCTGTCCAGATCCCTCTGCAGACCCTTCCTACCCTCCAGCAGATAAGCACTCCCACCCAATATGGTGACATCTGCAGACTGACTGAGGCTGCATGCATTCCCCTCATCCACATCATTGACAACAATATCAAACAGTTCTTGCTCCAATACTGAGCACTTGGGATCACCACTTGTGACTGGTCACTAGCTGGATATAATCTCATTCTTCACCATTCTCTGGGCTGGATGTTATTTCACAGTCTGTTTTCATTAAGGATTTTAAAGCAAGTGCAATACCTGTTCCCAGAGCTATATAAAGCTTAACTGATTCTGGACTTGTTTGATAGATGTCAGACTTGACAACACTTCTTTGCAATGAACATTTTCTTTTACTATCCCAGTTTCACACTATTTAACACTTGTGTAATAAAATGCTAAAAAGTAATATAAAACTGCAGTACAGGACAATTTCCTAAAGCTCTATGTTATGCCTCTATACTGAAATGTACATAGTTAATGCCTTTACCACAATCTGGTACAGTATCTTACTATAATATAACAAGTTAACAACAAATGAAGAAGCTCAAAAATTTCTTACAAGGAGCATTGCAGAATTAACTGTTCTGGATCTGTAAGACATTTTTGTTACTATGCTATATCCCTAATTTAAGAATCTATACATAGAATATACAGTAAAGAATGTAAATATAGTATGTAGTATTTTTAATAACATATATTACATATTAGCAAATTAAGCAGCATTCATCCCCATAAACTGGATCTTGATTGCCCTAAGGTGGATGGTTTAGATCAGCCCTTTCCATGCCTTGGTGTGCTCCATCTCACCAAACGTATTCCCACACACAGCTCAGGAGAGAGTAAGGGACCTTTTCCAGCAAGCAGTCTGGATGTCTGGCAGCCCTGTCCAGAAGGGTGAGAAAATTAGTCTATCTCATGCTAGGAGGTCACTGTGCTAGAGCATGTCTTTAATTTGCAGTGTCAGGCAGAGCCCAGGAGTGCATTTCCTAGGCACTGGTGGCAGGTATATGCCACAGCATGCTCTGCAGTCCTTGTCCTCAGATACCTGCCCTATAAGGGCTTCCTGCCCTTCAAGCCACAGCCCTACCCACATCCTGCCAAAGATCTGCAGAGGTGCACAGTTCCTACCACCTGCATGCCCAGGTTTCTCCTGGATGAGCTAGACCCTCCCAAAGGATGGTGTACACACACCCAGCAGGACATTGCTGGGAGAGTCATCCTGTGCATGCTGATCGGGCCTGATCCCTCCCTGGCCTGGACATGATTTAGAGAGCACACAGCACCCAGCTCATAAATGAGTGATGAACATTATACCAGCACTGCTGGACTAGGCCATTTCCTCACATAAATAAAGCATTACTTCAGGCTGCTTCACTTCTCTCAAATCCAACTTAACTGCTCTCTAACATTTTGTTGTTGCTATGGAGTGTTAACAACAAAGATGAAAAAAAAACAGCATTGCTTGACTGAGATTAACTCTAATATTCACTTTAAATCAGTCATCATCTGCTCTCAGTGTTGGCTTCATTTTTCAGCAGAACACCAGATAAAATAGTTAAATAGGAACCAATATCTGCAAGAATTACACAGGATTTAGGAATTAAAGTGATAGTTATTGTTAAACGACAGGTGGCCTAGAAATAATCCAGAAAATAAAGAAGCATGTATTATGGAGTAATTTGGGGTCCCAAACTGTGCTAAACCACTCAAAGTGTTGGAAATTTAAAGGTGTAAGAACTGCAAAGTTGTCTCCCAAAAATGAAGAAGCAGAATGGCAAATACCTGATTAACTTTACAAATGGCTATTTATCTGTCCTCATATCAATCCCCTTCCTATGGTTTTGCCCTCCTAAGAAACAGCAAAATAAATCTTTTGATGAGCTCTTTCTTTTTGTGATGGTGTCCAAGGTAAAGAAAACAGAATATCATCTTTAATGTCTCTAGAAGAGACAAGAGATTCACAAAAGGGACATATCTTTAGCCCAAAGAAGCTCAAAATCTGAAAGCAAATATTAGACAAAAATCAGTGACAGAGTTATAATTCATTTTTTTAGGGAGAACATAAGAAAGAAGTAACTGACCAAATAGTTGACCACATCCTTACAGCATCCTTTGTTTTTTATGAAGAGAAATGAGGTTCTTACAGTTATTATGAACACACAATTCCACAGGCCAGGCACTTCTCGCTGTTTAAGAGGTCATAACAACTCTATCCATTTTCTGTAGCTTACTGCTTTGAAAGCAATTTATATGTCTTTGCTATGATCACTCATCTGACTCTCCAGAAGAGAAATAAACCATCTTAGACAGCCTAGTACTCACTGAAACCCCTTTAAATCTTATATTGGAAATGTAAGGTTTTAGTGGCTAGGAGCTAGACAGCACTTTTGTTTCATATCCACTATGAAGAAAGTTGGACAGGATGGCAAGTTACATAAGGTTCTGACTTTGTGTCAGATAATGCTGAGATGGAAGATTATCTTGGAAATTATCTATTTCCTTGCATGCCAAAAAAATCTTAGATATCTTAAATTGCACTATAAAGTGCACTGAGTCAAAACCAGTTAGAAACTACATTTGAAGTACCCAGGAGGCAAGGTGTGGTCTAACAGTTATTCTTGTTTTATGGTGGAGAATGTGTTTTTCAGCCTTTACAAAGGTCAGATAAAATATGCATAGAGTACATTTAGATAGCATAAAATGTGAGTGCAGAACTATATCTGTCCCAAGGTACTAATACTTTCTTTGTGAAAATTAAATTGCTCTGAATCCACATGAGGTTCTGAAGTGCTAATACTTGTGTGGGGAATATTCCCCAGGCAGATACGTCTATTTAAAATGCATGTATTCATCCAACTGCCTAGTGTAGATTTAAACACAGGAGTTAAGAGTGAAATATCATCTTTGCCTGAATTAGAACACAATTCAGTGCATGTAAAGAAGACGAGGCAGTACATAGTAAATTACAGAGTTAGAAATTACTCCTTTGAATCCAAATGACACAATTGTCAGTGTTATGGCTGTATGACATCAAAATATGTAAATACTCTGCAGGATTGCAGTCTCCTGTCCTGATTCTCCAGTCAGAATGAATGTGACTGATTCTTTCTCTTTGGTTGGATTTCATGTTTAGAGAAGAGGGACCTCTGTTATGAGGTGGCCACTTCCTCAAGGACCCAATTACTGCAGCTTATAGGGGAAAGTGACTGACAACTCAGATCACATATTTGGGGGGTGTTATTTGCCTTTCAGCATGGAAAGGAGAGGAGCACAGCATTTTGCTGCCTATACAGCCACTGATACTGCATACCTGCAAAACCCAGGGAGCTGCACTCTATCACCCACCCACCTTGCACAGCTCAAAGGCCCTGCGGGCTATGCCAGAGGATCGCCTTTGTCTCAACACCTCTGCTCTGCTCTGTTTCTGCTTCCAGCCGAGAAAAGGCACGCCTCGCTCTCTATCTCTCCAGATTAAATCATCTCAAGCCTTTTGTGCCTAATCAACCTAAAATAGCACTCTACTGACCGCACAGGGTCATTTGTTAAATGAGAAAGCTAGAAGAGAAGGTTCATTCAATTTTTAAGTTTTCTTTTTGAAGCAGTGCAGGTATTTCTGAGGACTGGAGCGCCAGACCAGAGGCTGGCCGAGCCTGCTGCCAGCAGGTGTTACACTGCACTCTGCTGGCCCTGCCGCACAGTTCTGCTGATGCAGCTGCAAACCCTTTCCTCTGCCATGATATGCACTGCTTAGGCTTTATTACACAGGAAAGGGAGAGGGTCCTAATAAAAGACAAAATACTGTCAAAACTTGAGCCGTATATATATGAATCTGTGTGGCCACACCACACTGACAGTGCTCTGGAAAGTCAAATGTCGTTCCCTGCTCCCACCACCCAGCTCAGCCTGCCCTCCTGCTCACTTACGAGTGGGAGTCAGGATACGCTCCCCAGAGAGGAATACAACGTAGTCAATCACATCTGAATAAAACCAAGTGATGCCTTTAATAAGTCATCACAGTAAAGAAAGAAACAAAAAAAAAGCCCAACTCTGTTGCTATACAAGTATTAGCAACTAAGAAGCTAAAAATGTTGCAACTGTTAATTACTAAGATACTCACTAAGATAGAAAATATTTTTCAGCCGTGCCATAAAGCAACGGCCACCCTCATCTTGACTACCACTGATACAGAAATCTTTTCTTGTACCGTGTGCCTATCCATAGTTAAATTATGTGTGATAAAAAAATACATTTTAAACAAACCCGCACCTTCTCAGAGGCGTATGATTCATTTCAACTACCAGGAGCTTTTCCTCTAAGGATTCCTCACAGTCTCCTACTAATAACCTATCAGATGAGAGTTGAAAGATGGGATGAACCACTACCCCAGCGCATACCACTTTTGCTATAATTATGAGATGTGCAAAAAATAGACTTGAACTTCAAACTCCTTTTCTTTACTGCTCAGGGGAGATCTTGAGCTCAAACTCCCATTTGAAGAAGTTTAAAAGGAGCAAGAAAGAGACACTATATAATCATGATAGCACCGACTGCACGCAGAAAATGTGGTAATTGAGAATGTTGCATCATAAAAATATAAGAAAGAGAAATTGAAATTATCTTGTTACAGTATAGGCTTATGGGTTCTGGAGAACAGCAAACAGTGGGGGATGAAATTGTGTCCAGTTACTACTTTAAGATAACACGGTGACGGTAAGGTTTCAGTGCCTCAAGAATGTTTCCACTGGGATCAGGGAATACTCACAGGAATAAATATCACACTTGCATCAGAAGGAAAAAGTTCACTCCCTGGGCTTCGCTGAAGTGCTAGAAAAGTAGCCAAGAAATTCCAAAGCCATTCTGAGCGGCTGTGGATAAGATTACATTCAGCTCAGCACTTTAGTATGAACAGCTGAGAAGAGCACAGAAGTGGATAGGAAGAAACTCACGATGGCTCCACCTCCCAGAAAAACAAATTATCCATAAAATGCAAAATGTAAGTGCATAACGATATTAATGGACGATACAAAAGTAATTGATACATTTGTATAAAAACATTAATAATTTATATATTTTTACTATTATCTATGCATCCATTTCTTTCAGTACGATACACTTAATGTTAATTATGCGCTAAAAAAATGTTCTTCCATTTCCTGTATGTCCATTTGCTGTGTGTTTAAGACAGAAAATACAGCTGATGATCAAATTTTGAATTAAAATAAATTAGTAATAAAGAAAAAAAATTAAATTAGAATTTTAAATTTAGTAAATTCTATAAATCATAACCATCCCCCAGTATTATTTTAAATGTAGAAGGGAAATCTGTGGAAGAGCAGCCAGGAATCTTTAGAGGGGCAAAAAGATGACACTGCTAGGCAGAACGGAAGAGAAATAGAGCAAGAACCTCTGAAGGTGGCAGCTTGGCTGAATGTGAGGGAGTCTGCATGAGTACATGCAGGTCTGGGACCAGTAGACAGGGGCTGGGGAAACCTGAGTGGGTGCCAATAAATGGCTGAACTTTCCTGAAATATGGCTGGGTCTGAACATTCCCAAAGCTGATTGTGCCTACATGACTGATAACCAGCAGAGAATAGAGATAAAAAGCACCAAGTGGATGGTAACCATTACTACCGTTCAGCCTGATGGTTACAGGTGCTCAGAAAGCAGTATCAGCACTGATTCTCATTTCTTCTAAAAACTATTTACTCCCAAAATGTCACAAGAGAGCCCACATACTACATAACTGGCATCTGGACTCACCAAGCAGTTCCTCAGGACTGCTAACCAAGAGAAATATTCACAATCACTCACTATCACAAAGTGACCAAAGTTTCATCTCCTGACTGGCACTCACTCACACATATCCAGACAAAGGAGAGAGTTTTCCATTTCCTTGCTAAAAGGGAGAGGAGTGCAAAAGGACAAGTTTTTTTTCTATTTTAACCTCCTGTTATTATCTTCAAAAGTAATGGTGGGAAGAAACAGTGGTATGGACAGATTTCATGGGTACAGAGTGCAGTCAGCAAGTTATCCATGTCCTGGGGGTAGAAGACTGATTGCCTCTGAAGCATCTTAGGAAGCAACAACCTTGCTGCCAGGTTCTTACAGGGATATGTTTCTCCCATCCTGAGCTATGAAAAGGTTGACAGTTGGGCTGGACTTGGCTGCAGTATGACAAAGGCAAGTAGTCTTTCCCAAAAGCAGAAGGAATGGAGCACTTATTTTCTGCCACAAGTGCCACATGGCTGTGCTCAGGGCTGCTTCCACTGCTGACAGATGGAGACATGGTAGAAGATTAAATGTTTGGCCAGCCAAGTGTTAGCCACAAATATTCCAGCTCTGTCAGCACAGCTGATGCTCATGTTCTGGAGAAATTAAAAGAAGGGGTTTGTGTCTCTAGATATTCATTTTCTTTTTAAATATTGCAGTCATGTCTTCATTTCTATTTGAGATTTTATATTTTTTAAAAGGTTACACCAAGTCATATGTAATATTTCAATTGCTTCGGAAAGCATGTGATTAGTTTATGTTTTATATCACAAAGTTAACATTTTGAAAAAAATAAAATTAATCAAATTTGTACTTTTTAGAAAAGTAATTTACACTTCCTTACTTTTTGGAAGGAGTAAAAAAAAAAAAAAAAAAAAAAAAAAAAAAAAAAAAAAAAAAAAAAAAAAAATGAAAAAGTAAGCAGAACCTAGCATATAGTAAAACAAATACAGCTGTGTATCCCTGCACTGCCCAGCTAGTTTTGTTTACCTAAAAGTGCTTCATCATGACAAGAACATATAATTTTCCACTTCAAATGCTGAGAAGACATAATGCTAATAAAAAAGGAACTACTATTTTTCAGCTACTTGCCTCTTCTTTTTATATCTTGTAGGTTACTGAAGTTAATGATTATAAATATCTAATTTATCATTTCATTTTCATAATCTAATATTCAAGTACTCAGTGAACCTTCTCCAGCCTAAAAGTGAGTACCAACAGAAAAGTGTGCTGAATTTAACAATTCTCTTTCAGCCTTTGTGCAAATTTTTAATTGTATTCAATAAAAAATACTTTGTATAGAGTATAAAAAAAACTGTTTTATTCCCCAGAAATATTTACCTGTTTATATGTAACACATGCACTCCATATTTGCTTTCAATTCTGTACTTAGTTGGATCACTTGCAGGAGAAATCAATTCTTCATTTTTGTACCTGACAATCAAGAAAAAAAAAAAAAAAAACAAACCCATAAATATCAGCAACTATTCATTCATTTGGTAGATCTTTGGATGAAGATATAATTTACTATCATCTGAACTCTCTCTACTTGGACAGTGTATTTTCCAATATGTATGGATAGATAGATACATATTGGGCCATGAAGGCAAAGCAGGACCATCATAGCATCAAGGAAGTAGAAAGAAAAGATGTGCACTCAATCTAAAAGAGGAGGGAAAGAATTAAAGAGAAGATGGCATGAGGCTGGAACTTTCAAGTCCACTAGCCCTGACACACGATGGGAAGTAAAATTTATCTTGCACCACTGTAAAAAGCTTCAGCACAAAAAAGGGGAGCAGCAACAGAATTATGCCTCGTGTTAGTCTTTACAGTTCAGCCTGAGGCTTTCATATATACAGGACAGCACCTGTCCAGAGAGGAGGGCAGTCATTTGCTCCTCAATGACCACAGGTACAGCCTGTGACAACAGTCGTGCTGTGCACATTTATCCAGGCTTAGAAAGTAGCCTGAGTTCTGTATATTTTGCCACTTGTGTTCAGGAAACTCAATGGCCAGAAAGACTGGAATGCCTTCCACTGTCTGCCTCCTGAAATGCTTGAGTTTGCTTCTCACATTGCATGGGGCCACTCAGCAAGTTTTCCTCCCACTGCTTCCACTGCAGTATCAACTGCTACGATCCAGCACATGTAGGAGGATTATAAAGGGGATTTAACAAAGCCATTATATGCATGACACTTATCAGCTATGGCATAACTTTCAAATGAAAAAAGCTTAACAACATTTTTAGAGGTCTAGGAAAGGCCAGTCTCTTACCATTGTACAACAGGGGTTGGAAATCCTTGTACAGTAAAGCAAAGGCTCACAGACATCTTTTCCCAGACAGTGTGGGACCTCAGGCGCACTAGAATTTCAGGGGCTCGACTTATTCTTTCTTCAATGATATGTCTTTCCAGAGCCATATTTTCTTCTACCTATTAAACATGGGAAAAGAAAAGAAGCATCTGGAACCAGCCTCAAATAGGGTAGGAGATCTAACTTTAAATTCACAAAAAGATGCTTCATCATATTTGAAGCACAGGCCTAAATCTCAGTATATCGTGAAATTATTTTTTTGTACAGGAGCAAAAAGGTTCAGCAGGTACCATTCTTTGCACAGCAAGTCTATCCAGATGCTCTCGAGCACGGTGCCTGGCTGTGTGAATCTCTTTTTCCAAAGCAGACAACTCACTGGCAAAACGGATTCTTTTCTCATCGCTTACGTGAGACTTTTGCTCATGACTCCTGTGGGACAGGAAAAAAAAATCAGGCAACCAATGTGAAGCTTTAAGTTTGTCACTCATACACATCAAGCAATCAAGGACTCTGAAACTATATCAGTTGGATATAATTTAGGTTAGGAATTTTTCTTAGCATCTGTCTGCATATCTTAATAATTGATATGTGAAATCATGTGAATTTTCTTCAATATTCTTTCCCCCTGTATTTGTGGGGCCATAGCTCTAAGTCTTGAATTTTGCTGTGGTTGCATTGATATGGTTCCCCACAGTCCTGTGGTAATCAAGATCAAGAACCTGCCCAGCCTCCTTCTGGCCCCTGATTTTCCTTCCCATGGACAGAAGGCAGAGGAGTGAAAGCAAGTTGTGTGCCTGTTCCCAACCTGTTAAAAGTTGTGCCTTGCTTACATAGTACCCTTAGCTTTAAAAGCTTTAGAACCTTGGAGCTCTTGTAGCTCCATGGGCTGTATCACCCGACTTCACCTGAAAGATACAGACCAAGGAGTTCACAAGGATTTGATGAACAGCTGCGTGCAAAAAAAGCTGTCCCTTGACAAGGATGAGCAGGACGTATTATAGAAACTACCAGGAAAATATAAAGTTTGGAAAAAATGGTGAGTTGTTCCCTGGAAACCTAACTCCACAGATTTTTCAGAACTCCTAAAAGTACCCCAACTCATAAATGTTTTTAGGTGGAGGTAGCTCAGTTTCCTTCATTCATGCTGATTTAATAAACAGCCTATGCTACTCTTTTACTTCTCAGAACAAAAATAGATACTGAATATCAGATATTTCCAACATATCTGTCAATATAATGAACATATGGCAAGACTCTGAAAACATAACCCAAACCAAAAAACTTCCATGAAATTCAGTGAATCAAGATATTTTTGTCTGATATTTGAAGAAAAATTCTTTCTACCATTTCAATGTACTTTAAATACCAGCTGTGTCTTGAATTTTTTTTTATATTGCTGAAATTAAAAACAGTTTTTAAAACCTAAATTAAAGTATACAAAGTCATTTGATTTTCCTAGAGATTTTTGTTCTGAAGTTACATATTTCAAACCAGTCCAAGTACCAGAAACATATAGATGTATATGATTTGCACAACATATTTTCAACAAACAAGACAGAATTCCTTCTCGTAATATATATCTTCCATGTCTTTGGTGCAGTGTGGAGCAAAGCAGAGCAGAAACAGCGAAATTCACTAAGGGGAATATTGTCATCAGCATCATTACTCTGGGACTTCTTATCAATTTGGTAACTGAGACATGACAGTAAACCCTTTTGATATTCAGGAAAGAATTTAAAACACTTAAATTGATCCAAATTAGAAATTTAGGAATAGTGGAGTAGTTCTCTTCAAAATGAGTTCTGGGTACTAGGAGGTTTATAATTTTTGTCTGTTTGTCTTAAAGCTGTTTTCAAGGGTCAGAATGGGGATTAGGGGAACAACTCCAGGTTGAAATATGAGACTGAAAGTGACACTCAGTCATTTAGAGTTCCAGCCAAAACAGATTAGTGAAGAACAGTGACAGAGAAGCCTCCAGTCCTGTCAGCTCTGAAAAGAGCCCTGGCAAAAGAGCTGGGACCAGAGCCACTACACAGGTCAGACTGGACCAAGAGAGCTTTACCTTTTCCTGGATTCCTGCATTGCTTCATGCGCCAAGGTGCGTGCCCTCCTGGCACAGAGCCTACACGTTGTTTTGCCCAAGCCAGATGATTCATAATAAGCAGCCTGCCTGGAAGCAGCCCTTCAAATTTAAAAGACATTGTTATAACCCAGCAATTCAGGTAAAACATAAACTCACAAATGTCAAAGAAATTACTCTCAGCAGAATGAGCTGAATACCATGACTGAACACTGTTCAGTGAGAAACTTTTGCATCTTCACTGACTGCACTAGGTGTTGATTGTAACTTGTCCTTCAAGGGCTTAAAGACCATCATCTGTCACTGGGGATCATTAGGCATTTTATTTCATTCTACTAAATTTATATTCATTTCATTCTTCAATCATTCAGGTGTGATGATAGCATTTCAGTGAACCCCAAGGGTACCAGCCTGTCTAATACACGAATCATGAAGATTCCCCATAGCATTGTCTGTTTCTAAGTATTCCTGCTTTTCTATATTTCACAGAACCTTCTGCAACTGACCTCTTTCATAAGGGAATCTGGACCATCTGGACAGCTAGGTATCATGTTAATTACTAAGCAGGGAGAATGGTGATTTTGAAGAAACCACAATACAAAGTTCCAGGTTTTGAGATAAAAAGCGTATTTTCTGTTAAAACTCTGAGATTTCAAATGAGAAGCATTAAGCCTTCATTTAAGTTTAAAAAAGGAAATTGAATCCCAAAGCTATAATTAGTTACAGCCAACTTCAGAAGGAATATAATTTCATATGGAAGAATGGGTTAAAAGCTTATTTCTGACTTACAATAAATTTCATGACAATTTTTCTTAAGTCAGTTTCAATTTTAGCCTACAGGGAAGAATTTTCCATTTAGAGGTACCAAACAGGACAGATCCTAAGCTAATAGGTGCATGTAGATATCTTGTTATCTTGTTGCTAGGATGTTTAGCTATGCTGGTGAAACACTATAGGCAAGGAGCAAGCCAATGGAAGGAACCAGAACACTGTCATTCTGCATAAATCATAATTTTTGGGGGTGGAGGGGAAAGGTAAGTATCTTGATTCTAAGAACTGACTACCCAAAACAGAGACCTGTCTATGCTCAAATACATGGCACTTACTTTCTTGCTGCATATTCCTCAAGCACATATCTTGTCTGAATGTTGCGATAGGACTGATCAAAGTGCTTGTGCCTCCTCTGGTAAAATGGCACTGCTACTGAAGACATACTTCCTCCGTGACAACCTGCAATTCCTGAAGAGAGTGAAGTTAGCCATATATTTAGGCATGCACACATTCAGCCATATATTTCAGACACTTTGGCTTGATACTTTTTGATATGTAGACATGTGTGTGAACACGTCCAAATGTATAAAATCGCACCAATTTGTGACAAACACAGCCATCAGTCACACACGTGGGTACCTCAGGCTGTATCTTAGCAATTGAACAGGGTGAGCAATGAAATCATAGATGATAGCAGAAAAGATATTTCATTCAATCATTTTTCTCCTTCTTTGCAGATGTCATTTAACGCCTCCAGAGAAATTTCCACGGATGGAAATTTGACAGGTTTTTGGCCATTGTTAGACATTTAGCTCTCTGCTCTTCAAACATTTCATTTTTTCCATTTTGGCAATTTATGCTCACTATGTTTTGTCCAATTCACCATGACAACAAATAGACAGTATTCGCTCACTTTTGTAGCAGCCTGTTGAAGATTTTCTTTACTTTTCTTTCCTGCTTTCTTATTTAAACTCAACAAAGCTGGCACATTCAATCTTTCCTTGTGGTTTATTTTTTCTGGACTATCAATCATTCTGGTTTCCCTCTTGTGGACTTTCTCCAATGCATGGCATAGTTTTTGATCAATTTTTGGATAGAAGGTTCTAAGAAACATTCAGGGTGCTCCTAGAAGCAGTGTGGGTGACAAGAGCACATTTCCCACTGAGATAGAGTTAAGCAGATTACCAACCAGATCATTAAAAGAACACGGAGGTGCCTACATCCCTTTGTGCTCATTATAAATATGATGACAGCTCCCTGCAAAAGTGGGGAATATCATGAGCTATTTTGTGAGTATGTACCAGCTTCTCTAACTGTAGTCTGGGTAGGGTATGGGGTTCTCTACTCCATGTGGCCCAAACAGTGGTGAGGGATCCCAACTGAACAGCCAAAACCTCCCCCACAAGGCACCTACACTTTGGTGACAACAGAAGCAAACTCCCAATATAAGTCTATAAAGCAGATAAAGATTTAGTCTAGTAATTTAAATTACTGCAATAACCTCCAATACCCTACTAAAAGCTGAGTGGAGCAACCCTGATGTTAATGCTCCCTCTAGGGTGCAGGCTGCCAGCTATGGAGGTGGCACCCATGGCAAGTGAGGCAACACCAGCTCATCCAGGGAACACATTAAAAGTGTGTCAGGGTCCTGGGGACAGCAATGGACCTGACTGCCCCAGCCCAGCCTCCTCCAGAGTTCCTCCTACCCTGTCCACAGCCCAGGACAGTCCCCAGGGACATCAGTTTCTGCCCCAGAAATGACACAGCAGAACCAGTCTCCAGCTCCCCACAGCCTGGCCCTGCCTGGACGTGGACCATGCCAAGAAGAATCTGCCTCAGACCCACACTGAAAGTCCAGAGTTGTAACAAAAAGTCACATTAATAAGCAGCTTCATGATGTATATCAAATGAAAGCTCAAAGGGATTTGAATAGAAATCTTATAAACTCATTTAGATAAAACATTTAACAAAATAAAATGACAGTATATAACATATTTCCAGCATATAGTACTTATCGAAAAAAGGAAATGCAAGTCATTGGTTGAGTAAAAAACTGTAACTGTGTCTGACTGTTACTTGAAGATAGTCAAGGGCAGTCAGCTGCTCCCAAATTATGATGTTCTCATACCATCTACTTTTACTTTTCCAAGAAAAAGTAAAGAGCAAACAGTAGATATTTTTAACAGAAGTCACATCTTATTTTTAAATGTTCAGAGATCTAAAGAGAATTTTTACAATTTATTTAACTTCATAATTGCATCTTCTCCATAATTTAGAGTTACCTTTTCAGCTATTTTTCAAGAGATATGAGAAGGACAAGTCACAGGTTCAGTAATAAGAGCTTTAGGCAAATCACAAGATACAGCAAAACAAAAAATTAAACAAGTTTACAATATTACTATGGGGCATTAAAGAAATATATTGCCACATTTATAGAGAAAAAAGAAAATTAGCATGACCCAAGTTAGTTCAGCACCTCACAGAGATGCTGGCTTAGTAAGATGCCCTCATCCAATGCTGAGCTGACATGGACCCCTCAGACCTATTAACTCATCATATGACACAATGTCTTGGTTGCATGAGCAGAGTTGCATAGACCCACAAGCAGCTTTGGCTTCTCCTAGTTTTTATAACTGGCTAGATGTGATGCTACATCTGCAGACGTGGAACACTGGTTTTCTTCCTGCTGTCTAATTGTGTGCCTATTGTGTACATGACACTGGGTTTCCACATTAGTTAATGTGGACAATTAATGGTATGATTTTTCCCTTTTTTCTATTTTTAATTAGCCTTTTTGCCTAAATGAAGGTGCAAAAGACAAACACAGATTAAGCTTACTCCACTGTTAAGTGCTACTCATGTTTACATGTGGCCAAAGTAAACAATTTTGTGAATTTATAAACATGCTATGTAAATGTTGCTAGGTATCTAATTCACACTGAGATCCACTTTATAAGGATTGCAGAGAAATGCACATTTATCTGGATAGACCAGTCTAAGTTATTTTCATTTTTGAGAGAAGAGAAAACACCGTTGTCATTTACAGTCTAGCCTTTCTCACTAAATGTAAATCTTACATTTTAATTAGCATATCTTCTTCTATTTGTCAGCACCAGAACTCCTCAAATTTGGGTTCATGTATTTTTCATTTACCCAAACAACTTTAGTGTAGAAACAAGAGTAGTCATCCACTCACAGCCTTCATACAAGCACTTAACTGCGCTTGTTAGCAGCCAGACTCACTTTGCCTTCTGCTAACACAGAGGGGAGCTGCCTGGCAACAATTCCAAATGTAATAATAATCATCAGTTAATTACAAAAACGTTTGTGGAGTATGTATTTAATACTTAATAGTGCTGTAAAGACAAGTATCAGAAGAGTAAAATCAAAGTCCCACTGTAAAAGCAGCATATAGGATATTGAGCTCCTGATAAAATAAGTTTATACTGTACTCCTAGGAATGATGTTGACTGTTTTGCCAGCTTTCCACTGATACACATTTATATGACATGTTTAAAATATATTCTAATATTTAGACAACCTACAACTCAGACTGTTAGACAACATGGGATGCTGATGACAGCTTAACTCCAGTGAATTTATTGATTTAAGTGAACCAAAATTTTATTAATGACAGCATTGGGAGACCTAATTATACTGGCAAGTGAATTGGTAGACCTGACTCAAAAGTGAGATGAAGGAAGTGGTCTAGAAGAGAAATTGTGGGAAAAAAATCCCAGTGGAAATTTGAGAGTCCAATAACAACAACAACAAAAAGCATAAGTCCAGAGAAAGATGAATGAATTATCTGAATGATTATAACAAATTAAAAAGCAAATCTCAAGTTTTATTTACCAAGTTTTACTGCAACAATTTTGGAGGCCTTTCAGAAATATATGGCCTGTGTGTCATAAACAATCTTTGAGTTACATCCATGCACAGCCTATTAACAAACCTGGGTTTCAAGAAAAATACCTAGAATTACAGGAAAAAGATGATCCTAAAACATTTGGTGTCTCATCTGACCTTTACATTCTTAGTGTGATGTAGCACCTTTGTACTTCTTTATTATTATTATTATTATTATTATTATTATTATTATTATTATTATTATTATTTGTTTCTATGACTGTAAATTCTGGAAATATCAAAAGGACCTAAAGTGCAGTAATCTATGTGCTGTATAAACCACTCAGAAGACCAATAATCACAAAGAGAAATATTACCTCAGCTAAAATGTCCTTAAGGGTTAATGACATAAACCACAGGTGAATTAGACTATTCAAGTCAGTTTACATAAACATTCATTTCTTCATGTTTTGTAGCAGATACATAAAAATTTTTACTTGACCGTGAGTAAAAGGCTAAGCTCCCAGGTCAGGATATGCATAGTTTAGTGACACAGTAATACTGATCTGAATAGAAAACCATAATCTAGGACCACGTGACGAGGGGCCACATTCTTGAGCAGAGAAGCCAAGGGTCTGATATAAACATTGTTAGTCCGATAAGTGAGTTAATTTAAGATTTAAAGGACAAGCAGTAAATTCTAGCACGATCATTTACATTGCCTCAGAGAGCAGGCATACAACCAACTAAATTGATGGATGGCTTGACAAATGCCATGGTAAGAAGAACATGGCTGCACTCACTATAGATAGACAACTTGCATTCCCAGATTCAGAAGGCTCATTTCACGAGCATGCACTGTACAGCATGTATTTTCTCAGCCTGACCTGCCAGTGCTATACCATGCAACATGCACTTCTGTGCTCATCTCTGTTCCTGGCCATCTGCAGAAGTGCCAAAAATTATTCTTGAGTTCTTGCATGCCCTCACGTAGCCAGAAATTTCTTTGACTACTCACACAGATTTGAGGGCTTGTCTCATTTTTTTCCACAACCCAGACATTTTTTTTTCTCTACCTGTCTCTTGTTCTGCTAACTATTCTTCAAATTGTTCAAAGTTAAGTGTTTTCAAGAAGCTGCCAACTTATACTTTTGTGGTGCATAAAAGCCTCTGATATTTAACTGATAAAATATATTTAAATCCATATCACCTACACACCACATGGAAAGATAGGAAAAAAAAAAAACCCATCTTCTATTAATTGGTCACTCCTAATGACAATATAAAAAATTACCAATGTTCCTTCAAAAAATATGCGATCCTTTCTAGATGGTTATATCCATGCTGTAGAGATTGTAGACTTAATAACATATTACCATTTTTTCCCATAAACTGACTTTGGTTGAAATCTTGTAAAACCATCATGAGACATTGTGCAGCTATAGACACTGCAGTCTAAACAGAATGGGACGTAGAGGATCTGATTAATTCTTCTCCATTTTGGTAACAAACTAATTTGATAAAAAACTGAATTGACAAAAATTCTAATATGCCTCTCCTGTCTTTTTTCTCTTTACACATGTACATATTTAGATCTTCCACAGAAAATTATGTTTTGTGAACAAAAAAACCTATTCAAATATAAGTATTTGAGTAATTTTAAGATATTTAAGTCTTCCCATAGAAGATCTTGTTCAGTCTGCATAAGAATTCAGTTTTAGCTTTTTCAACAATAAAACAAAAATGCTCATCATTAAAAATAAATTGTATGGCATTTTCACTTGCTTACTCTCCTGAATTCCAAACATCATTCAGCAAGCTTGAATACTTCTTGCATTTTTCTTTTTGATTTCTTTAGCTGCATCATAGTTGGGCTTATGTTTTACCGATCACATCTCCTTTTCATGGAAATAGTGTTTTCCTCATTTCACTAATTGGTTTTAAACAGATTCAAATAATCCTCCAAAATGCATGCATTAGTTTTGTCATTAAAAATAATAACAAAAAATTAGTTCTCTCCTCTATTTATCTGAATATCCAGAAAAGCACATTTTCAAGCAGCTGACAGTACCGGCCATCGCAGATCTGTCTATCATTTTTACTAATTTCATATGTTTTGAATGAGTAGACTTTCAACATTTCCCAGCATCAAATGATACTGTTTTTAATGACATGCAGGTAGATTCAGCAATTTAATGCAATCATTTGGCTACAGCACATCTGTGATTAGTTAGAATGAACACCTTGACTTTGTAACAGTCCCTGAATGGTTTGCTTCACACTCTAGCCAGAACAGTTAGTGTGGAGATAATTTGAAATATATAATGGCTGGTCACAGTCATATCCACAACCCTTGATAGGGACCTTTGCTCTGTGGAGGTGAGAAGCAGGCCATCATTGGTACCCTTCCCTCCAGCAAGGTAATTGTTGTGAAGGGAAGCCCCAGATCCTGTATTTTAGTGAGTCTATAAAAGAATGTAATTTTGCATTTGCTGTGACTCTCATGAAGGAAAGGTGTGGAAGCTTCTGAACTGACTTTCTTTCCATATTTCTAATACAAGCTGAACAGTATATATCCCAGATAGGGTCCTAATGCATTTTTATAGGGTCCTTATGAATTCATGATCATACAAGACTGGGAATTAAATGAGGCTGTATTTGTCCTCATTGACTTGAATTCTTACCACCCTAGCATTCCAAATGCACAGAGTTCAAACATGTTCTGATAAAGTTAGACTTACCTTCATTTGGCAACTGTCAACTGGACAACTAAGAATGTTGGAGAGTGAGATTATAAAAATAATTTCCCATCATGACAACATTCATTATCCTTCATTATGGTACTTTTATTGGCTCATAGGCATTATCAACACATTGGCATAATTTCAAGAGCATGAACTTGATTTCCCAAGACTCTATCAGTGGTATTTAGCTGGAATTTTCATGTGCCACAGAACATATCACTTAGCTTAGAGCAATACAGACACCAGGAACATGTCTTCTGGAAATGTGTACTTGAAAGCATGGCAGACACAAAATAGAAGTAGACTTTTTTTGCCTAGCTACATCCCATTCTTCAGCAGGCCAAATAGTTTTGCCAGCTGCTATAGGATTTTATGCTTACTTATTTACACACAGACTTCAGAAAAATAATACAGTATAAGCATACAAGAAAGTGGCATTGCCAATATTTGTGCAATTGGAAAAGGATATATATGAATAGAGCTATGGATTTCTGTAATGTAGTTCTTTATATGCAGAAAGAAACAGAGGGAATGTAACACACAATAAAATCAAGGTGACTATGTACAGGACAAAACAATTTTACTTTATTTTTTTTGTTTTGCTTTCCTTTTAATTAATCAATTTGTATCCTGCTTATTGCTTGTTTTCCCTGAGGAAAGTAATTTTGTTTTTACAGGAAAACACCCAACCCCATCCTAAAAGCACTCTCATTGTTCTGTATACTCTCATTTGTTCTATACAAGAAAAACATGGATAGAAAATGAACTTACCAAGGGATACAGAAGAACTGCAAAGCAGAGAGGAAGACCAGCCTTTCCCAGCTTGGCAAACACTGCCCAAGGAAAACAAATAATTCCCCTCTCTAAAGGCTACTGCCCCTTCACTCCTATTTAAGGGCAGATGCATTGCTATATTTAGAACTAACCAAGTGATTCTCCCAAAACTGGGGTCAGCCTAATACACAATAAGGGAGTGATATAAAGGCAAAAGGAAAGCATTAGCCTATATGCAGTTTAATAATGTATTTTAATAAAAGACAAACCTCATTCTTTTAAAAAGCAGTTGCTCGTTAAAAGTGGGTTTTCTTTTCCCAGCAACACCAAGCACATGGAAAACAATTAAATGTCAGAAAACAGTGTAATTTTTTTATTATTTAGAAAAGTTTGAAGTTTTAAAATGATCAGTAACTTAAAAGACCAGTGAGCAGAAGTGAACTCCAGAATATTATTAGTAGAGACATGAGATCCTCTTGGTGCCCTGGGCTGTAAAATGAGCCTCCCTATTGCTTCCTTAAGAGCTCCCTGGATGTGAGAATATCTGCAACATATGAAGGCATACCATTTGTATAAAACCCCTATTATTTCCATCTCTATTACATCACCAGTCAATCTGAGAGAGATTTTTCTATGTCTTGTCAGTAAAATAGGAAGATTTTAATATGCATAGAGACATAAACCTGCAGAGGAGAAAATACAGCGAAAGCAGTTAGCTCTGTGAGACCTTGGTGGTCCCTGATGGCTCCCGACTATTACTAACTAAAATGGATGCTTGCTGCCTGTAGGGCTCCTGGGTTTCTGTCCAGAAGCTACAAGGCACTACTGTGGTGGCCCTGACATGTCCAGATGGCTTGGGGCAGCAGCACTGGCTCTGCAGAGCTGGCAGGGTTGGGGTCAGTCACTCTGCCCCATTCTGGTGGTAGACAACTCCACAGGGATTGCACCCATATGGGGTAAGGGAAGGAAGGGCAGGACCTCTGACAAGGCTTTGTGACAAGCATGAATAGCTAATCACATTCCTCTTATTCTGTCTGGAAAGAGGACAACACGCCTGGGAAAACCTGGCTATATGGCAGACTTAATCACACCTCATAATGACCATAATGACTCCAATAATCAGTGAGTCAGCAACGTACAAAAGGTAAGGGAATTCATTGATCTTAAAATTATTTGAAAATAACAAGACCTATTTTCAATTTAGTTATGTAGAAATCCAGTCATTGTCAAAGTCACTAAATGACAATCTCTTCCACTGCTTGGTATGTAACAATGATACATGAACAAAGTTCATTGTAAGTCATGTATTCTTCTTATGTGTGTATTGCAGGGAAGCAGACCAAGAGGTGGAAAACCTTTAAATAACTGATTCTTATCCCATCCACAGTGTTCATCTAGGTTTCCTAAATAGTTCTGGTAAGGATCTTTCTTACTTTTGTATCATCTAGGGCTACCATTTCCTTGAAACAGACTTCTCCCTTCCTCCCATTGATCTTGAATTATAACTCAGTCTGACAGAATTAGATCTACAGAGACAGACAGAGTGGAATGACTGCATATGCCCTGAATGTAGATGTTGCTTCAGAAGCAGCTGTCAAAGTAATTAGCATGTAATAATCCAGAGCAAACCCACTTTACTTACCCAGCTCCATCTCTTCTCTCCTACTGAATATTCCTGTGGGAGGTAAAAGGTCATTTTTCAGAAAACTTTAAAGTTCTCACTAGGTTCTGCTT
Source organism: Aegithalos caudatus (assembly GCA_013389925.1). Taxonomy (NCBI): domain Eukaryota; kingdom Metazoa; phylum Chordata; class Aves; order Passeriformes; family Aegithalidae; genus Aegithalos; species Aegithalos caudatus. Next base: position 80,139 of record WEIU01002518.1, on the reverse strand, counting down.
TTCATTTCTCATTCTATATTTGTTATCTCTACAGAAATAGAGGCATTTACAGCCTGCTCTGTCTGCTTTTACACTTGGGCACTCTTCTATTTTAAGTTTTTTTCAGGGTGTGGCTGGGTGACAAAAATATGGAGGTGCATCTTAAGGACTGTGGGAAAAATGCCAAAGGCAAGAAGAAGCCATGTAGGAAGGCCAGTCCCAGGTTGTGTCCAGGAAAGACAATAAATAAGTTATTCTTCTCTTCATAGATATTACAAAATTAGATATAAGGGAAAAGTACAGCATTGTGTTATTCACTGGTGATGAAATTTAAGCAGCAGAGCACCAAGAATTATTCAGCATTTTAACTATGAAATGATTTACATTACATTCCTACTTCCCCCCTAACACAGAAGGTGCCTTGTCCTTATCCCTCCACTTCCCAAATAGAATATCTTCCCTAAGAACTTTTCTAAAGCAGAGATTTAGCAGGGTATCAAAAGGATTATTCAAGCACTTAAAACTTAGAAAGTGTTAAAAGCCTTTTGTGAATTTGGTATTTTAGAGCTACTTCTTTATCTTATGCCAGTCCCTTGATGTGGGTTGCTTAATTGATACAGGCCTAAGTAATGTCTTAACTACTCCAGCAAAGGGGAAGACAAAGAACTGAAATGGAGCTCAGGAAAAAGAGGTGTTAGCTTTTTAGCCATGGGATTAAACATCAAAACAGTAATGAAATGAAATGTAATGGTGTTAGAAGACGTATGTTTTTAGCCTATAAGGGTGCCTTAATAGCAGCCTTATGCTTTTATCTTTCTCCAGTTCTAAGGCGGCCTAACGCATCTTTGTATGGCAGCTTCTGAAGCCCAGCTTTGTTAATATGTTAACTACCGATTTCTTCAAATGCCTGTTGCATATTTATAGCTTCATAAAAATCAAAAGATTGGTAACTAGCAATGAGGTTTCTCATCTCTGCAGCAGTCCTAATTATTCACACAGCCCTGTGGTGAGGTTTCTAAAGCCACGCTGGAACAATGGACACTGCGCACTGGTGATCTTAGAGCAGCCTCTCTTCACAGTTACTCAAGTCCCAACATCTCCCTTGATATTACAAATGAAAAACAAAACAGTGCATGCAAATTCAACCACATAAAAAAGAAATAATTTTCTTTTCTCTGTTAATGACTTCGGTCAGAAATTCAGGATTATCAGTTACGGGCTCCACGTACGAACCCAATAGAATGTGTCTCATTCAGAGGAGAATACCACCACCTGAAGGACTGAATTCAAAACAGTTTTGGAGGGAATGCACCTGCTCATGAAGATTAGGTAGCAAGAGAGGAGTAACAGATGCACTCAACTGCTGACAGCACTGTAAATGTGCAACTGAGCAGAAATCCCCAAGGGAAATACACCAGCCTCTTTCAGGTGGGGAGAGAACAAACCCATACTGACTTACAAGCCTAAGCACTTCTCTCTCTAGCTCCTCTTTTCTGCTTATTTTATTTTCTTTCTTGATGCATTTTCTCTTCTTCTACTAGAACTTCCTGATTTTCTTTTTCAGTGCCCAACTTGGAGATATTTTAAGGCTGGCTTCATGCAGCTGTCAAAAGCTAAAACTACCCTTCCCAGAAATGAGACTATGCTGTGTGGAGATGAGACCGGAGAAGAGTCAAGTAATTTGGAGAAGGAAAAATACACTTCCAACTAAGGAAAGGGTGTACAACTTCCAGGAGAGAGAACAATGGCAGATGAAGGGGAAAAAAAAAAAACAAAACACAACAACAAAAAAACACCCCCACATTAGATGGAAGAGGTTTTAAACAGCTAGACAAGGATTTTCAATTAGCAATTTATCTGAGCTATACTGAACTGCATCCAGAATATCAAACAATTTTAGCATAAGTCTTTGAACACTAAAATACCTGAGTATAGAAAATGTTGGGATTTTTTTTTCCTACAACATAAGGTAAAGTGAATCTCTTAGTAAGTATCCTCTTTTATTTCTAAGAAGACAAACACGCCACTGAGTTACAACTCACTGAGTTACAGCAAATAAATTATTTTTTAAGATATCTAAAAGGTAAAGTGTCTCCCTGCTGTCCAAGAAGCCACTCTAAAGCCCATCACAGTCAGTGCTAAGGTTTTACTGACTCAGGAAAGCTCCTTCTTGATTTAATGTCAGCTCAGTGGCATCTCCTCATTTACCTTTACAACAAGACCTGTGTGAAGACAAGGACCATAAAGATGTTTGTCTTATTCTGGTATATTTATTCCAGTGTCACATAACACACTTGGCAGACAGCTGCTGCTGCAACAGTTATCTTTATCAACGAACCCCAGTATCATCAACACCACATTAGATCTAGAGGGAAGCACAGTTTGTAAGAAGGCAGAGACAGGGACTAACACTTCAGTGGTGTAGTCCAGAGGTTTTGCCACACTTGGAAATAAGGGCAAGGCAACTGCAGTCCTGAATCCACCATTAAGTAGCAGCATTCAAAGCCTGTTTTTATGTCTCCAGGCTTCAGTAGCTGTCAGCTGTGGGGGTTACTTCTTGTAACAATATTTACATATAGTATTCACATCAAGCAAGCACAGACAAGTGAGGCACAGAATCAGAGAATGTTTGAGGCTGCAAGGGAACTGAGCTGAAGGTCATCTTATCCAGCCCATTTTTCAAACAAGGCTACTTGGGCTGGTTGTCCAGGACCATGTCCAGATTTTGAAAATTTCCAAAAATGAAGACTTGTGGTGATTTTGGTTGTGGTAGAATTAATTTTCTTCCCAGTGGATGATATAGAGCTGTGATTTGGATTTTTTTCTGAACATAGAGTTGATAATAGATACTTTTGTTATCACTGAGCAGGGTTTACACAGAGCCTATTGGAACCCTGGAGGCTGAAAATTTCAGGCTTTTTTCAGCAGAGGGGTGCTGACCCTCAAGCAAGCACCACATTTGACTTAAGGCCTTAGAACAGGCTTCCGAGATTGTGGGAGGTTGTGGGTGTGTAGTTTGAGTGGTGGTGTGTAATCTCACTGAGTGAAAAACCTAGATTTAGGGTTTTAGTATATAATAATGTGTGTTAGCCAAGATAGAAGATTCAGGTCATTGCCTAGGTTCTACTTCTTTGCCTTCTTCCTTCTTCATGGGTTTGAGTGATTTTCTGTAGTTAGGTAAAGAAAGTCCACATTGCAGGTCTCAAATGGTCATTATTAGGTCAAAAGTATGAATAATATAGGTGTCACCTTGTTATTGGTTAATTATCTCTCAAATAGCCTTAGAGAGACTTAGAAACTCACCATTTAACTCATTTCTCTAACCTGCTAGTTGGAGCTCACTCCTCATGAGACTGTAAATAGATAAGATATAATAAACAACCAAGACCAAACTCAACTCTATGTTTCCTGTGTCTTTCATCCTAACCTCAGCCAGAATAAGGAAACCAGAACTGTAACAAGAGCCAAGGCTTTTTCTGCTTTTCATGCTGTCATGCTGACAAGGGAAGTGATGGTGCATGGGAGGTTGGGAGGAGACACAGCCAGGACAGGTGACCTAAATTGACTAAAGGGATATTCCAGACCATATGACATTGTGCTTAGTACATAAAGTGGAGGGAAGAAGGGGGGTACATCTGGAGTGATGATGCATGTCTTCCCAAGTAACCACTGTGTGTGATGGGGCTGTGCTCTCCCAGAGGTGGCTGAACACCTGCCTGCCCTTGGGAAGCAATGAATTCTTTGGTTTACTGCCTTTGTGTGTGCAGGTTTTGCTTTTCCTGTTAAACTCTTACTATCTCAACCCTGGAGAATATTTTACCCTTCTAATTCTCTCCCTGATCCTACTGGTGGGAGTGAGTGAGCAGCTGTGTGGAGTTTGGCTGCTGGCTGGGGTTAGACCATGACAAGAAACAAAACCTCTCTGGGCCACCAAGACCAGCTCTTGAGTACTTTCAGAGTGGAAAAAAAAATTAAAAAAGAAAAAAAAAAAAAAAAAAAAAAAAAAAGTTTTCTGATGATCATAACCTCTGTGTTTGAGTTTGTGTGACTCTGGTTCTGTCCCCTTCTCCTCTTGGGCTGGCAGAAGCTGAAGGTCACTGGTGAAGGCACAGACATGACACGCTCCAGGTTCACAAGCACACACATTTGCTCTCTGGTTGCCTACTCTGTCTCTCATCACTGCTTGCTGCAAACAGATGCACACTCTCATGATGGCTGATGTTGCAGGCACCCCACACCCATGGGTCCCCCCAGACAGCTATATGTAGAGATAAGGGCACCTAAAACCCCCAGTCTGACACCAGTAGATGGCAGCCAGTCCCCCCAATAACTGGCAGTCAGTCAGTCAGTCCATGCAGTACTCACACACATGGATGAGAAGTGGGATGACACAGTTAAGAAAGGTTTGAATAAAGACAGGACAGACTGTGGTGATCAGGCACAGGGCTCAGCCAGATAGGCATACTTTATCAGCTCCTTTTATAGCCCTTTCCAAGTGATCTTCCCTTTGTTCCTCTGACTTCTTCCCCTAAACCTTTCTTTATCATTTTATGCAGGTTTACCAATTCTCACACCTCTGGTCCAACACTCAGGATCTCCACTCACCCCATTCCAACATCTCCAGGTAAAATCTTCTCACACTCCACATATCCTCACACAGATAATGTGGAAATTATGTGCTCCTGTTTCACAGAGGAAAAAGAGGAGGAAAGAAATACATACCAGATCACACAGCAGTGCCTGCATGATTAGTCCAACGTGAGACCTGACATGAAAACCTCAAACGGTATCAAGTTCAGGCATATCATTCTATTCAAGGTCATTGAACTTTTTATGGCATATCCAACAGTTCATGTCACTGAAACAACATAGCTATTGAAGTGTACATCGCATGCCACATGATATACTGCCTGACATATATGATCATTATTCTAGAATAGATATAATGAATAATGAATTTTTCCTGGTTTCCTGGGAGCAGGTAACAGGTACAAAAATTATATCTTTTTATTTGAGAACTAAATGACTTACATCCACAACAGATCCAAGGAATGAAGATCTGACAAGATTTCACTGTAAATGGGCAAGAACTATTGCAAATGCAGATCAGGCACAATTTTCATAAGGAGATAACAGCTGGACCCCTTAATTCCTTTTGCTCACTACTGCTCAGTCTCTTTGATTCTGTAGTTGCAGTAAGCAAAAAGAGTGAGTTTACCACAGGTAGATATAGCAAGAAGTGTGCTAAGGCAAATGATCTCAGGAAGGCCCCAAATTTACACTGTTTTGATAGATTTTCATATTTTTAGTAAGAACAAAGAAACCACTGCTTAGCAGGAGTGTTAATGAACCACACTGACTCTTCTCCAGCTGCTCAGAAGTTGCTTCACCAGGTCTTCAAGAGCAATGCCATAGTGCATAAAAACAAATCAGTATTTCATTAAATCTTCATACTGAAGAGACCTACTTGATTATTCCATTCCAATCACCAACTACTGTTTCTGTCCATGGTACATATAATGGTGTTTCAGATCAAGCTACATTTGGAGGTCACCAGTTCTCTCCATTCCTGTTACTGTTCCTCCTGTAGAGCTGTAAATATTCCTAATGGGGAGGTTTTGCTGAAGTCTTTGTCCATGCTATTTAACTGATTATTTAATCTTCTCACTCTTTGCCATTCAGTTGTCACCAAATCAGTTGTCCACTAGTGTCCTTGACTAATTTGACAGAGTCAGACTCATTTCATTTCAAAGGGTGTTATTACCCAAATAAAAACTGTAGGATTCCCCACACAAACACTGTTCACATTAAAACAAAACTTAAATTAGTTATTCCTAATTTGTTCTTTTTTTTTCCATAATTCATCCAAACTAGGTCTTGTTTCACATACTGGCCTACTGAGTATTCCTCTGCAACTGTATTTTAATCACAAGGTAATGTTTACGCTACTGACTGAAAAACTTACAGATATAAGTTCATATATTTTAATTACTACCTTACTGATATCTGAATTAAACAAATTTTCTATTATTCTTAACTTTAATCTGAATTAGCTATGTCTTCCAGATACACAGATATCTTGTGATTGCAGTAAAATTTTTGCACCACTGGTTTCTTTTACTCTGATTTTCTTCTGAAATTAGGCAGCATTAAGTACCAACAGCCTTTGGTATCTACTGTAACATATCCTAAATAAATGGTAGGCAGATTCAGAGAGCTGCAAGACCAAAGCAGGCTTACATCCAGCTTAATAAATATCTCGAGGCTTACGTCACATCAGAACGGCACAGAATGTAAAGCTCTGAATGCTTAGGACAGCTGTCCTCCTTCCCTGCCTCGGTGGCCTTTCTGATCACACTTGTACCCAATCCCTTCCACTGGCAGTGTTTCCCAAGTGACACAAATACTGCAGCAGCACAGGAGACGAAAAAATCTTGAGCTGAGTGTGGTCGTCAAGATGTCTGGGTATTTATGACAGGATGACAACAGCAACATCACAACATCACAGAAACCACTGAGGTTGCCGAGAACCCCAATGAGTTCTGTGAGTGATAGATTGTTGTTCTTTACCTGACAAAGGGACCCAAATCAGCTGCCTAGAATTTTCAGTGCATAGGAACTCTTGACTGGAAACATATACTTTGAGGCCAGAGTTTCATAGTCATCATCATCTTATTTATACCTCAGAGTCTATTCAGTTTAAAAAAAAAACCAAAAAAAAATGGCTAAAACACCAGCTGGCTGAAGTACTTGTAGCATAAAAGGAAATAGGTCTAAATTTGGATAAATCCAGGAACTTATGGCTCACATTTTTCTACTTCTCTCCAACTCTTAATTATGTTTAGTGTATGTAAAAAGATGTGCCTTTTTTTCTTAAATTAAAGTTTTCTTACCATTACCTTCCAAGCAGTAGCTTTTTGCTGGCGTCTCAGGTTTAAAAAAACACTGTCTTTTCTTCCTCTGAAGGTGTTCACCTCTGAACCCTCAAACTTCACCTTCCCACTGCTATTGCACTGCAATTGATAGACAGAATATTGGTATTCTGGCAGTGCAGCCTATGAGCACAAAGTCAGGGCTTCTGGCTAAAAAGTAGAAAAAAAACAAAGAATTAAAACAAGTTTGGGTTTTAGATGTTTATATATTTGTAATTTTCCAGAAGTGCAAAAAAAGAGAATGATTCATTGAAGATATTGAGAACAGACAATGAAGTAACAAGGAAGTTGGAACTATGTGTTGACATAAGAGTGGATAGTCAACCAGAGATGAGAGACAGATATAGATCATGGTAAACATTAAGCAGAGGAAGAAATAGTTTTCAGTGATACCTTATTAGCAGTGTGCCTTTGTGACTTTCTCCAACTTCTTATTATACTTAGTATAAAAGAATTGTGCTGCTTTAGAGTTGAAATTTACCTATCATTACCTTCCATGTAGTAGTTCATGTGAAAGAAGCAATATGAACTTGTCAGCAGTGTGCTTTTCTGGCCAAGAAGGCCAATAATATCCTGGGGTGAATTAGGAAGAGCATTGCCAGCAGGTCACAGGAGGTGATCCTGCCCCTGTGCTCAGCCCTGGTGAGGCCATGTCTGGAGTACTGTGTCCAGTTCTGGGCTCCTTAGGACAAGAGCACCATGCAGCCTCTGGAGCAGGTCCAGCAGAGGGCTATGAAAATGATTAAGTGCCTGGAACATCTTGTACAAGGAAAGGCTGAAGGAACTGGGCCTGTTCAGCCTCGAGAAAAGATGACTGAGGTGGCTACAGGTGTCTGAAGGGAGGGTGTCAGAGGATGTTTCCAGGCTCTGCTCAGTGGTGCCCAGCAACAGGACAAGAAATGGGCAGAAACTGGTGCACAGGAAGTTCCACATGAACAAGAGGAAGAACTTCTTTACAGTGCAGATGACTGAGCACTGGAACAGATTGCCCAGAGAAGTTGTGGAGTCTTCTTCACTGGGGATATTCAAGAACTGTTTAGATACAATCCTGTGCCATGTGCTCTAGGATGGCCCTACTTGAGCATGGAGATTGGACCACAGGATCTACTGTGGTCCCTTCCACATGACCTATTCTCTGATTCTGTGATCTGTTACACAAAAACTTAATATTCCAGAAAGAGGAAGTATGTAGGAAAAGGAACCTTACCAAAAGGACACCTTAGGATTATGACATTTTCATAAGTTTTCTGGGAAATGATAATTAAGCAACCTGCATTGCATTCCTAAACTGTAATATAAAAGCTTTGACTTGAGCTTCAGCTTTGTGTCTATAAAAAGACAAATATCCATTGTAGATGTTTTTTCCTGCTAAATCCTAGGTAGAATTAGTATAAAGATGTAAAGAGTATAAAGCTGATTGTGATAGCTGGTGGTGAAGAGACCGCCTGACATCTTCAGACTGTGTCTTTGCAAGAATCATGAAAGAAGCCAGTAAATAGAGGCCTGTGTAAAGGAAAGTAAGAGCTCTGTTCTGGACTTGCCAAGTTTAGATGGGCAACAAAATATGATGGCTGGTTTTCTGTGCACTTTTGATCAATCACACTCTTTAAACTCATGTACGAGACATGTGGAACAGAAATACTGCCTCCATTTTCAGCTGGAAAAAAAATACAGTACTGAAGAGAACAGACAACTACACATGTAATCTCTCTAATAGCAGAAAGGAAGGTTTGTGCAGTGTTACTCCCTTTCTAACAGAAGTATAACAGGAATTTATTTCCTCATGTGTCACATATGCTGGGAAACAATCATGTCTCATGACAACCACATAGAAATAGTCCACTAAAAATCAATTCTCAGGTAACATAGAGCAGCTGCCTCAACAGTTTGACTTCTGATTTGCTGTGTGCCTTAATCATTATTATTGTTTGCTATTCCACCTCTCCTACCTCCCCATATCTCCCTTAACAATTCTCAAGAAGAAAGAAAAAGGAGATGTTCATACATCTCATCACTACTGCCAGCCCAGAGGATGAGACAATGCCACTATCTCTCACCACTCAGTCACATAACAAGCAGGGTAACACATAACATACCAGCATAACTAATAATGGTCATTAGTCTTCTGATGGGTCTCTCTACAGCCAGTCAAACCTCTGCTGGTGGAACTCACAGGCACTTGAAACGTGGTGGGTTAATTCTGGTCCTGAAATCAGCCCTCCACATCCAGCCCTTCTGAATTCACAGCTTCAGAGGTGCCATATTCCTCCCATAGAGGACTTGACCTGAAATTGGGTAAGAGGATGTAAACTGCTCTGGGGATCAGCACAACACATACATTTGCTTTGTTCTTTAAATCTTTCCTAGGGACCTGCTATTTGCTGTAGATAGGGCAAGGACACCAAATGTAGCTCTAAGCCTGGTGTAATAAAGTCATTCTTACATTAAGAAAAAAACTTTTGAAATATGCACCAGGGATGTTAAGGAGGAAAAGGTCAAAAAATTGATCTGCATTCCTGAAGCAAATGAATATTTGCTTGGTGAATGTAATTTGATGAAAGAAAAGAATAAAGAAAAGTAACCAAGTAAGGAGGAAAGATAAATCATTGTGTATGAAAGAGATCTGAAGGGGAACCAAGTATGATGATATCTTTCTAGACAGATACATTACAGCTAAAGATCAACACCAAAGATCAACAACTTCCTCCAGGAAATAATTTAAATAGCAGCTACCGAAAGACAGATGTTTGTAAAAGTTTTTTAAAGTTAATAATATCCAGAATCACCTCAGATTTCTTTAAAACATTTAAGGAAGTTTCATGACTTGATAATTCTGGCCACCATTTACAAGACTACTAACTAGCATTTCATTTACCATACCATTGGAATAATTATTATGTGCATTATTAAAATTTGCATAATTAAGTTTTTACACCAACATACCATGACGGTGATTAAAGGGTTAGACAACTGATACACAGGAAGAGGATGAGAAATCTTGGATGCTCATCTTGGAGAAATTTCAGGGAATTTTATGAATGTGTATAAATATCTAAAGGAAGGCTGTAAAGAAGACAGAGCCAGGCTCTTCCTAGAGATATTCAGCAATGTGACAAACTGTAGAGTGGCCCTGGGGGACTGAGATGTGGCCATGGGCAGGGCAGAAGGAGGCTCTAACTCCAAAGTTACAGTTGGGAAGGAAAGTTGGTGAAAGTCTCCTCCACACTTCTGACTTCTCTTCAAACACATGGCATTGTGTTGGCCATCAGTGAGACTGCTTTGATCAGGAAGTATCTACTGCCTTCCCTATACCACAGAATGTAGCATTTGATGAGCAAGGAATCCAAAATAACAGAGCAAGGTTTCCATGATATAGCATTTGCCCTTAGACAACTGGTCCATTCAGATGCTGGATTTTATTTTAAAGCTTCATTTAACTTCTGCAATATATTATGACTCACAAATTCCAGTTTCAAATAAGCAAGTTTCAGTGATTTCATTATTGCAAATTATTTAAACTTGATAAATGTAATGATAAATATATGACATATGCATAAAATATAAAATACTAGCTTGCATTCAACAGGTAAGTACATCTGTGGATGGGGAATTGCTAGCAAAGGCTTCTCAGGACCAAGGAGGACTTTCAGGCAACAATGAAGGTGTATTTACATTATTTTAGAATTCTTAGGATAGGTTTCTGTCTTCCCTCTCACAGTGGGAAAGTGCAGAACAGCAGATCAGCCATGGGTGTAGGACCCAGCCCATACCATGTAGTCTGAGGAAGAGATGAGAGAGCAGCCATGAGCCAGGAGAGTGGCTGGATGGGAGGCTGCTCCCACCAGCCTTGGAGCTGTTGTTGCTAGTGGCTCACCAAGCCCGAGACCAAGGTCACAATGAAGGAAGCACTAGACCATTTTCCAAATGTCTCCTCAGAGACCTCCTCCCCTCTGAGCTGGGGACAGCCACAGCTCTTGGCCATGCAGCTCGAGGTTTACACTCTGCTCTGCCTCTGCCCATCCCCTCATCCCTGGGCTCTTTAGGGGGGCCTGGGGCTCTGCTCCTCTGCTCCAACTCCTCCTCTTTGGTATTGACTTCCACATGGAATAAAAAGGGACTGAATTTTCCCTCTCCAAATGGCTACTTTTGACATAGTGCCAAATCTCCCCAAAATCTGAATAATAAATATCAAATGGAAATATCTTACCTGGGAGACCACATAGAATAAACCTGGGAAGCAACAATCAAAACAGGCAAGAGAAGGACTTCCATTTATCATTAGTATATGTTTTTCTGAAACTCAAAAATCAGAGTGAAAAAGACATTTGCTATCTAGTCTAGTAGAATATATATATTTGTGATATAAAGTTTCTCTCACAAATAAGATCTATTTCCTAAAAATCCTTTAAGTATTCACCTCTGTCAGACCTTCATGCCTTTCTTAGGGAGCTGAGCTAGGTCAATTTTTGGTCAGTGTAATGAGACTTACGGGACCACTCCAGCTGCTGTAATTCCAGCACTGTGATTCAGATCATTTATTCTTAAAGTAATTTTTTCCAGGATCATTTATTTTGGAAACTATTTTAGTCCCTACAGGATGAGAAACACAGTGAAGGAAAAAAAATTGGACCTTCTCCAGGATTTGCACAGCTAAAGATCTTTTCCACTCTCCACATGACTCTTGAGACAGCATAAATCTAACCTAGGCTAACGAAATAGGGAAGTGTAAGACTGTTGTTAAAAGGATGTCAGTTATAGAAGCTAAAGAACAAAAGAAAGAGGCTGAAAACAATAGCAAATAATACAAAAAATACATCAGTAATAATAAATGATAAATTATTTGTCAATCACTCTTTCATACTAAAACACACTCACATATTGTCTTTTAAAACACTCTTTTCTTTATAAATAGCAAACCGAAGAGTCAGATTTTCAAGGCTTGGAAAGCTACTTCACTTGTCTTTTCCACACACATGCTGAATTTAAAAAGAAAAAAAAAAAATAGGCCAAGAAAAGCCACTAAGACAAAAAGATGTTCAAGGTCAGCAGTCAAAGAATGAAATGGCTTCTTTCTCAACCACGGTCTTTTTATTTTAGCCAGGCTGTCATTTGTCTCCCAATATCTCTACCTTGGGAATTTCATGCATAGTTTCCAAATAACCCCACTAAGCAGCTTAATCAGCCTATCCTTTATAAAAATAACTATTTTGTGAAATAATTCTGTTACACAAATAAAGAAGTACCCAATCTCCATCCCTCATAATGCTCTCTGAAGATACACTTCAGAAAGCATTTTTATTGGGGCTCATCTTAAAGTGAAAGACTACTAGCTATATTACGGACCCTGTCTTCAAAACAGCTAGTTCTGTGAAATGAATTTGCCAGAGAAAACAGCTTTGTCCTTACCAGGCAGCTTAGCTATTTCCTCCTTTCTTTTTCTTTTTATTTTCAAAAGGCAAAATATTACACAGCCGTGGCGACATGTTTTGTCTCGCTATTCATCTTACTCCCTTGGGCTACTCTGAATGACTTAAGGGTAATGGAAATCCAAATTTGGCTCACTAAATTCATTTAACAAATAGACTAGGAAAATGTAATTTGTAAAAGTAACTCGGATAAAACACTTTTTCATTTATCAAGACATTTTCTTTTCCTAATAAATGCATATAACAAGCAGGTCCTCTCTGAACATGGTTACCTTTGTAGCATCTGGCATATAAGCACTATTGTCAAGACAAAATACAGATTTAAAATGTTTGGCTCTGCCAGACCTCTTAGTGTGGCTGGAATGTTTTCTATTTCAAAGTTTACCTAAGAAGCCTCTTAAATTTGAGTAACTTCACAGAGTAATACTCATATCCTTGTGTTACTTACCAATGACTGCAGCACACTCAGTGAAATAATGCAGCCATTCCATTAATAAAAAAAAAATGCAGAGGTACAGAGAAAAAATTGANTGTCTTTTCTTTTTTACATTTTTTTCCCATGATTAGGATATGCCTCCACTATGTTAAGAAAATTCCTCAGCACAAAATGCAAAGTAACATTGTCTTTGTAGAGAAAAAGCAAAAAAAAATGACAGCAGGAAAAGAATGAACAGACAATTATTTCAATTGTTATTATTAAGCTCTGTAGGAAATTTTTGTATCAGCT